>VWZP01007308.1:116597-164672 GCA_013396995.1 Dicaeum eximium | reverse complement strand
GGCGGCGCGGGCAGGACGGCGCCGGGGCCGGTGAGTGCGCGGCGGGGCCGGGCCGGGCCGGGCCGCGGGGCTGCCCCAGCACGGGGACAAACCTTGCACAAACCTTTCTTCGCGAGCCTTTCCCGAGGGCTGCCCCGCCTCGCCCCTGCCACTGCCACATGGCACTTGAGGGACTCCCTCGGATGCTCCCGTGGAGCCCCACAGGGACACCCCCATCACAGGGACCCGGGGTGCTCCCATTTAACCCCTCAGGCTCACCCCCATCCACAGAGACCTGCCAGCTCCATCGAGGGGTCACACCCGGCTCTAGGAGCCCGGAGATGTCCCCTATCCTCCCCAAAGCCGAACACCCTCCCCGAAGGGATGCTTATTCTCCCGTGAGGATGGGGCAGCTCTGCTGGGGTCCCTGTGCTGCTGCTGTGATTGCTGACATTCCCTATCCCACGGTACAGATTTCACCGCAGAGCCTGGACAGGTGGAGGCAGCAGCATGGCTTATTTTTCAAAAGCAATTCAGTAAAAAAAGTGTTTGATTTCTGTCAAGCAGTGCGTTTGAGGGGAAGGGAGGATAAGGGCATTCTCCAGCATGAAACTCAGGCTGCTGGAGGTGAAGCTTGGTGTGGATCAGTTGTTGTAGGATTCCTGAGTTTTTAGAGCTTTGTGGTAGAGCAGCTGATGGATAAACGTGTGTTGGGATACAGACAGCAAAGCCTTGTATTAACAGCCTGCCTGAGTGCTGTTCTCATCCAGGATGCAGAAAAATCTGCTCTTTCTTGCAGTGAGAAAGAGGCAGAACAGACACAGGACGAAGCTCTCACCTTCCCTGCAGCCTCCCCTGGCCTCTGGCAGCTCCCTGTGAGCTGATGTGCAGGTAAGGATGAACGTTAACTAACTGCTGGTTGGAAACAGTAACCATCAGAATTAAAAACTCAGAATTCCTGCCTTAGCTTTTCCTAGAATCTTGTTTTGCAACTTCCAGAGTTCTCCCACTGTCAGAGAAAAATCACATTCCTGATGGACTGAAACAATTGGGGCACTCAGTCTGATTGAAAGAATAAATTGTCAAATTATCACAGCCCCTTAGCTGTGAGATTGATAATTTCTCATGTCTTTGGAACTTGCAAACTCATGGATAGAACAGCAGGAGATTAACTGGGTATTACTAATTGCTAATCACAAAGGCTGTCAGGGTAAAATTAGAAAGGGAATTTTGTAGAAACCTTTTGCTCAGTGCTTCCAGGATTTGGTTTTCCCATTTTTTTGTAGGCAGAACCTTCAAGCAGTTTTTTGCTGGAAAAAGCAGATTGGGGTTTTTTTTCATTATTTTGATGAGCAAAATGCTATAGCAATGGAAGATGGGCATGCCAGCAGACTAAATCCAATTAGTGTGCCTTGAGCTAAGCAGCAGGCAGTTATTGTCTGTGGCAATTCACTGTCACTGAGACTGGTTTCTGCTTGGTCTGTGAGGGCATGGGGGGAGATGCTGCTCCTCACCTGCATGGATCTGCAGGGTCTGGCTGGGCTGACCCCTCCTGGGAGGGACAGGGCAGCCTGGCCCCAGCCTGGCCAGCAAGTGTTTGCTGAGTGCATCTGGGTTATCCACATGATCTTGCCTTCCCTGGAACTGGTGTTTGGACATGGAAACTCTTCCCAAAGTATTCCTCAGCTCATGGAAAGATCACTTCAAATACTGCCAGGCTGGCTGAGCTGAGCTGGGGCTGCCTGTGCCTGCACTTGGTCCCACCAGTTGGTGTACAAGCTTCAGGTGTTTGCCTTCACCAAGCCAAAAACTGGGATCCCTGGGATATATGGAAGTCCAGACCAGATCCAGGAGTACGAGAAGGTGTAAAGAATGACAGGCAGCAGCTCCATCTCTCTTGTGGCCTCACCAAGCTTGGGCATTTTTAAGCTCAGTGTGAGGTCCCAGTGACCTCACCCTGCTGCTGGCTCTGCTCTAAGCTAAAGGTTCCACTCAGGACCTCTAGATGTCCCCTCCTCTGAGGTGTTCTCCTTACTCTGAATGGAGTTAGAATGTAGATAACATGTTACCAGCACCTTATCCTGTATGTGTGAAAAGCGGAAACCCCTCTGGATTCTTGGTGGTGCCATGTCCCCTCACTCACAGGTTGTGTCCCCACAGCAGGTGCCCCAGGTGCTGATGTGACACCCACCACTGCCTGCTGGTTGCCAGGGCTATGGGGAAACTGCAGAGTAAAATCAGCTTCCACACCACCAAATACAGGTAAAGCAATGCTGGGAGATCAGGTCTTGTTAATAAACCAGGTGTGAGAGTGAAGAGAGCACAAACAAGCAGAGAATATAGCTAGCACAGGGGTTTAGTTTCATTATTGGATGTTTGAACCAGGTTTTCATTTCTAACCCTCACTTATAAAGTCTGCTCAACTTCTTTGAGGGACTGAAATCCCAAGTGTTGCTCACAGGAGTGGCCAAGCACATAACCAAGGCCAGTGGTTGTGCTCTGTGATGGCTGAGGCAGAGCTCTGAAGGGCAACAGCTCCAGGAGTCGGTCTTCGGCCCAAATTGTGTTGTTGTGTCCTCAGAGCCTGTCACCAGCTTTCCTGGCCAAGATGAAATAATTCAGTCCCTGGCAGCAGGGAGAGGGATCTGTGCCTGGGGTGGCAGCAGGGGGGATTCGTGGCCAGGGAGGTGTCACAGCAAAGAGCAGCAGAGCCTGACCCATGTGAGTGACTGTGAACGCTGGTGAGGTCAAAATCTCTTTTCTTTGCACCAGCACAGAGTGAGCAACAATTAAATATTCAGCAGCTCTGGAGTGGGATAGGTCTGCTGTATCTCACTCACAGCCTGTCTCTGGCTTTCTAAGACAGATGTTGTCATGTCAGAAGATGCTGGAGGTGCCAGGGAATGGCACCTGACTCCATTCAGCTGCTTCCCAGCCCCTGCAGCTCCCACTGCTGTCCCTGTTCCTCTGCAGGGCCGATGGCTCCGTGGGACAGATGGGACTCACTGGTACCTCCCAGCAGCACAGCCCCGCTCACACCGACGCTGTCACCTCTGTGGTTGCTCTCAAACCAGACCTGTGTGTGTCAGGAGGAAGGGATAAGGTGAGGTGTCCCCTGGGACAGGAAAATATATCAACAGCTTCAAAAGTAAGGTTGAAATGTGAGCTTTGAACATTTCCATGGATGGTAGCTATGTTGGTCCCTGGATTTAGAAAGGAAAAATGAGCTTAAAGTGAGGGCACGCACTGAAGCATATGGAATCAAATTCTGTAACCTGTCTAGAGCTCATATCTCATCAAATGCTCCCACCCAGGCTGGGGATCACCAGACTGACTCTTACATCACCTGTCTTAATGGACAGATGTATATGCTCTAGAAGCTGAAAACCAGAGGAATCTGTTCTCTGTCCTGTGGACTGTGCACAAGTCTTGGTATGACATATCCTCCCTGCCCTGCTCTTGTCCTGACCCCTGTCCCTGTCCCTGCAGAGCGTGGCTGTGTCCAGCTGGAGGTCTGGGATTGCCCTGCGCCGGTTCATCGGCCACGAGCGTGAGGTCACCAAGGTGAGAGTGCCAGGGTCTCCCTCAGGAGCTGGGGAGCCAGGAATGATGGAGCACTGATTTCTCATCCACACAGAAAGGTGGGATCAGGGTATTCCTGGTATCCAGCTGGGGATGGTTGGGCTCAACAACCTTAAAGGTCTTTTCCAAACTTAACGATTTATGATTCTGTAATCAGAATTCATTCTGTGTTTTTCCCAAGGTCCCAACAGATACTTTTGGAAGCAGCATGGAGTGTTGCTTTCAGAATAAACAGGGCTGCAGGAGGTCTGGATATGAGCTTGTCTTCCCCTCCAAGAGACTGCATAGCAAAAGCTCGGGATGAGTTATGAGGTCAAGCTTTTGATGCAGAGATGCCATTCACTTTTCTTCAGGCCTCATTCTGCTGGACTTGACATTATTCCACAGATCAGACATGCCTGGCTGATATATCTGGGAATACCCCTGCCATGTGCCAGAGCTGGCATATTTTGGGAATAGCAGGGCTTTATTTTCCTTTCTGGGATTGGGATGACAAAGCCGAGCAGGCTTCTGGGAGAGCAGACGTGCAGAGGTGCTGTAGCTGTGCGTGGTGTGGCCAGTGCACCTCGGCAGGGGACAGCCCCAGTGGGTCTCCTGGGCTATGGGTACTGCAAAGGCAAAGGGGGCTTTGTTCACCTCAGTGCTCAAAACAAGTGTACACTGGGCTCATTTGGGTTTGTAAGGACATTTTTCCTATAAAATGAATGGTTTCTATGAACAAGACCTGAGAGCACCCATCCATCATCCCTGGCTCTGAGGGGATAAGGGACAGAGTTGGGAGGCCAGGCTCTCCAGAGTCATGTTCCTGCATGTGTTGAGCTGTGGCAGGACAGCAGCAGAGTTGTGCTCTCCCTGTGAACTGGGTGGGAGAATGAGCAACTTCTTGTGGTCCTTGGCAGGTCACCTCAGCCCTTGACTCCAACAGAGTCTTCAGCGCATCCCGGGACAAGACAGTGATGATGTGGGAGCTTCACAGGACTTCGGGGCCAAGCCAGCACTTCCCAGGACATGACCTAGTTGTTACTGGACTGGCTGTGAGCCCAGGTGAGGGACAACACGCTCCCAGGCCCCAGGGACTGACTGACGACGTTTCCTGCCTTGTTTTTGATGTTAACTTGCGGTTGCAGACGCCTCCCAGCTGTGCACGGGCTCCCGGGACAACACCGTGTGCAAGTGGGACACCGAGACCGGAGAGTGTCTGAGCAGAGCTGCAATCTCCAGGAATCTGGTAGGATCTGCTGGTTCCTCAAATCCCATCCCATCAGCCATCTCCCTACATGGGTATCTCACACACGGAGCTGTGTAGAGAGAATTTGCTGGGAGCTTGGTGCCAAAGGGAGCCCTTGGGACACTGTGCACGGTTACTCTTCTCCAGGTAACAACAAACTCAGGAGCACAAGGGACTCATGGCAGTTTATCAATGCTCTAATTCAGAGCTGTTTGGAAGCACACAGTATCATGGAATCATTGAGGTTGGAAAAGACATCTGAGATAGAGTCCAGCCATTCCCCCAACACTGCCACAGCCCCCACTAACCCATGTCCCCAGGTGCCACATCTACATGGCTTTTAAATCCCTCCAGGGATGGTGACCACCACTGCCCTGGGCAGCCTGTGCCAATGCCAAACCACCCTTTCAGCAAAGAAATTTTCCCCAATATCCAACCTAAACCTCCCTTGACACAACTTAAGGCCATTTCTTCTCATTGTTTGTTCCCTGGGTGCAGAGCCTGACCCCCACCTGGCTGCACCCTCCTGTCAGGGAGTTGTGGAGAACCAGAAGATGGCCCTGAGTCTCCTTTTCTCCCGGCTGAACAAGCTCTGTGCCGTGGGGCTGTATTCCCTCCTCTACAAGCCCAGAGCTGGTGTGGGTACCACTCCAGGTGCCTGTGCTATCCCTGCTCCTGTGGCTCTGTGTCCTGCTGCTGGCACCTCCCAACCTCAATCACCCCCAGCAACCCCACTGGGACTGGACCTGGCAGGGGAGCAGAAAATGTCTTCATCCAACATTTCCAGCTCCCAACCCGGCAGGAGGAAGGAGAGGATGGGAGCTCAGTGGTTCCATCCTCAGGCAGCTCACCTGGGCTGCACACAGAGGTGGCTCCTGCTCATCCTTCCCTTTCCACAGGTCACACACCTGTGCTGGGTTCCTGGGGAGCCTTATGTCATCCAGACCTCAGAGGATAAAACCACCAGGTAAATTCTCCTTGTGGTCAGAGAGAAGGGAGGTACAGCCTGAGGCACGTGGGGCTGTTGTGTGGTTGGTTGTTATGACCCCTGCTGGCGTGGCTAGAAGCCACCTGCCAGCTCACCTGGGCCTTGGAGTTTGATCTCCAGCCAGGGACTGGGTGGTAACTGCAGGTGAAAAGGAGAATTAGTGAGAAAGAAAGCTGGAGAGTGATCCAGCATGGATAAATGCCGGGATGCAGGGAGAGTCTGGGAACAGTCAGGGCAGAGCTCATGGGCACTGCCGGGGGGTGCAGGAGGGCACAGAGGGAAACCGCTGTGGTGGTGATGCCCCAGGGTGCCCTCACCCTCTGCTGTTCCCTGCAGGGTGTGGGACAGCCGGGAGCTGCAGGTGGCCCACACGTTCCCAGCCAAGCAGCACATCCAGACGTGCTGTGACGTGAGCCAGGACGGGCGGTACTGCCTCAGCAGCAGCAGCGGCTCCGCCGGCCACGGCGCCGAGGCCACCGTGAGTGCCGGGCCACAAGGCCTGGGGTCTGCTCCCTTCCCGTCCCGTGTCCGTGGCAGACAGGGAGAGCAGTACATCAGTGCTGGGCTCTCAGTGCTCCCACTCCTTGGCCTTGGGCTGGTGTCTTCCTGCCTGTCCCTTTGGGAAGTTCTGCTCAGGGAATATCAGCAGTTATTCATCCTGATTAAACCACTGGGATTTGCCCCATCCCTGGAAATGTCCTAGGCCACTGGGACACTTGGATGGGGCTTGGAGCACCCTGGTCTAGTGAGTGGCATCTGTGCCCATGGCAGGGAGTTGAAACTCTTTAAGGTTCCTTCTACCCCAAACCAGTCTGGAATTTCATTTCAGTGAAACACACAGGGAAAAAAACAATGGATGCCATTGAGGAATACAAGGTTCTTGCAGAAATCCTGTAAGGGATCCCTTGCTCCAGGTGTTTCCAAACCACGCATTCAATCCTGCTGGTTTTCAGCCCTATGTATGAGGATGAAGAGGATGAAACTATCCCATCCCAGGGTGGGCAGAGCTAATTATCCCATCCCAGGCTGGACACTTCTTACCTGTCTGCAGTGTCTTGGCTTGTTGCCCCTAATGGGTGTGGCCATGTGCTCAGTCACCAGTGGTAAAAATCCTTTGGGCTTTGATGTTCTCCAGGACTGTGAGCATGAGCAGGGACAAGGGCTGTAGCCATGGCACTCTGAGGATTGGTGAGGAGCTCTTTTACCCCAGCCCACCTTCCTGTCTCGGTAAAACAACTCCTTGCTGACATTGCTGGGGCTCTACCACTGCCTGTTTCCTGCAGCTCTGGGACCTGAGGCAGACCAGGGGCAAAGTGTGTGAGTACAAAGGGCATTTCCAGACCACCACCTCCTGTGTTTTCCTGCCCCGGAGCCCCACGCTGGCCCCCAGCATTGCCACATCCTCCAGCGACAGCACAGTGAAGGTCTGGGACCAGGACACTGCAGGTAGGGGACGCTCCTGCCCGCTTTGTGTTCCTTTCTCCTGGATAACAAAGCCATTTCCCTCAGTTCTGTCTCCTTGTGGGGATGGGCAGGGTGACTGCTGCAATCTCTGGAGTTTACTCCAAGCCAGCTGCAGGGCAGGGTGGAGAAATGCCCCAGAGCAAGCCCAGTGCTCAACAAACATGAAGGAGCTGCATGTCAGAGATGACAGAGATCTTCCCTCAGCCAAAAGGAAGAATTACCAGGCAGCTTTTAAAGATACATCCAAGTTAAGCCATGAATGGACAAATGATAAAAAGAAAAAAGAACAGGGGAACTCCAGAGGTTTCTGCAGGTACAAGTAGAAAGTTGTAAGGAATAGAATTTGCACTGGAGGACAGAGGGCTGGTCAGCCAACACCTCATTTTGGTTGTCCTCTTGAGGGGGAATCATGGGCATTTTGGGGTTATACCTGGTGATGAGGGCAAGTCCCTCCCTGAGTTAGACACAAAGGTGTTTGTTTGCCTGCCAAGCCCTGCCATGGCAGCAGGTTCTCAGTAACCCTTGTGCTGCAGAGACCTCTTGGGAGCTGTTCAGGTTCACAGCATTAGACACTCCCCAGGACTAAGCCCCTCTCCAAGGCAACTTATTTAAGATGGGATGAAAATAGAAACCTGAGGCTCTCCTGCAGAGAAGGACCTTCTGTTCTCTTACCTGTTCCATTGCCTGGTGCCTGTTCACCAGGGTGGCTGTGGGGCTGACAGCAGCTTTGATCCTCTTGCCTTCCCAGCTGGGTGAGCCATAATCCAGCTGCTCTGGGAAGGGTGCAGGTCACCAGGAGAGGCAGCTGCCTATGGGTCCATGCCAAGTGCAGCTCTGTTTGCAGCTCAGCCTGGGGCTGGGGTCTCTGCACAAATTGTCTCAGGCGGTTTTATAACAGACACAAACAGAAAGGCTCATGTGGCACTGGATATTGTAAATCTTACTTCTCTTTCCCTTTTGGAGATTCATCAAAACCATGTGGTCAGTGTAGGACAGCCCTTAGGAAAACTGTAAAAATTTGGGAGAAAAAGGTGTGTTGGAAATGGCTCCAGGCACGCCCTGCAGCTCTGCCCAATGGGGGCTGTAGGTCCATCCAGCCCTGCTTCCTCTCCCAGGAAGGGGCAGAGCCTGACCCCAGTCTGGATCCCTGTCAGCCACTGCCTGACTGGGCAATGCTCAGGGGTGAGTCTCTGTTCCAGGGGCACATCCCAATGTGTTGGATGTGTGGATCCAGGCAGCAGCTCACCTGCCTCAGGCGAGCAGAGCCTGGAGGTGGGAGATTGGCATGGCCCTGCCTCATCTCAGCAAACTCAGCATCCCTCCCTTGTCCCTTCCCTTGCAGCCTGCCTGGCCACGCTGTGCCTCGAGGGCTCAGGCCCGCTGGCCTCGCTGGCCGCCTGCGACAGCTCCACCCTGCTCTGTGCCAGCTCCAACTCCGGCATCCACGTGCTCCGTGTGAGCGGCGGCGCAGAGCTGGCCCTCGAGGAGGTGGCAGCGTTCTGAGCACTGGAACCCATCAGACACTGTCCTGGCAGGAGGTGGCAGCGTTCTGAGCACTGGAACCCCATCAGACACTGTCCTGGCAGGAGGTGGCAGCGTTCTGAGCACTGGAACCCCATCAGACACTGTCCTGGGAGGGGACGTGACCCCCAAGAGCTCTCGTGAGTGGGCAGCAGGGACTCTGTGCCTGTGGGACACGGCAGCAGGGCTGGGGGAGTTGCTGGTTGGTTTGTGAGTGACAAAGAGGCATCAGAGCTGTCCAGGGGAAAGCCAAACCCTGGGAGCCTTCAGACCAAGCTCTTGTTCCTGACTGAGCCTACTGCATTTTCCTTACAAAGCCTCCCTACAGCCAGAGGCACAGGTTGGGCAGAGGGAGGAGATGAGACACCAGGACCGAGGGACAGATACTTGAGCACCAGGCTGAGCACACACAGCTGGACCTGGGCTTGGACCAGAGGAGACTGCAATGAAATAATAATTGTGTTAGTTGTTGGCCTCCCATTCCATCGTATTTTCCCTGGAAGGAACTGTGCTGACATTCCCAAGGAACAGACAGCTCTCTCCAGCTGACAGCAGGGAGGTGAATCCATCTTCTCGTTACTCCAGAAGGTTTTCATCCAATCACGGAAGTCCTGAGTTGGAGTGACCCCCCAAGGATCAGCCAGCCCAGCCCCTGGCCCTGCCCAGATCCCCCAACAACCCCACCCTGTCCATCCCTGGCAGCGCTGTCCAAACGCTCCTGGAGCTCTGGCAGCCTCGGGGCCGTGCCCATTCCCTGGGGAGCCTGGGCAGTGCCAGCACCCTCTGGGGGAAGAACCTTGCCCTGATCTCCAGCCTGAGCCTGCCCTGGCCCAGCTCCAGCCCTTCCCTGGCTGCTGTCCCTGTCCCAGAGCAGAGATCAGAGCTGCCCCTCGGGAGGAGCTGCAGACCCTGATAAATCTCCCCTCACCCTCCCCTTCTCCAAGCTGAACAAACCAAATGACCTCACCCCTCCTCACCTGTTTTTTTTACACCAGCAGAAATCAAACTGTGCACTGTGAAATTCCTGTAATTTCTCCATCCCCTGTGAGACCCAGAGCCCAGGATAGATGTTCAAGACCTGTTCAGATTTTCCAGGGCATAACATTTGCAAAACCTCAATTTAAACAATAAACAAGTATAAAAGCTCTCCTCAGAGCAGGGCAGAACAAGACAACCCTACACTGAGTGACCTCATACAGGAACCCCTAAACAGGAGATGCTGACATGGATTTGCAACACCCAGTCCATGGGACAACTCACGGAGCAGGACACCAGGAGGTACCTGAAAAAGAAGAAATTCCCTGGCCTTGTACATCTACTGTAAGTGAATCCAGGGGGATGCAGATCTCTATCCAGAGACACCTGTGTGGAGGCAGGGGAAGGAGGGCACCACGTGCCTCTTCTTCTGAGCTCTCTCTCTAAATGCAAATCAAGTTTGAAATCACACTCCTACCAAAAAGGAAGGTGAGAAGGCAGTAACAGAAGCTGAACCACACACCAAAACCTGAGGTGCTCTGTAGTTACTGCAAATGTTTGGAGGACACCAGGAGCTGAACTTGGGAGGGTAGAAGTACATGGATCAAAATTACAGCAGAAAGTGGTACCTGCAGTATAAAAACAGTCCAAAAAGTGGGAAAACCCCCAAGACTTGACACCAACCAAGCCCGGACCACAAGTGGTGCTTCAAACACACCCAAACTCCAGAGCAGCTCCATGACTGCAGCTGATTCCTGTTTTTTTCTTCAATATAAAAAAGCAACTGAAAGTCATTAACATCCCTGTCCCAGTCCATAACCGGCCCCTCAGAGCTATTCTGCTGTCCAGAGCTTGAAGGTTCTGTCGTAGGAGCAGGTGGCAATGAGCTGCCCATCCAGGGAGATGTCCAGGCCCATCACCTTCCCCTCGTGCCCTGCCAGTGTCTTCAGTGGGGACCAGCCAGGGTGGGTCCAGATCTTGGCCGTGTTGTCATAGGCACCCGTGAGCAGGAAATTCCCATGGTTGGCTGCACAGGAGGAGAGAAGGGGAGAAGTGAGACTTGCAAATGAAAACTTGACATTTCTGCTCACCAGCACAGGCATTGCTGAGCTGCAGGTGTGGATCTGAGCTGCTGGAGGGGCAGGGATAGGCAGCAGCAGGGACTCACGTTCAAATCTGACACCGGTGACCAGGTTCTGGTGGGCAGGGATGGTGTAGATGCACTTCCTCTGCCGCAGGTCCCACACCTTGCAGGTGTTGTCCCCACTGCCTGTGGCCACATGGTACCTGCAAAGGAGGGGAGGGAGAGCAGTGTTTAGGGAATAGAGTTTACACTTGGAGCTCCCACATGAGTGCCCACTCCCTCCTTACCCATTTGGGGAGAAGTTGATCCCATAGATCTCCTTCAGGTGCCCTTCCAGGAACATGATACAGCGGCCCGTGCGCAGGTCCCACACCCGGCCAAAGGCATCCAGGCCTCTGCAATCACAGGATCACACCTGGGTTGGTCTGGGAAGGACCTTACAGATAATCCTGGCCATGGCCAGGGACACCTCCCACTGTCCCAGGCTGCTCCAAGCCCTGTCCAACCTGGCCTTGACATTTCCAGGGATCCAGGGGCAGCCACAGCTGCTCTGGGCACCCTGTGCCAGGGCCTGCCCACCCTCACAGGGAACAATCCCTGCCCAATATCCCATCCATCCCTGCCCTCTGGCAGTGGGAAGCCACTCCCCCAGCAGAAATCTCTGGTCACAACAAGCCCTCGGTAACACTTCCCAGCCATGCAGAGGCAGGTGCAGCTCACCCCGTGCCGGCGAGGGAGCCGTCGGTGTGGAAGGCGATGTCATAGACCCCCTTGCTGTGCCCCTCCTGGTGCAGGATCTCCTCCTGGGCCTCCAGGTCCCACAGGCGCCACGAGTGATCGTAGCTGCAAGAACAAAGCACTTGTTAAACCACAGAGTCATTCTGGTTGGAAAAGCCCTCCAGGACCATCGAGTCCAACCCAGCACCACCACATTCACCACTAACCTGTGTCCCCAGGTGCCACATCCAGATGTTTTTGAACATTCCCAGGATGGTGACTCCACCCCTGGGCAGCCTGTTCCAGTGCCTGACCACCCTTTCTATGAAGGCGTTTTTTTCCCAATATCCAACCTAAACTTTCCCTGGTGTAACTTGAGGCCATTTCCCCTGGTCTCAGTGTAACTCCAGGGAGGATAACAGGATATTTCACCAACTCTTGGAGCATTTTATTCCCACCCGAGACCAACAGTGTGCAGGGAAACGAACACAGGGGCAGGGAAATGAATTCCAGTGACCTGCTGTCACTGACAATGCAACAGCCCAGCTGTGGTCACGAATGGCCAAGCCCTGGCACCACAGGGCCACCAGCTGGGCAGCCCGTGGTCATTTCTGAAAGCCAACGCCCAGATGTCCGTACCAGGTGGTGCCCAGGAACCTCCCAGACGGGTGCCACATCACACGGGCCACTCTCATGCTGTGTCCCTCGATGTCTGCCACTGGCTCATCACTGAAACACAGAACAAACCATTGGCCAGTGGCCACAGGGGTCTGGCTCAAGCCAGGCCTTTGCCCTCACATTGTGATGGCAGCAAAAGCTCTGCTGATGAAATCAAACCAGGCAGGAACATCAGAGCTGTAGCCAATGACTCTGAATTCTGCCTTTGGGTCACACTCACAAAGCTCTGAGTGAATCCCTTTCTCCATACCTCCTGTTGGTTGTAAAGCTCTCCTGGGATGATGGTGATTATTAATGAAAATTAACAAGGCTCTTGTCATTAGCACTTTTAGAAGTACAGAAACAAACCACAGACTACCTGAACTGCAGGAAGTTCAGAGAACACAACATCCTGAACTGCAGTAACTCCTGCTGTTCTGAAGGATGCAGGCAGACAGGATGGAGGGAATATTTATTCTCCCAGAATAACAGGCAGCAGGTCAGGAGCACGCACACATGATCTGAACAGCAGTGAAGTTTCTTTCCAACAGGTTAATTAAGAGACGTGGTCACATGAGCCTAACAAGCCCCCATCCCTTTGCACAGGGGCATTTTTGCTGTTCGAAACTGTGATTTTCAGCTAAGGATAAATAACTGTGGCTCTGGGAGCTGCCTGTCCTTCCCAGGAGCACTGCAGGCTCCACTTCTCAATCAGGTGATGCTGAGGCTCAGTACCTGAACCATTCTCCTCTTCCCAGGCCCGAGAGGTGCTGCCCATCTGCCAGAGCTACTCTGTGCAGTGACAGCCACTTGTTTGCAGCACAGGCAGAAGTTTTTGTGCCAGATTGTGTATTTGTTTAATCCTTCCCCAAATCCTGGTGCTTTCCAACCACTCAATTAATTTCTTAATGTCCACGAGGGGCAATTCTCTCTGAAGTGAGACGTTAGAATGAAACAGTCCCCAAACTTTCCATCCATCACCCCCAGCAGTTCACCAATGCCCAGCAGCAATTCTGCCTCAATCCCTTTCAGACAATCTCCCTCACCTTGACTCCCTAATCAGGGTGATCTCTCTTCCTGCTGAAGAGGGTGGCACATACTGAGGCCAGGGAGTGCACTGGGGTAACTACAAGAAAAGGTCATATTGGCAGGAGGACGGTAAATGTCTGGAGAAACATGGAATAAACCCCAGCACAGCAATGCTGCAGCTGTGCACATCTGGAATGGTTCTGACCTTTCCAGGTTCCAGAGTTTGACGGAGCCATCAGCTGCACACGAGGCCAGGCTGACATCCTTCTTGTCCAGGGACACTGTGGCCTTGGGGTGGAACACGATTGCCCCTACGTTGGTGCTGTGTCCTGAAGGACAAGGAAAAGCAAAATTCAGAATCTGCCACGGGATCTTGGCCAGTTCTTCAGAAAAGCAGCATTTCCTTGGCACTGCTGAGGGAGGTGCCAGTGAACACTTCCACTGTGTCCTCTGTGCTGGGTGACATTACCCTGTCACCCCCAGCCAAACTGCACTTCCCAAGTGCAGGAGCACCCAAGGCAGAGCATCCAAAAATGAAGGTTTGGAACCCTCAAAGTGCAGACAAAATTCAACATATGCATCAAAGGATTTGTCCTCACATCTATATTTAGTCCGAGTTGTAACCACTACTCAAAGAACCTGACTGTTGTCAAGTGACCTGCCCAAAACTGCTGCTGTCTGTAACGCAAGTAACTCAAACCAGGTTTGGAAACCAAACCAAACTGCTCAGAAATAGAAATGGCAAAGTTGGAGCTAAGGTTTGAGCTAAAGGTCAGGTCTCCCTTCTCATTATAAAACACATTGCCATGCTCCCAGTAAAAGAAATCTGCCCAAACACAACATTTTGAACCACAAAGTAATTCAGATGTGGGAGCTCAGCCAGAGAGGCACAAAAGAACCAGAAGCCTCAGTGAGAGCCGCTCGCTACCTCGTAAGGTGTGAACCAGGTTGCAGTCGGGCACAGACCAGAGTTTGCACAGCCCACTCCTGTGGAAGACAAGGAATGGATGTCAGTGGACAAGGAACATCAAGGAACAGACCAATGTTCCCTGTTCAACAGTTCAGACCAATCAATCTCTGCTCAGCTCTAAAATGAAGTAATGAAGGGCTCAGAGCAGCCTCTTAATTCCCAAGCCTCCAAAAACATTCCTGTGCTCTACCAGCCCCCAAAGCAGGTGCTGCCAAGGCAGTCTCACCAGCAGGCTGTGGCCAGGAGTTTGGAGTTGGGGCTGAAGTGGCAGTAGGACAGCGGGCGATCATCCCCAATCTGGCTGCAGAAGTTATTCAAGGACTGTAAAAGATACAAAGAAAACCATCAATAAATGACTAAAGTACAACCAGCCCAGACTTATCTCCAGCCAAAACTTGAAGAGAGGGAGGCAAATGTGCACAGGAGGAGGCAGAGGCCCTTGGAAAGTCACTTTCAAAGGGAGATGCTGCCTCAGAGCCACTCCAGCTCCAGGCAGGAGGGCCAGGGCCAGCCTGGCCCAGGTGGCCCAGCATGGCCTGGGGACACAGCTGTGCCCCCCCAGCCCCAGAACTCTGCAGCTGCAGCTCTGACACAGAGCTGGCTGGAGTTTGGCATCTTTCCACAACTCATTCAAAGAATCCAACCAGACAGACAGGGCAGAGGGGAGAAGCAAATCCTCTGGAGTAAACAGGATTAGGAGGCAGCACACGCTGTGCCTGAGCCTCTCTGTTTAGTTAAGCTGGGAATCTGGCTTAGCATGCTCAGAAAGTGCATCTCAGAGTCATCCCAACCACGTTCAGCACCCAGAACTGGCTATTTCCCTTGGATTCCCTGGCTCCCCAGCCAGCCAAACCCCTGCCAGAGCCAGGAATATATTCCTTTAGTGTCACAGGCCAGTGGCAAGGCAAGACAGGGATGTCTCTGCACCCTCTGCCATGCACAGGGACAAATTACATCTCCCTGGAGCAGTGTGAAGGAGTCAGAACATGCTTTAGAGACACAGGGAAAGAGAGAAAAGCAGAACTTCCCAAGATTGCAGAGACTGACGTGCATCTGGACAGCACCTCAGGCAGCTGAATTCCTGCTGGGCTCTTTGGAGGATCAGCCAGACCATGTGAGCACAGCAGGGGAGCAGCTGCCAAACCTACCCGCAGGGATTTGTGCAGCTCCTGCCTCTGGGATGTCCTGGTGGCCTCGGGAATCTCCTTGAGCAGCCGGGCCTCCTCCAGCCGCTTCGCTGCCCTGGGGAGAGCAAAGGGGAGAGCAAAACGAGTGACAACCCTCAGAACTGCCCCTTCCCTGCTGCTGGAAATGCCTTTTCCCTGCTATTCCCCCAAACTGGCCTCATGCTGGATCAGTCCCTGGGAGCTCAAGCTCTGGGCTCGCTGGAGTTGCCTCCCCACTCCCTGGATTTCCTGTGCTACCCACAGTGGGATCTGCACTTGGATTTGGCAAATGGCTGCACCTCCCCTGTGCTGTGTTCTCTCACCTGGGCAGTGAGTAGTTGGCCAGCCACAGCCGGGCTGTTTTCAGACTGCGTGGGCCCTCGTGGTACCAGGTTTGCTGATACTGTAAAAACAGGAATAAATCTGATGGAAAAGCTCTGGTGCTGCTGCCCCTGCCTTCATTCCCCCACAGCACCTGCCCCCAAACCATGCTGTGCTCTCGCCTCTTTAAGGGCCTTCTGCACAATTGTAAGCCCCAGGAAAAGGGATTTGGAAAGATAAATCAAACTCTCTGCCTTACAGATCCAATCCTGACAGGCTGCCACTTCACTCAGTGTTACAGTTGAACCCTGACTCATCTGCATTTACTGACATGTACCTCCCTCCTTGTTTACACATCACCCATTAAAGAGAAAGCCCAGAGCTGCAGAAATTATTTCTTACAGTACACCTCAAAAATAAGGTAAAATAGACTCAAAAGAGAAACAGAAGTAGAAAGAGTAATCAAAGGCAGAAACAGCTGCAGCAGCAGGAACATATTTTTTTCTTCCCAAGTGTGAAGGAAAGCAAGGAACTTGCTACAGTAGGTAAGAGCCCACACACACCTGCTCTCCTGGTTTGCACACTGAGGGCAGGACAGAGCTGAGTATGTGAGTAAAAACCACACTTGGTGCTCCTCACTGAGACCAAACATTGCCACAGGTTTGCTGAAATGGGCAACACTTCAGGAAAAAGCCTGAAAGGATGATGAGAATCCACAGGCTGGCCAAAACCGGAGTCCTGGATATGTCAGACCTGCATATACCATCCTTCCCTCAGCACTGAGAGGACAGAGAGAGGAGACACCCTTACCTCTTCTTTGGACTTCTTTGACCTGTCATCATCTTTCCTGGTCTTTTTTAATGCATCTGTGCCAACCACAGAGAGGATGTTCCTTAACCTGGAAAAGAAGTAATGAAGCTGGATTTAGTGAGTTCTCAGCTCACCTGACAACTCTCAGTGTGACATTCCCTCTGCCTTGGGGTTCTTACAATAGAAATCCCAGATTGGCTTGGGAGGAACCTTAAAGCTCATCCAGTCCCACCCCTCATGGGCAGGGACACCTCCCACTATCCCAGGCTGCTCCCAGTCCCATCCAACCTGGCCTTGGGCACTGCCAGGGATCCAGGGGCAGCCACAGCTGCTCTGGGCACCCTGTGCCAGGGCCTGCCCACCCTCACAGGGAACAATTCCTTCCCAATATCCCATCCATCCCTGCACTCTGGCAGTGGGATCCATTCCCTGTGGCCTGTCCCTCCATCCCTTGTCCCCAGTCCCTCTCTTCAGCTCTCCTGGAGCTCCTTTAGGCACTGGAAGGGGCTCTAAGTTCTCTCTGGAGCCTCCCCTTCCCCAAACTTAACACCCCCAGCTCCCCCATGGCACAGCACAGCCTGGCAGGGCTCGCTGCACCCCAGCTCCCAGGAAGCCCTCAGGGATTGCTAAGTGCCCATTCCCTGTCTGCAGACACACACCCCTCCCTGCAGCCCAGCTCCCAGGAAGCCCTCAGGGATTGCTAAGTGCCCATTCCCTGTCTGCAGACACACACCCCTCCCTGCAGCCCAGCTCCCAGGAAGCCCTCAGGGATTGCTAGGTGCCCATTCCCTGTTTGCAGACACACACCTCTCCCTGCGCTCCGCAGGCCCCTCTCCGAAGAGCGTGATGGGCTCTCCCAGGGCCCTCAGGCAGGCCTTGACCTCGCAGTCGTCGGTGGAGACGTTGATCTGCCGGGCGCGCTTGCGGCGCTCGAACTCCGCCAGCACCTCGGCCTGCCGCTCGCTCATGTGGTCCTCCAGGTCAAACACCTCCCCTGGGCACAGACACAGCCCTGAGCACAGCTGGGGCTGCCAGGGACCTCTGGAGATCACCCAGCGCCTCCCCCAGGCAAGGCAGGGTCACCCACAGCAGGTGACTCAGGTGGGTTTGGGATGCCTACACAGAGGGACACCCCACACCCCCCCTGGGCAGCCATCCCCGAGCCTCTCTGCCCCTGGATCCCTCCTGGATGGGAAGATCCAAGCAAAGACTGCCCAGCCCTGACTGGGTCGAGGTGATGCCCAGAGAGCAAGCAGAGACATTTGGAAGTGTCACATCTGTGAGGAGGGCCAACAAGGGGTAGTTGCACATCCTCACCACTGCTGATGTTGATGTTGCCAGCTTCCATGGCAGCCTTCATGCCCTCCTTGGCCAGCAGCCCCGCCTCGCCCTTGGCCAGGCGCTCCCGCTCCTTCTCCTCCAGGCTCCCGTAGAAGATGGGCGCCCGCTTGGCCGGGGGAGCCTCGGCCTCCTCGGCAGGCTTGGCCTTGGGGGGCTGCAGGGAGACACAGTGGGGAGAGGGGCTGGGCACAGAGGAGCCAACAAACAGCCTGGCTGTGCCACCGAGCCGAGCTGTGCCAGCAAAACACGGCTGGGCACCGTGCAAAGCCCCTCTCAGAACCCCAGACTGGTTTGGGTTGGAAGGGGCATTAAAGCCCATCCCATCCCACCCCTGCCATAGCAGGGACACCTCCCACTGTCCCAGGCTGCTCCAAGCCCTGTCCAGCCTGGCCTTGGGCACTGCCAGGGATGGAGCAGCCACTGGACATTGAGATTTTTGCCCGAAAGCCAAAGCACAAAAGTAAAATGCCACATTAAACTGCTGAAATCGGGCAATGTTGTGCCCCTGTTATTTATTTTCTGCAGAGGTTTATTTTGAAAAAGCCTAAAAACACGAAGCTTTTCCTCCTCCTGCTGAGCGCCAGCACAGCCAGGGGCGATGCCACCCTCCAGCTCCCAGCGCCCTCCCTGGAAGGCCGGGAAAGTGAAGGGTGCCCGGCTGCCTGCCCGGAGAGGCGCCTCACACCAACCTCCCAGCACTGGGTGAAAATGCAGGAAAACACGGGAGCCTCCGGGCTCCTTTAACAGCTCCGGTGTCACCGGGGAAACCCCACACAGCAACAGCAGCCGCGACCCCCGCGGCCTCTCCCGCTCCCGCTGCCGTGCGGGGCACGGGCCCGGAGCCATCCCCATCTCCCGGACACTCACCTCGGGGGGCCGCGCCCCGCCGCGCGCCGCCGGTGCCCGCGCGGTGGCCATGGCGGGAGCGGGACCGGGAAGAAGCCCAGGAACCGATAAGGAGCCTGGAAAGGAGGGGGAGCAGGAACCAGAGAGCGCGAACAGAGCGAGACCCGCCACGCTCGGGCTCCGCCGCCTCACGGCCGCTTCCGGGTCGCGCAGGCCATGCCGGGAGTGCGGCGGGTCCGCTGAGGGCGGGCGGCGCGGGGCACGCCGGGAGATGCAGTCCCCCCTATGGGCGGTACGCGCGGGGCACGCCGGGAGATGCAGTACCCCCTATGGGCGATACGCGCGAGGCACGCCGGGAGATGCAGTACCCCCTATGGGCGGTACGCGCGGGGCACGCCGGGAGATGCAGTCCCCCCTATGGGCGGTACGCGCGGGGCACGCCGGGAGATGCTGGCGGGCCGGGGCGGGGCCCGCTGAGGGCGGCAGCGCTCGGTGCTGTCGCGGTGTCGCCGGTCGCGATGCTGCGTCGGAAGCCGACGCGGCTGGAACTGAAGCTGGACGACATCGAGGAGTTCGAGAGCGTCCGGAAGGAGCTGGAGGTGCGCGCGGGGCCGGGCGCGGGGGGCTCGGCCCGTCCCCGGCCCTGACCGGCCCGTTCGCCCGCAGAGCCGCAGGAAGCAGCGGGACGAGGCGGAGGCGGCGGCGGGCGGCGAGGAGGCGGCGGCGATCGGAGCGCTGGGCACGGAGCACAAGAGCCGCGAGCAGCTCATCAATGACCGCATCGGGTACAAGCCGCAGCCCAAGGCCGGCGGGCGCACCGCGCACTTCGGCACCTTCGAGTTCTGACGGGGCCGGCCCGGGACCGCGCTCCGCCGGGGAGGCCGCGCCGGACGGGCCTCGCCGTCCCCCCTCTGAGCTGTTACATTGCTGGTTTTTAAGTTTGGTTAACATGCCCGTAAGCGCCCCTTTGCCGAGTGTTTTGTTTTAAATAAACACGTATTTTTTTAAAGAAAATAAAAATAATCCCATGAGCTGCTGTAAACGGCTGTAGCGACCGGGAGGGATGGAAACACCGGGACCACCCCGTTCTCTGCTCCTGTGGGCAGAGGGATAAAACACTGCGGGAGGATCCTCCGGGAAAGTGATTTGGTGATCTTCAACCAGACAGTGGAGTGTGACCAGCTGCACCTCCAGCCCCACTGAGGAGGAGGTCCTGGAAGTGTCTGTGAGTGTTTTGGGATAAAGGGGCCACAGTTCTGGGTGCCAGGCACTGCTCTGTCCTTTCCCGAGGCAACCAGGAAGGAGTTCCCTGTGTGTTAAATCAGCGAGTCCCAGACACGTCCCAGAGCTGCTTCCCCACCCGTGTCACAGCTGGGCTGTGCTTTGGGCCCTGAGCAGGGAATGGCTGCACGTCTGGAGGCTGGGCTGGGCACGTGGATGTGGGGTGATAGCCCGGATTTCCTTACTGAGCAGCTTTTCCTTTACACTTCACTGCTCTGCTCAGTGTCACCCCTCTGCCCTGGTCTGTCACCCTTGGAATGGAGCTCAGGGCTGTTTCCTGCTTGGATCAAAGACCACCAAGGAGTTCCTTATGGCTGGTGCCACATGAAAAGGCCAAGGGCACATTGATTTCTTCAGCAGGTTCCTCGATATGCCCTCATCAGGTGCCAGGGCAGCTGAGGTCAGCTTTGATTTAGGAGAGAGGAAGGTGAGATTTGGGGCAGAGTCCACTCAGGAGGAGTCTGGCACACAGTGGGGTGAGCTGATGGAAGCAACTTAAAAATCTGAGCAGCTTCTTGGTGCTCTGGAAACTCTGTTCCTTGCAGGAAGGAACTGGGCAGGCTGCCACAGCCCTGGGCCTGCACCAGGACACCTGCAGGGAATTTGGGAGCTGGAGGCTCTCCCTGCCTCTGGCCAGGGCTGTTTCCTACCATCTTCAGCACAATGACCAGCTCTGTTTTTTCAGCAATCCTCCAAAATGGATTTCAGTTAAATTCAGGCTTCCCATGTAGGGAAATTCAGGCCTGCCATGATGTAAGTACATCAAATTTCAGTTCAGGCTGGGAAAATCTACATAACTTCAAACTTCTCCAACTGGAAAGAGCCCCAGACTGGCCTAGAAAAGAACTGCTTTTCCTGTCTAACACCACATAAAATGATCAGAGGTTGCTCTGCTGGTCTGGCATTCTCAACAGATCCCAGTTCTGAGAGGACAACACCTTCAGGGGGTTGTTACAGCTCCCTAAAACTCCTCTCCCTGACTCTTCCCTCTGCAGGGCAGGCAGGTCTGGGAGGCACCAATTCTTTCCATCCCTCCCCACAGCTGCAAAGTGTGACTGAGCTGGAACAGAAACTTCTCAGTGAATCCCCACGTTCCCATTCCAGCAGCTTCAGGGCATGTTCCTGGGAGCTGGGGAGGCCCAGAGGATGCTGCTCCTCACTCCCTCCCCACAGCATCTGAACAGGAACACTGGGCCCTGCTGCTCCCTCTGAGGGTTGCACTGAAGACTGTTCCCAAAACACACCCTCACCAGAGTAAAATGCAATCTATTTTATTGGTTAATTATGTACAGGAGATTCTTGATATTCACAGTAACATCAGACAAGTTACCGCCACAAAGAGCAAGAACAAAACTTCACAGTCCACTGTAAACCAAACTAGAAATCCTACTGGATTGGGTGGGACTGGCTCCAGATAAACTCAAAAGGCACTCAAAGAAAAGCAAGGGAAGCCCACTGAGGGACATGGCCTGGATGCTCTGAGCTCCCTCCTCGATGATAATCCGGAGGCACAGCGTGTGCAGAGCACACCTCAGGGCACAGAGACAGGCACAGGATGTCACCCCCAGGCAGGACAGCACACCAAGCATGCATGTGTGCCAGCACAGGAGTTAATGCACCCAGGCCTGGCCATCCTTTGAGCCCTCCCCTCCCTGCCTCACCAGGACAACTTTAAATTCAGCAGAGGGGCTGGGGGTGCCCAAGAGCTGCCAATCCTGTCCAGAGGGAGCTCAGCTTTGCTCAGGCTCTGCCACAGCACACAGCAACCTGGGCTGGGAACACACCCTGGTGGCATCTGGTGGCAAGAGGGAGGCTGGGACATGGGGAGGCTGATGGCTTCTCTGGATTGTCACCTTGAACTGAGGAAAACACAGCCATGGCAGGAGGGAGCACCTGGACGTGCCCGTTCCCCAGCTGTGCATCAGGGAGCTCAGGAGCAGGGGGGACACGGCCTCGCCCTGCTCTCCTCAGCCACCTCCCTTCTCCCCTTCCCTGGGCAGCCCAGGGTGCCCAAACCACCCCTTGTGTTGGCTGTGGGATAGCTGGGGCACCTGAGAGACTCCTGCCCAGGTGAGCCCTGCTAGGGCAGTGTCCTCTCTCTGTGCATGCCAGAGGAAGCTGAGTGCCCTCTCTGGGGACAGCATGGGCAGGACATGAGCCTTGGAAGCTCCTCCTGGGGGGAAATAATTGCAGGGGCACAGGTGGTACAGACAGAAAAGCTTAAGAACCAGACAGACACTGCATGAGCCACAGCCTGATCTCCAAGTCATCCCTCAGAGAATTCAAGTTTGGTCACTTGGATACAGAAAAGTGGCTAAAACGTGACAGCAAGAGCAGGACAAGCAGCTTCTGTTTCAAAGAAAGACACAGCAAGAGGTATATGAGGTGACCAGTGTCACCACAGCCACCCTCACTCTAACCTGTGATTGTGATGGCAACAATTCCAGCCCCTTCCAGAAAAACCAATGGCAGTGGTGGCAATGTCACCCTGAGCTCCTTCTGGGGTCAAGCCCTGCAGTGCAAACCTCCCATTTCCAGCTCCAGCTTTTAACAGCTCCAGTTTTCTCTCACAAACACTTCAGATGTCCTCTCAGTTCCAGCAGGAGTAGGAAGGGATTGTCCATTTTCTCTGCCCAACACTACCACTCCTCCCAGCTCTCCAGGGATGGGGAGGGTCACGTTTCCCCTCCCATGATTGCCTGGAGGGCACAGGAGAGCTTTACCTTTGTGACAGGTGCAGAGAGGGCACAGGAGGTTCTGTCACAGACAGAACTCCCTTCAAAGATCAGACTGGGGAAGGAACCACTCTTCCTGTCTGTCAGCAGGAGGTGGCTAGAACTTTTCCATGAAAATAACTTTGCCTCTCTCACCCAGATGCAAATTTGCTACTGAAAGCAGGAACCTAGGAACCTAGGCCTGCTTTTAACTCAGCTTTTATTTTCTAGTTGCACTGTCCAGAGAAAACAAGATGTCCAAATAAACACTTGGCATCAGCCCAGGAGGGCTGACTTTCGGAGGTGAAATTCAAGCCCTGGTAGCAGCAGTTCTAGATTTCCTTCAAGAGGGTGGGGGATAGGCTCTGTGCAGGGACAGCAGCACCAGCACCATGAAGCACCCAGCTACACAGGGATGGCTTCACCCTCTAAGGCTCAGGGGCTAAAAAATCTCATTCCAAGGATCAGCTTTCCTCACACAGCTGCTGCCAGAAGCCACCAGCAGCATGTTCAGGGTAAAAAAATCCTTCCTGTGTGTGCCCAGAGGCTTTATCCCAGCAGGATCCCTTGTTTTCATGGCATGTCCCAGACACCAGTCCCAGTCTGAAAGTGGTGCCTGTTCTCAGTGCCTTTCCCAAATTCCCACTTTCTTCTCTTCCAGCCAGTTACAGGCACAAACTGGGCAATCTGGGTAGAGGGAAGACTCCAGCTTTGCACCCCACTCTGCACAACTTTTTTAATATCCAGGTGCTAAACGAGAGCTACTTCCCCAAGCCTGGCCTGGCACCAGACAGGCAGGAGGGTGATTCTGCCCCCTCACAGCCTGTCCTGCCTGGGCACTGGGCAGAGCCCACAGCACTGAGTTCTTCACTGCACCACAGCACCTGTCCCCCACTGCACTGAGAATCTGCACCTCCAGCATGGGCTGTGATTAGCAAGACAAAGAGGAGTCATTTGGGTCCAGAATATTTTTTGATTAGGCCACACTGCTCCAAATTTCACCTCAGAAGACACTGAAGGCTGCTGTAGTCCTGTATTTTCCTTCTCCTCCTCCCCAAATCTCTCCTTTACAGGAATGTGGTTGTTTTCCCCCTTCACCTCCAGCCAGGAATACCCTCCAGCCATTTTAACTTTAGTGTCATGAAATCATTATTTAGCTCTTGCCTCATTTGCAGAACCAGTTGTAGTAACCCAAAGATTAGTTCTAGTTCCACATGAAGTACCTGTGGGTTCAATGGTTTATTTGGAATCTTTTTGCCCTGTAAATACAGAACTATTATCCTGCATCTGTTCCATAATTGGGAAGGGAAAGCAGCCAAACTCAAGTGTTCTCCCTGGAGGCTGAGTAAAGCTGCTGGATACATCAGATTAACAACACTCATCATCCTCTGCTGGCCTTGGAGGGCAGGTTCATCCGATCCCTGAAGCACACAGCTCACATCCTTGGGTCAAAGTCTTCCCTTACCAGAACACACCTGAGCATGTCTGATGTGCAGCACCAAATCTTCCTCAGAGGCTGAGTCCTATAGCAAAAGGTGTCATTGGCCCCAAAATCCACAATGCCAGGGCAATCTCCTCCCCTGGCATTATGTAGACATTGAAAAAAAATATCAAAATTAAAACAGCCATTCACACATTATTGGCAACTTTGATCTTTTCCTACTGTTCATTAAATCCTCACTGATGAGCATTTACAATTTAAAATAAAATGGTTTTGTTTTCTTTTTAAAATAATTTCTACAGTTCTGTCAGCCAACTAATTTCAATCACAGCATAATCTAAGAATAAAGCAAATCCTGGCCAAGAATGGCTGCCATGAACTCTCAAGAGTCAAGGGGAGCAGCGTGTCCCAGCTCCTCACATCCCTGCACCCCTCCAAGAACTTGTGGTGAACTCCAGTTGATTTTCTTTATCATGATTCTCCTGGCAGCTTAGGAATGCTCCAGTCCTCAGGTGGACGTGCTTGCAGGGAGCAGTGGGGTGGAGAGGCCTGTGGGCACATCCAGTGTTAATGGCAGTGCTCTGTGATATCCACCACCACTGCCTTTTTCCAGCTGAAGAAGAAGTATCCGGTGCCCGCCCCCGCGGCCACGGCGATGCACAGGTACCCGTTGTAGGTCATGAAGATCAGCATGAGGAAGTAGCTGACCACCACCTGGATGATGTGCAGCACAGTCTGCAGCAGGTGGGGCAAGCTCAGCATCTGCTGGCTGGGAACACAAACCCAAACAAGTCAGCAAATGGAACAGGTGGGAAATGCACATCCCCAAAGAGAAAGCTGCCATGACAGCAAGGCGGGTGTGGGATGGCAGAGAAGGTGACACAGTAACACCAGCCTGGGCAGGGACTCGTGTGTAGCTGGCACATGGAGCTGTGGTTTTGCTCACAGAGCAAAAAAAGCACAGAGCTTGCTGGGAGGACACAACTTTTAGCTGAGAAACAGACTTCTTTAGCTGAGAAAAGACTTCTTTTACACCCCCCCATTCAAAAGCTGAGTGGCTCCTGTTCTGCACAGAGGCCTTGACTATCTGTCAACAAAAGGATCCTGAGTGTTTTCTGTCAGGGTCACTCCACTTTGGATGTGACATCCAAACTCTATTCCTCAGAACTCCCCCAAATGTGTTCATTACAAAAACCCCAAGCTCATCTGGCTCCTTGCTGCTTTCCTCCTTTTGCCCCCATCCTCGAGGGTGCCCAGGTGTCCCCCATCCTCCAGTGCCACACAGCATCCCAGTCTGGAGCCAGGACACTCTCCAGAGATCAAAACTGCCTGCACGAAGTTTCTTCTGTGCCAGTTTCACTGCAGAGTTTTGCTTTAGAATAAAATGCAGTCCTTACCCCACGGTTTTGTGTGTCTCCATCAGGATGGTGCCATTGGGGCCGGGAACTGGCATGGAGTTATAGCGGATGCTGACTTGGGATTTACGGAGCAGACACTCCCGGGCAATCTTAAGGCCTTCATAAAACATGGCCAGGAAGAAGACAGCCACAAAAGCACCAGCCATTTCTGACAAGAGAGGAAACATGATTGTCTCTGAGCAAGAGAATGTGTCAGCAGAGTCACTGTGTTTTTGAACAACCCCACTGCACTGCACAGGCCAGGCTCCGTATGCATGCACAGATAGGTGGGAAATGGGAATTTCATCCAGACACTCACTGTAATTTCACCCACAAAGCAAAAGCAGCAATCACTCTTTTTTTGCTAATAAAACCAAATTCTTGAACTCTACAAATACCTCAATTTTTCTTTCACCCCACAGATGCCATTTTAACCAGACTCAACACAGCATGTCCACAGATTTTTAGCACAAGTAACAAGGTCATTCATGAAACACGAATCCTGAAACACCAACTGTAAACCTTTTGTTTGGACTGCACAAGACAGTGTTACTAACCTCCAGGAGAATTGATTGTAAGTCCAGAGAACAGCAATGGCACATTCTCACAGCTGAAGTGGAAAGTCATGGCCTGCCCAAAACACAAAGAACACCAAGATGAGCCTGAAGAGCTCATCCCAAGGAGCTCACAGCAAGGTGTAGGAATGGGGCTTGTATCAGAACAAGAACTCAGATCCATTTATTTGGTCACCACCTGAACACCAAGAAACTCTCCAGATCTGGTGTAACACACACACAAGTGAGACAGGGATGAGATGCTCCAGACTCCAGTTCTCAGCTCCTTCAGGCAGCCCTGGGCAGGAGGCCCTGTCCTTCACAGAACTCCAGGGAAGTGCCTTCTCTTTGCTTTTGGGGACTCCTTTTCCCCTCAGCATCATCAGCAGTCGTCAGGGATTGGGGATGCCTCCATGGAGCTCCTCCTTGCCTCCCCATTCCCTCAGGAGCTGGGGTACAGGGCACTTTCCCTTCCCCACTTGGACCTCGTCTGTATGATACAGGTAAGGGTTGTACAGGTGAGTCCTCTGGTCCCCTCCTGCACTGTGCCTGCAGTGTTGTCTCCCTATGGAATTCCCAATTTCTTATGGGAAACAGAGGCCTAAACACAGCTACACAAAGAGGTAAAGCTGGTCCACAGCTTCCCCTGGATGAAAACAAGGGCTCCTGAGTCTGCACAGTGAATGCTGTGGGAAGGGGAAACACCAAAGATCCCCAGGCCAGCTGGAGGTGATACACATTTCCCATCTAAGTAAATACAGCTTGGCACAGCTGCACACAGGGTTTTCACATGGGAACACCTGACCAAGCAAGAGGAACTTCTCTTTGCACTTCCCTCATTGCTAATTAAGGTTATTTGCTGAAGCTCAGAATTATGATTCATTTCAGCATCCCTAAGTATCATCTCATTTTCCCCAGAGCAGAAATTACTGTAAAACACCTTTTAGAGAGTACTTCCATCTCTTCAATGAATTGAACATATTTACATTTAAAACAAAACCCACATAAATCAAAGAACTGCAGCTGAACCTGAGCCTGTTACTTGGTACCAGTGAGGAATGGGAAAACACACATTAAATGGGCTCAGTCTGTTACCTAAGAGGCTGTACTTATGTACTGCCTTCCCTGACAGATTTATTTGCAATATGAATTCAAAATCTTGTGCAATTACTCACAGTTCTCAGCTGCAGGGCAAGGCAGGGTCCTGTAACTATCCAGTGAACACTTGACAATTGTAAAGAAATGACATTTACATGGAAAGTAATGGCCCAAGGATGCCAATACTGAGCTGAGATGATGGGAAGAGCTTAACAAGGAGAGCAGTGGCAGTGCTGGACTGAGAGCTCCACGTGGGCCATGCCCACCAAGGTTGTTCTGGTGCTCTCCTCTCCTGCTGTGGACACGGTTTGCAATAGAAATAGAAGCAGAGATTCTTGGTTCTCTCCTCAGGCATAGAGCTGGCAAACAAACTCCAACTGATGGTTTGCAAAATCCACTCCTGAGAACACTCTCATATGAAATAGAAATGTGCCCTCTCTCCCCTCCTTTTGAAATTTAACCACAAACAGACATGTTTTAATAATCTGAAACTCACTCCAAAAGTATTTAGGAAAAGGAGAAAAAGCTGAAAAAGTTCCTAGAACTGGCTACACACAAACACTGATCCTCTGGCCATCTCCATGGAAACTCTGGCCAGGATCTCTGCAAAGCCTCAGTGATGCCAGAATGCACAAGTCTGAACCTGCTGGACTCAAAGTCAGCTGCAGCAGCAGGAATCAGGACCAGTACAGCCTTAATGCCAACATGGCAAGGAGCCCTGGCACTGCTGTGCCCCCCAAAGCGAGTGTGCTCTGAGAGCTCAGGAGGGAAGGGCACAGAGGGAGCTCAGCACAGCCCCTCACACTGCTGGGCAATCCTCTCAGGGCTGCCTGGGGCTCTCACTGCCAGCCTGGAGAATTCCATCCATCCATTTCCTGCAGGAAAACTCTTGCTCTGCATTTCTGCCCTTAGCTGGCTGCAGAGCAGACACCAGGCTGGCTGCTGGAAAGGTTTTCACAAGAAAAGACAATTCTGCCAAAGGATCTCCAGCTGCAAAATCCATTTTCTGCTCTGTATCCCCCATGCTGCTTCCTCCACTCCAGAAGACCCACAATGGGATCTGGGTTTAACCTCCTGGATGGATTCCTGCCTTCCAAAGCTCAGGTTCATTTCCAGTTCTCAAGAGCACAGTCTTTAAGATGACAGATTACTCTGAACCACAGACAAGGAAAAACTCTCTGGTTAATTCTGGCTTTTCCACTTACCATCATCATCATGTCAGATCCATGACCGTGTCCCGAGGCTGTGGTGGAGTGGTGGTGATGCTCAGCAGGATGCGAGGTTGGCAGCATGGAGCTATTCATGTGGTGAGACATCTTGAGGACAGAGAGGTTCAGAAAGGCACATAGAAAAGTGGGACTCTGAAAAACAAACAAAAAATAAAGCCCTTTTCTAAACAGCATGTGGTTTCTCTACTGCTACTGCACGAGAAAATATTCCAAGCCACTGAGAACTGCTGCCTCTGGAAAACTTCTGGACCTACCTCATGGTCCTGCTCTGGCTACAGAGAGCACACAGCAGGACACTTTAAAGGAGGTGTGTCCCTCTGCAGCCTAATTTGATTGAGATGGCACCTGGGGCAAGTGCTCAGCATAAAGGAACATTTCTTATCTACATGAGGAAAAAAAACAAAGCCCCTTCCTGAGTGCAGTCTTGCAAGAGGCAAAAATATCACAAGCACCACTTTAAATTGCATATACTAAAGGATTAGATTACAGCATTTCTCTTAATTGACAGTTATGCATTTTATTGGGAACATGTTTAACACAGAAATTGTGTTAGTTGGTACAAGACCTACTGTCAGGCAAAGGTCTGCAACAGCTACAGGCAATCCAATTTCATTTCCATGAGCTTTCCATTGCCACATCTCCCCTCTAATCACATTACCCACAGTGAGAGAAACACTCAAGAGGCTGCCAGTCCCAATCCTTAATCTGGTTACTACTAATCAGGGATGTCTGGTCACACTCAAACAAATAAATAGAAATACCCTCTGTGGTTACCTGTGGGCATGGTTGTTGCACTCTGGCCCAATAATTGCTGGTAGGAAATGAAAATCATCAGGTAGAAACAGCAACAGAAGAGAAAATAACCTGGGAATACTAGTCAGTCCTGAAAGCACATCATCTGTCCTGCTGGACCCTGCCTGGAATCCTCTGTACCCTCCCACTCCAGTCCTGCACTGAAGTACAACCAAGGGAAAGAAAAAGCAAAGTTCAGACACTTTATCAAATTAAAGTTTAAAAAGAAATGGGAGACAGACTTCCTTCCACATAAATCATTAGGAGAGTTTACAAGTGTGTTTTTTCAGTTTTTTAAGCCAAAAGGCAGCATGGTGTTTGAACAGGTAGGTATGGCTGTATTTAGACTGAAGAGAGGAAATGAGACTCTGGAAGAGCTTTCTAAACTGAAGTAGCAAATAAAACCCTGAAAGGCAGCTGGTGGTGGAGCTGTGACAGTGACTTTGTGCAGCCCTGTGAAGCATCCATGACAGGGGATATCCAAGGGCTTTGGTGTTAAATTAAAGTGAGCAATGAGAGAAATTAAAGATTTGGGGAACGTAAGGAAACTAAGTCAGCAGTGCTGGGGAGGAACTCAAGAGAAAGACAGAAGTAATACTCTGCAAACACTGAAATTAAAAAATGCAGAGAAGCACCAAGAAGTGACACCAGGAACCCACAGCTCAGGTATGTTCTCCATCTCTGTGCAGAAGAAGTTTGTAGCCCATCTCTTATTTCCTCAGACAACCTCACAATACTCCCCTGGAAAGTAACTTGTCATGGAATCCAATGGCACTGGCTAAAGCAGAATGAATTCCCTGTCCATATTTCTGCTAAAATTTTAAACTCACTTTGTCCCTGATCTGTGCTTAAATATTGAGACCAGAAAAATATTCACAGGGAGATAAAAAGGAGAGAGAACAATGCAAGCAGTAGCTCAGCTGACAGAGAAAAACTTCACCAAGGGATACCTGCAGAATGCCCAGTGTGATTTCCATATGGCACAGCTTGGAAGATTATCCTCTTCCAGAGCTGAAATGATCAGGCTCTAGAACTGCAGTCTCAAAACATTTGGGAAAGGAATCCTGTGCCAAAACATACAAACTCCAAATTGTCTTTTGCATCAGGGAAGGAAGAAGAATGGCCCAAGTGCTTTACCCACAGGATCAAAGGTAAATGTGCTGTGAGAGGAAAGACGTAACACAAGAACTTCCCCTCTCCCGCAGCCAAAATCTCCTGGAATCACAGAACCACGGAATATCCTCAGCTGGGAGGGACCCCCAGGATCACCCAGCCCAGCCCCTGGCCCTGCCCAGACACCCCAACAACCCCACCCTGTCCATCCCTGGCAGTGCTGCCCAAACGCTCCTGGAGCTCTGGCAGCCTCGGGGCCGTGCCCATTCCCTGGGGAGCCTGGGCAGTGCCAGCACCCTCTGGGGGAAGAACCTTGCCCTGATCTCCAGCCTGAGCCTGCCCTGGCCCAGCTCCAGCCCTTCTGTGTCCTGTCCCCACTCACAGAGAGCAGAGTTAAGAGCAGTCCCTGTCTCCTCCATTTTCTCTCAGCTGACTGATCCATTGCTTTTCCTTTGAATGCAACATCTTCATCAGCAACTACTGTCCAATGATTATTTATTCCTTTTAGGATTTCACATTCCTGCCAAGCTCAGCACGTTCCAAAATGCTCCACAGAAGCCCTGGCTGGTTACCAGACGAAAAACTGCCTTCATGGCTGGGCTGTGTCCAGCTTTTCACTCCTTTCCTTCTCACTAATCATCATTTGTCTGCAGAAAGGGAGAAATATGTGGATGTATTCTCAGGATATTTACTCTGTAGGAACAAAGAACATGGTCAGGTGTTCAGGAGTGGCTGCCTGTGGCTGGGCTGGCCTTGGTACAGGTTACAAAGGGCAAGTTTGACCCTCACCTGGGTATCTCCTTCCCGCCCTGCTATCCCAGTGCTCCAACACCAAATCCAACCCCTTGCTGCAGTCACCCAACACTGAAGAACATTTTATGAGATCCTGAAAGGATGGGGTATTAAGTAGCTTAAGAGGAAATAATCTCATCTGAGCCACTTCAGCTGTGTTTTGTGTCACTGAAGGTAACAAACAGTGGATAAATTTCTGTTTAAAAATAAACCAGTTCCAGTGGACAATCAGACTCTGATTTACAACTTAGGAGATCTCTACCTAAGTCTCAAGGTAAAAAACAATATATAGGGCAGCAGCAGCAACAGGTTAATGGGTGTGTAATATTCCAAGCTGCAAATCCCTGGTTGGTTTGCACAGCTCCCAAGAAACAAGCTGACAGATGTGGAGCTCTGTGTGTCACAAGAAGGTGGTGCCTTAACAAGGCTGGCTCCATACCTGAAGGAAAAAATCCTCCCCCCGCAAGTTTCCATTATTGTAAATTCTTTAAATAGGTTTAGCCTTGTACAAAGCCAGGCCTTCAGCAAGTATTTCTGTCTGAATGGGTGATTTGATCTCTGGCTGCTGTCTGCTCCATATGTTTGCACTGAGAGGGAGAGGCATTGGAGTGGATTCCTGAGCATGGAGCCCTGGAGAGGGATCTGCCACTGCCCGTGGCTGCGTCAGGCTCAGGTACTCTGAACACCTGAAGGGGACAGACCCCAGGGTGTACCTCTCACAAGGGACACACACAGTGATTTTTTGTGCTCTGCAGTAACCTATTGCCTAAGAAAACAGGGTGGAACAGGAGAGAGGAATGAGGAAATTCTCCTCCAGGGCTTCTTTCTCTCCCTCTCAGGGCTGTTACCTCAGTTGAGAGAAGCCACAGCCTCCATTTCACAATCTCTCACATTTTTAAGGAAAACTGCAAGACTCAGAGCTACACATAGGACTTCTCTTTCTTAAGCAGGGCCTCAGGCAGGCCCTGTTCACACTGAGGTTTCTGCAGTGCCACCGTGGCAGGTCTGCAAACCAGGCTGGATCCGGACAGGTGCAGCCGGGAGCAGGATCTGACAGCAGCAAAGTGTCAGCACCAGGACTCACCCTCACCCTCTACCAACACCAAGCCAGTGCTGCCTCACCTCACACATACCAGGAGGCCACAGTGGCAATTCCAGGGCACAGAGAAGGGGAGGACAGGCAGGAAGTGACAGGGCACACACGAGTGCAGGTAAACGAGCTAGACCTGATGAGATGCCAAAGCCAGAGCAGTCTTTTCAAGCATGTCTCAGCCAAAGATCACTACCATTACACATAACTCCCTCCACAGCTCCCCAGTTCTGCTGTGTTCATCCAGAGTCCTGCAACTTCAGAGCAAATCACAGTTTTTCCTGTGGCAAACACCCAAAGAAAATACACCTTTCAATGCAGAATAACAGGACATGCAGGACACACGATGGGAAGGATCTACCAAGCTCCCAGAAAGTACTTTACAATCAGCTCAGTGTCAAACAGATCTTCCTTAAAGTCCCAAAGGGAATGAAGCCCCTTTCCAAATCAGAAGTCCAACAGTCCTAAATCAATGCCCATTACAGCATCAACTCTTCCCTTCTAAACAGTGCCTCATCTTTCCCAAACCATTTCAGAAAACCTAAGAAATAAAATTCCACTGACTCTGCCAAAAAGAACCAGAGCCTTAAAAATCCCCTCTCCAGTCTGCTTTAGAGCAGTTGTTTGTCCCACAGAGAGGGTGCTGCTGCAGTGGCCAGCACAGGACTGGCTCCTGCTTGGAACCCTCTCAGAGCAGCTGGAGTGATTCGTACCCAACGTCTCTCTACCAACACTTCTCATAGCAAGAACAGGTCAGGAGGTCCCTCTCTTCTCCTGAACAAGTGAGAAAGACTTGGTAGTATTTACTAAGAATTAAAATCAAAGTTCCTGAGAGAAAGCCAAGGGAAAATTATTAAAAATTACACGCTGGAAAAGCAAAGACCTCTTGCTTACATCATCACATATGGCTCAGTGTTGCATGACACAAAAGAATGCTACTGAAAAAAACACAGAAAGAATAGAAAAGGCACCCAGGACTTCCCAGTGCTCTACTTACAGCAGTGCCGCTGGCACACCGAGCTCCGCTGGCTCCCAGCTTGTGGTCCCAAGCCCAATCCCTTTTTTGTTTGGCAGTGCTGTAAATGGAGTGGGAGGGAAGCAGCAGCCTGCAGACACTGCAGCTCTGTTCACTGGCTCTAGCTGTGGGCTCCACTGAGCTCGTCATCAGGAGACCTAAGCACTGCTTTTAGTTTATTCAATTTCCTGGCAAACTTTTCTACTTTAACTGCTTCCTTTCCAAATGGGTGAACTTGAGATTCTTCCAGGATCCCAGGCAGAGCCACAGAGCTGCTTAAAGGCACAGCTGAGGGACAGACCAATTCCAACTGTCATGCTATAGCAGCACCCAGCAATGGTGGCCAGGGCCCCTGGGCCAGGCTGTAAAGACACACTTTAAAGACACAGGGAACAAACACCACATTCTTTAGTAATGCAGCAGAACACGTGTTACAGATACACATTGCTGTTTCCCAGTAGGAAAATTCCCCTTGGAACTCTCCCAAGCAGCTTCAGCAACCCCAGGCTGGCACTGAGACACAGGGAGGGACTGTGCTGTGCCCAGCACATTTAATTGCACACCTCTGTTGTCCCCTTGCACAATTCCTGAAGAAGGAACTCTTAGAGCTATATTAAGAACTCAAGGAATGCTTGTGAGCTCACAGCAGAACTGTGGTTTGCCCTGGTACTGCCTCGCCACCTTAGAGTCTCATCCTAAAGCTTTTCCCAGAAGTTTAAGACTTCACAAAAGCTCTACACACCAGAAGGGGTTTGGATAAAGGGAAGGAGAATGGCATAGCTCAGGAGCTCCAATACACACTGAGGGTGAGGCTGTACAAATTTGGATTTCCTGGGGCTTGTCCCTGGTCATGGAAGCTTGCTGGATTCAAAGTGGATCAGCAGAGCCAAGCAGGAACACACAGTGTGACACGGGGCATTCTCCCTGCCTACCTGTGAGCAGGATGAGCTATTCACACCCACAGGTTTTAGAACTTCTGAAGGATGACAGGCACTCTGGAGGACGTCCAGCCAGAGACGCCGGAGGCTGCAGTGCAGGGACCGGAGAATAATGGGCAAAAAAAGAGCTGAGCAGGGCTGCAGACAACATCTTGTGTTCAGATTCAAAAGGGGACAATGCCTGGGCAGCCCGTATGGAAGGAATGCCAGGATGGAAGCAGTCAGCAGGGACAGGCAGCCAAGCTGGGAGCACCCAGAGCCCAGCTCTCCCAGCTGGAATGCACAACACAGGCAAAGAATGGGCTTCTAAAATGAAGTGCAGGGCTTTCATGTTTCGTGGGGGGAGAAATCAACACAGATCTGATCTCTGCCATCACCTCCACTGAGGATCCCAGCTGGAACCATTATAGCACAGTTGTGGATGCTGAAGGTAATGACAAAGTTTTGGCACATCAAAACCACTTTGCTGTCCATGAGCCATGCCCACACCTGATGGGATTTGCCCAGGATGAGACAGACCCTTATTAAGGTGATCCTGACAAACTCCACAGGCAGCATGTGGGAGGAGAATGAAGCAAAACCACATCACCCACACAGGGAGGTTTGGGGGTGACACTTTAAGCCAGAGTTGAGCTCAGGTTCTCTGCAGCACAGGCAGATCACAGGGCTGGGGCCAGCAATCACACCCTGCAGTATGTGCTCCTCCAAACATCCAGCCTTCAGGCCTCCTAGCTGCCATCATTTGTTTATTTTATTCTTACCAAATCCTTGTGTTTCTTGTACCAATATGTTTGTCCCTCTCTTCACTGGGTTGCTGTGTCCACAAGGCTCAGGCTGCCCCTTCCATATGGAGCCATCACATAGCACCCACAGACATGGCAAAAACCCCAAACAGTGCTCCAGTTCCAGACTGTGGATTCCAGTTGGGATGCTGGCTCACACAAGCTTCCTGGAGCTGCACCGCATCATTTGGCAGCTTGATGCAGTTATATGCATTGATTAATGTTTAATTAAAAAGAAGATTAAAACAAGATGATCAGCATATGTTCAATCCTTAAGGTCCTGTCCTCTGCTCTGAATCAAAGCATCTCTCAGCTGTACAACTAAAGAAAAGCTGGTCACAGGCACACAGCACAATCCTCATTACTTGAGGAGGGGCCAGAGCTCTTCCTCTCAGCATGGCTACAATAATGGCCCTTTGATGGAGTTTATTTTCATAGCAAACTTGTCTGGCTACCCTCTGTTAGAGGCTTCCCTAGAAGGGGATGGTCATTCCTAATCTCCCAGCTTCTGCAGACGCCTCAGGAAATCTGTAATCTTTGAAGAAGAAAACATAACCCAGGACAGATTGTTCTTTACAGGACAATATACTGAACTTCATTAAGTGAAGCACACACCATGTCATTACCCACAGGCCCAATGGAGTGAAAGGCAGCTGAAAACAACAGAGCACAAAACCTCAGACTCTAAGCCTGGTAACATCAGAGGAAAGGCTGAGAAATGCTGGCAATCGCTGTTCAAAGGTGACAAAATAATGGGGAGTCAGGCTGAGCCTCCCCTGTGGTCAAGCATTTTCCTCAGCCATACTGAAACTCCAGGAGACGGCAAGGCAGTCAAACGATCCTCGTGAGAAGCGTGGCAAAACTGAGGAGTCCTTGCAACCCTTTCCTGGCTGTAGACTCATTTCTGCAGAGAAGTCTGGCCCAGCCCAGGTGCAAACACCTGGAATGCACAGAGCTTTGCATGGAGATCCAAGTGATCCTCTACCGTCTCCACCGACTGAGACCAGGCAGTTAGACCAGATGATTCTTGAAGGTGCCTTCCAACTTAACATTCCTATCCTATTCCTATTCCTCTTCTATCCTACTCTACCCTACAACACTCCTCTGCTCGTGCTGGCCAGGCCTCAACCCTTGCCTTGGTAGTACAGGTAAGTTCACTTCCAAAATGACCACAGGAACCTTTAGCAAGAGGGGACAGAACCAACGCTGTCACATCTCAGTTTGTCCCTCACAAATCCAAGGTCAGCAATACAGGGGTAGAAATTCCTCTCATCTACAAAGGAATCCTACACACATTCCCATACATCCCAGTGAACATTACGTTTTCCTTTGAAAGAAGCACTGCAATCTGAAACTCATCTATACCTCCAACTGTTGGGCAAAATCCTGGGGTCCTCATGTGCACGTGCTCCCCAGGGCACCCCACTCTTGGCAGGACATGGGACAGCACCATCTCTTCAGCACAGCAGCCCAGCTCCTTGCCCTCTGCTCTGGTGACAATGGTTTGGAAGGTGCACACCAGGCTTTGGAGCTCAGACTGCAGCAGTGGGTACATGTGACTGGATTGCTCTCATGCTTTTGCAAATGCAACACACTCCTTGCCCTGACTAATGTAAAACAGTAGGAAGAGCATGACACCAGGAATTCCACTGGGATTGGGTCTGGCAGCTGCTGTGAATGCCACGGGGTGAAGGCTTCCAAAACAGTCTGTTTGGCAGATGTTGCTCAGGGCACATCTGTCACAGAAGCCTGGCTCAAGGGAGGGAGTTTTGGGTGACAGACAGATGGTGGAGGCTGTTACAAGGCTGGGAACACTTACCCACATGAGGGACTCTTATCCACACAAAGGACAACCAGGCAGGACACAGCAAACTCATTTTGGAGAAGCTGATGTCAAGAATGCCATGACCTGAAGTTTTTGGCAACAACCTGCTCCCATTCTGATCAAACACAAACACTTTCAATCTGCAGGAGCCCAAATTAACCTGAAGTCCCCAGTGGGACACTTTCCAAGGATAGAGCACATTCCAGCCTTGGCTGTCTTGAACAGCTCCTGGCAGGGACTATAATAAGCCAAGCAAATCCAAAGTGGAGCTCAGGGAAGAAAGCAGAGCTCATCTGGCCTGGAGTCGCCCGCGCACTGACCAGGAGCAGAGGGCCAGGAACAGACATGTCAACCACAAGTTGCTTTTATTGCCAATAGATGCCAATCAAGATTGTATTCATAAAGGGGAACTGTTACATCAGCAGGCACTGAAGAGGAATAGTGACAAGGTGGTACCAATTAAAAGGCGATTGGCATTTCTTCCATACTTCAGTTTCCCTGTTCACCTGCCACAAAACCTTCCCCTTTTCCATGTTACTGCTCCAAGAGAACAGTCCCCAGCCAGCTCTGCCTTCTGGGCAAAAACAGCAAGGACACCAATGTCCTCTGGGATGTCAAAGCCAGAACACATCCATTCTGCACCAGGCCTCTGACTCCTGCATTCAGGAGTGCCTTGTCCCACTCAAGCCCACCATTCTGTACATGGAGAGTGTTTTTCCACCCCATTTTCATTTCTTCCACCACCAGCCTTTTGGATTCCTTATCTGCCCCATGCTGTTCATTGTCCTCCTTTCTGGCACACAGGTGCACAGACATTTCTGGGAAGTGGCAGAATTGAAGCACCTCAGGACATGCAAGACCTGAGGAGTGACTGCCATTCCCACAGGTGCCAAAGCAGAGGAGATGCTGTACCATACCTGACTCGTGATTCTGCCGTCTGGAGAGGACAGCACCGCACCAGAGATACCAAAACTGGCACAGGATGCCACGTTACAATTTCTTTATCAAACAGCCAGGATAAAAGGCATCACAAACACGGAAATTCCTTAGAGCCAATACCAGCATGAATGCAGAGCTAGAACTGACAAGCTTTCAACAAAGGCAATCCCCAGGAGATATGTACAGAAGCGCTTCAGCCCTTCCTGTGCATGTCAGAGCCTTCTGAAGCAATTAGCCCAGGTCTGCAGACCAGCAGGCCACACCATCAGAGCTTCACCTCTCTTCCTCACATCACCAAGGGCTTGACACAGGAGCACAGTAACACAAATCTAGGTCACAAAGTCCCCAGGATTCAGCACCCAGGGAGGAGAAATCTGGCAGAAAGGGAAGAAGTTTAGGCAGAGATAAGGCAGAATGGCTCAAAGGCCAGGGCTGTGTTGAGGTGGAGGAGCAGGAGGGTGGGTGGTGCTCAGTCAGGAGTCACCTGGGAACCTCCTGCTAAAATCTCTCAGCATGCACTTGGCAGCTGAGGACAACTGAGGATCCTGAGCAGTGAGGAGACACGGGATAGCGCCAGGAAGAGGAGACAGAAAAGCAGGCCCATGTGACCCGTATTTTCCAAGATTACATAATTCCTGAATAAACAGATACTTCCTTATCCTCAGTGGTGGTTTTTGCTTAGATGTTACACAATCAAACACAGGAATGGTGACCAGGGAGATGTGATCCATATGGCCAGAGAGCAGGAACCATCCAGCTGCCTCAGGGAAGGCTGAGAACAAATGGGACAGAGTCCTGAGCCTTGTGATACTCTTCAAAAACTTTTCAATATAAAAATATATTAATATTTTGAACCCCATCTTGCAAGATGTGTATTCTGTAAGATTAGACAACTTCTGCTTCCTTAGAAAAACCAGGCCTAGTGGAGAATCTCACTTCCTATTTCATATGCCCTAATCAAACACAGTTTCTAGCTTGTACTCCTCTACCTATAACAGACACTTTTTAAATGAGGGGAGAAGTTTTCTCTCCAAGTGAAAAAAAAAAAAGGAGAAAAGGTTCTTTATCATGCTCACTAATTCAGCATCCAGATTCCTGCACATTCAACACCTCCTGCACCACATGTACCTATGGAAAGGAGCCTGTCTCCCACAAAAATGTGTCTGTCCACAGGGTAAGTGGGTAAGGACACAGGGTAAGGACAGAGATTATTGTTTGTGGCCACTCAGTGGCCACATGCAGAAGCACTCCATCTCTAAGGAATGACAGATATGTCAGGATGCAAGACAGGGAACTACCTGCAAGTTAATCCAGACAAACCATTGCTCCATGGTTTGCTGGAGTGGGAAGGACACACCAGGCTACACAGCATAAACAGCTCTGACCACATTGATTTTATGGTGTCTTCAAGCCTTAAACCCTGTAAAACTGTAAAATAATCTCAAGAGATACAAAATGAAACCAGAGTCAAAAAGTGCATTCCCAAGAAAGGAAGCACAAGTTTCCTCAGAGCCAAAAGTGATCCAATGTGTCCTAGAAGTGCATTAGTGAGCCTTTAATACAGGTGAAGGATCATACAGAGAAATCCCACACAGAATTACTGGGTTGGAAGAGACCTTTAAGATCATCGAGTCCAACCCAGCCCCAACACCTCAACTAGACCATGGCACCCAGTGCCACATCCAATCTTTTTTTAAACACATCCAGGGATGGTGATTCCACCATCTTCCCTGGCAGACCATTCCAGAACTTTATCACTCTTCCTGTAAAAAACTTTTTCCTAATGTCCAACCTGTATTTCCCTTGGTGCAGCTTAAGGCTGTGTCCTCTGGTTCTGTCAGTGCTGCCTTGAGAAAGATTCCAACCCCACCTGACTACAACTACCTTCCAGGCAGTTGTAGAGTGATAAGGTCACCCCTGAGTCTCCTTTTCTGCAGGCTAAACACCCCCAGCTCTCTCAGTCGTTCCTCACAGGGTTTGTGTTCCAAGCCCCTCACCAGCCTTGTTGCCCTCCTCTGGACGTGCTCAAGTGTCTCAATGTCCTTCCTAAACTGAGGGGCCCAGAACTGGACACAGCACTTGAGCTGTGCCCTCACCAGTACCGAGTACAGGGGCAGAATGACCTCCCTGATCCTGCTGGCCACACCATTCCTGATACAGGCCAGGAGCCATTGGCCTTCTTGGCCACCAGGGTACACTGCTGGCTCATGTTCAGTCGGCTGTCCACCAGTACCCCCAGGTCCATTACTGATTACAGTTGTTATCTGTTATTACCTCTTTACAGATGTTATCTAGCAACAGCATAAATACCTTTGTCCCATGTCAGTAAAACTAAACCTGAGGGTAATAAATGGACCTGAGGGTAATAAATAGATGGTTTATTAGAGGCCTCATAGAAGGGAGTCCAGCACAGGTGATTCACTGCAGATTCCCGGATCTTACCTTACTTGTGCATTTTCACACAGTTAATTTTTCCTCTCTGGCTGCTTTTGAACACTATAATCAGACTTAGCCTAGAAAAGGCAACATTTGTACAAGTTCTGAATTGACTTCCAGGTCAATTGCAACACCATTCTGAGGTCTTGAGAATCTGAATAACAAGAAAACCACACTCCAAAACTCCTGGTTAATTTTTAGGAGGCCATTCCACACATATGAGACATAGTGGTTTAAGCAATTCACACACGTTTTTCCATGTCCAGTACACGCACACATTACCTTCCACCACATGGGAGAGCGTCCTTGCAGAGCAATTCCATTTCACTCCTTTCTTTTCATATTTAAGCAGTTGTTAGTCTGTAATTACCCCTCAGAAGCATGTCCATGTGCAGACACAGCATTGTAAGGTGGCCACTCCACCACTCCCCTTCCCTGGAGCTGCCACGTTCCAGCCTGTGTCAAATGTTGCCTCAACAGCCACTTGTTGATGTCAGCTCCTACTGGGATACCCTGGGATTTCCAGCTCCTGCTCTGGCATGTCAGAGTCACCTTTGAAAGGCAGGCTTCGACTACAGACCTAAGAGCTCGCAAAACTGACTTTTAAAAAAATACCTTTTCTTGCAAAGGAGAAATGGATGTGTGCTCATTTCATTTTGCAGCACCATCCATGACTGTCCCTCAACACAAGAACCTGTTCTACCACAGCCAACAATCAAATTCTTTTGTGCCTCCAAGAGTTGTTTTGAGAAGCCTCAAGCTGTTCATGGGCAAAATGCAAGGTAGAACTCAGGTCACAAGCAGCAAAATCCATTCCAGTGGGTTTTTAATTAAGCCCAGGAAGTCGATCTCTGTTTTGGCAGATGATTAAGGCCAAATATCCACCACCAGAGGCACCTTCCTACTCTTGATCCATGATCTTGGCAAATAGCAAGTGGATGGCACAGTGATATATAAACAGCTTCCAGGTAGTAATGCAAATATTTGTAAGGGTTCAGAGAACAAATTCATAGCCCCAGTCCATGGAACAGAGCATTCTCCTTTTGAAAATGCAACTGAACTATTGGAAGTATTATTGAATTTACTAAGTCATTGGAAATACAATCTCAGCAAGGTAGAAGATCTCCAGTATCAATAAGAGGAAAAGAGCAGTCAACTCAATTTTCTGGAAAGGAACTTATCTTTGGAAGAGCCTTGGCCTCGTGACACTCTTCTGACAGGAAGAACCATGACTGTAAGGCATAGAAAGCCAGAACAAGAGTCATCAACAGTTTTTCTATGAGCAACAAAAAACCCACTCTGGGAAAGAGCTTTGAATGCTGGCTTTTTCATCATTTTCAAACCCCTGGACAGCCACAAAGCTGCTAATCCAAAGCAGAAATGATTCAGAGCTAAAAAACGCTGAGTACTTACTCTTCCAGAGACAGGTTTTCCATCTACCAACTCCAGCAGAGCCTTTTTCTCCAGAGCGGCAACAAGATCAAAGTTTCTCAGCCCTCATATAATGCTGACAAGCACATCAATATCTGTATCAAAGGCTAATCATTAACTACTGCTCAGATTAGCTTAGGACTCAGCCAAGCACTGGGATGCTCACACAGAGATCCACAGAGCAGCAAAAGCAGCTCCTGAGTCTCCCTCACGAGATCTTTGCACAAATGCAGAGATTTTAGAACTCTCTGATTAAGTGCATTGCAGAGATTACTTTCCAACACATTAACCAAAACACATTTCAAAATTCATGTCTCTATCAGATAAATTAGTGGTTTGCTTGCTGCTGGATATTTTAACAAAGCAAGCTTAGTTTATTTTAGTATTTTAGTATTAAAACTGAGAGAGAGCAAGTTTAGATAAGACATTAGGAAGAAATTATTCCCTGTGAGGGTGGGCAGGCCCTGGCACAGGTTGCCCAGAGAAGCTGTGGCTGCCCCTAGATCCCCTGGAAGTGTCCAAGGCCAGGCTGGACAGGGCTTGGAGCACCTTAGGACAGTGGGAGGTGTCCCTGCCCATGGCAGGGGCTGCAATGAGATGAACTTTAGGGTCCTTTCCACCCCAAATCACCCTGTGACTCTATCTGCCCCATAATGAAGAAATGTGATGTTTTCAAAGCTATCAGCCAGTTTTCAGAAGCACTAAGAAGTGAGAAAAAAATATCAAGGCAGATAAATCATCAATTGTGCAGAAATTCTTCAACACTGTTTACAAGACAAGCCTTGTCAGGGTAATTGGCTCTGGGACCCCTCTGCTTGGAAAGCTGAAGCCAATAACTGCTATGGAAAAAAAGGGGACAAAACAGAAAAAAGTGCAAGAACAGCTGTGCTGTGCCCTGCAACACAAGGGGCCTCGTGGTGGGGGCTCTGGTTTCAAACAAGATCAGAAGCAAGAGTTACACAAAATTGGATCAACTGACAAGTAGTGCACATGATCCTGCTGTTATGATGTCCTGGAGGGTTTTACTTGAGGAATTCAAAAAATTCAGTCAGGCTGCTGCCAAGAGGTTTTTTAAACTAGAAGCAAAATAATCAGAATGAAGTGTATTAGGCTTTACCAGCCATACAGAAGGATATCCCACAGACACTGCTCTATGCCTTTTATGAAAAGAGCACAAAAATGGTTTTACAAGTATAACCAAGCCTGTAACAGGAACATGAGGGCAGCTGTGAAACTCTCAACTAACTTGGTTTGCAGCTGTTCAGGTTTCAGCCTGACAGTATCTGTAACATGCTCCTCCAGCACACTTCAGCTGCACGTGACACCACCTTAAACACTAAAGTTCAGCACATCCTCGTGAGATAATGTCTTATCCCAAGTTAATGAAGGGCACCAAAGCCAATGGTAATAACTTGATTTGTATAAAACCCTCCTGGCAGTAAACCCAGAAATTGTGACTCAGTCTCTTGTCAAGTCCATTAGCCCAGGAGCACAGACAAACCAGGGAGCCAAGAAGACCAGACCACAACACTGACAGCATTTCACTTGCACTGAATCCCAAGGCTGGGTGTGTTCCTCGGGAGCTTGTGCTCCCACTCCCTTATCACTTTGATGTACAAGGCTTGATTTACCTATAGGAAATGCCCTCCCACAGAGCCACACTAATGGCAGCACTGTGGTGACTTCCCAAGGGCTGCAGGAGACTGAACTGGGATGGCTCTACTGGGGAGCACTGACTTTGAGTCTGCTCCATGTTTGTTAGTGTTTAGTGTTTCTCCTTCCCAAGTAAAAGATACAAGCTTGAAAATGCAGTCCAGCTGTCCAATGAGCAGTTTGAGTCTCTTTAGTAGAACACCTCTCTGAGCAGGGAAGGTTAATGGGGGAAGCAAGTCAGTAATGGGATCCCTGGCTCCCAGTCCAGCCTCTGGCAGAGCCCAGGTAGGAGCAGCCAGGGTGGCACGAGCTGCTGCCATTGTCCCACCCAGAGTGCAGCCACCAATTACAGACATCAGACAAGGAGCAGGCTGGGTCACAGGGATGAGCCTCTCCCTGAGGAGGCTGGAGCTCTATGCCCTTCCAAGAGCTGCTTCTCTCAGCTCTCCAGAGCACACCAGCCAGCCTGCTCACAGCATCAGCTCAGGATGAGCACTGCACCTCACAGGTGGCCTTAAAGCACTTCTTAATCCTACAGAGCCAAGTCCAATTATATTCCCTCTAATGTGAAAACAGCCTGAAAGTGCATGTGCCAGGCACTCCTTCCCCCAATGCAGTGTTTGGGCAAAAAAACCAGCCAAGACTGTCAGGGTTCCCCTTATCCTGGTTAGCCAAAAGATCAGCTAAATATATCACAAATTTCATATTCCAAGCTCCCGTACCTTCATCAGAGGAATGAGATCTGAATCCATGATAACTAATGAGTAATTGTGGGAAAAGAAGGCTTTTGGAAGTGAAGTGGCTCTTCCAGTCTCAGAAGAGCTTGGGGCACCCACTGTGAGTTCCATGCCAGAACACCTCCAGTTTGCTCCCAGTTTTCTCCCAACCTCTCAGGATTTGTAACAGGACATGCTGAGCAAGCAGTGAGAACAGAAGAGCCTCAAATACCTACAGCATTTGGCCTGTGCTCTAGAGCTACCATGGACTGCTCTAGTCATTTATATAGTGAAAAGATCATATGCTTGCTCTAGTCATTTAGATAGTGAAAAGATTATATGCTTGTACAACCTTTTTAGCAGATTATAAATGCCATTTACATCTGTGATACAGCAAATGTGAGATTTTTCTTAGATTATACCCACAGAGAGGAAAAGAGCAGGAAGCAAAGCCATTGTTCTGGCTGCAGTCACAGTTGCTGAAGTGCCACTGGAAATCAGCTGGACACCCTTGTAGATATGAACTGATAACATAGGGAAGAAAAGACAATGTGAATTGACATTAAAAACTGTAGAAATAAAAAAGGAAAACTAAATAGGAATTATTTAATCACAACTTCCCACTTCTAGATTGCCTTCTGAACCAGGAAAGTCTAATTCCAGGACTAACAAATGAAAGGCTTTAGAAAGTACAGCAAAATAGGAGTTTAATATGTTTACAATAACTAGTCCCATTATTCTCCGCATTAGCAGATTCCAGCTTTCAGATGAAAAAAAAAAGGTTAATGAAAAAATCACTGGCATCGTGTTCTCCAGGACCTGATTGGGAACATTTCCAGAAAATTAGACTGAAACAAAAGGCAATGGAATAGATTAACTAAGATTGGATTTTCCAGAGGGGAAAAAAAAACCAAAAAAACCCACATAAACTAGATTGAGTCTTTTTCATCCTTCCCTAAAAAAAAATTGCCAAGACTCCCAGTGATTTCCTGGCAGACTTGTGGAGAAGTTCATGCTGGCAATGTGCTTCAGCTCAACTTGCCAAATTTCTGCTGAGGCTCCTGCTAACTTTCAGGTGACCTTCAGGCCAGAGCAGGGAAGGCAGCTCTGCAGAGCCATAGCAGCTTTCTGTTGGATAGAGGGATCTTCATAGCAAATAGAGAAACCAAGGAGGAAAGGAGATAATAGTTCATTTTAGTTCAAAGAACAAAAGTTCTGTCTTCTCTTGGACCTAATGTCTGACTGGAAAACAAGCCAGCTAAAACTAAACTCCTCAGGGCCCTGCTCAAAACTCACCCTCTGAACATGGCAGATTTTGCCATTTACTTGTAATATAAAACTGGAAAAGATTATTCTCAATGCCCTCCCTTCTCAGGCATTAAGCTGTTGTTCAGGGACAGAGTGTCTCACTAATCCAAATCTTGAAGTTACATTGTGAAGAAAGAAGTGAAATGAAAAATAACCCCAAACCTCTTAAAAAAAAAAAAACAAAAAACCAAAACAAACAAAAACAAACAAACAAAAAAAAACCCCACCCAAATTTGGTCCCTGTACCACTGCAAGTCTGAGTCAGTGGCAGGGGTGATACCTTTAAAATAAAAAAGCAAACATGAAAAAGTGACTTGGAAAGGTGATTTAATTCCTCCTCTCTACTGGCAAAAATTATCCTAATTCTCAGCTTAGTTAATAACCTGGCCTAGATGAGAAATCTGATATGAAAGGAAAAGCACCCAATCTCCGTAGGAAAGGATTGTACAAAATTCCTCTGTTCTAAACACAAAGTTATGTGGGAGCCTGCAACTTCTGCCAGTTCTTATATTTTCAGTACCTTGTTTTTGGGGGAGAGGAGAACAAAAGAAGCAAAAACCTGAGTATTGCAACAATTTTTGTGTAACAAAAAGCATCACTTTAGTTTTGTATTGTACAGCAGAGTAGTCACAGCTTCACCAACAAATCCTTAGTTACAAACTCAATCTTCATTTAAACAGCAGCATTCACACATTATTCCCAGCACCCCATTTTTAATGAAGGATGGGGAAAAAAACAATGCAGAGTCCAAAGCACGATGAAAGCCTCAGGAAACATTACATCACAAACACCAGGATTTAGGATCATTAACTTGAATGCTAACTTACCCTATAAGATCCCATATTGTTATTCATGAAAAATCCTGCAAAAGCTTTACTGACCTCAGGCTCAAGCAGAGGCAAGTTAAGATCAAACAGACTGAAAATCAACTTAATAAACACTTGTGAGGAGCGTTTCATCCACCTGGGCACAAAAAGCAGGACTAGTAAGCATTCTGGAGCTTGGAATCCGAGCACAAACAGGAAGACTTGGCCTCTGCCAGGGACCTGTGTGGAACCACGAGCCCACTGCACACTCAAATACAGATGAGGACAGTAAATTAAAAAAGGACAAGTGGCTAAGATGTGATGCTTGCTGAGTGCTGCAGGTTGTGCTGCTACAGCTTCTTCCCCATCACACCGGCATTAAAACTGACCAGTGCTGAATCCCGGTGAAAAAAATATAGGAAATATATACAGGTGTAACATTGGGCTAGGAAGATGGTGAAGGGTCTGAAAGGGCCACACAAGGAGCAGCTGAGGGCACTGGGATTGTTCATCCTGAAGGGGAAACTGAGGTCAGAACTCTCCAGGGGTTGCAGCTCCTCCCAGGGGTAAGCTCCAAGCTCTGCTCTGTCCTGAGGGAATGGCCTCAAGTTAACCCAGGGCAGGCTCAGGCTGGAGATCAGGGCAAGGTTCTTCCCCCAGAGGGTGCTGGCACTGCCCAGGCTCCCCAGGGAATGGGCACGGCCCCGAGGCTGCCAGAGCTCCAGGAGCGTTTGGGCAGCGCTGCCAGGGATGGACAGGGTGGGGGTGTTGGGGTGTCTGGGCAGGGACAGGGGCTGGGCTGGCTGATCCTGGTGGGACCCTTCCAATTCAGGATATTCTGATACCTGTACCTAAAAAACCTAAATGCAAGTGCCACACCAGGACTTAGCCACACGGGCCTTCACCACTTTAAAACAAAACTACATTAACAACCAACCTGATAGAAATACAGCAGCCAAAGCAACTCCCTTCATCCAAGGGACCACATTTCCCACATGCCCACCTGCCTTACCAAGGTCGGAACAATCTCCTCCCACCGGAAATGTACACCAAATTATTGTGGGTATGGTTTTTGGTTTTTTTTAAACAGCAATACGATTCTGACCCTTTCCCGGCTTCATTCTAAATTCATCACACATTCATAAAAGCTGTTTAACACTCCGCTTTATCTTCTCCCTTTAGAAGTGGAGCCACTGATATCTCAGACATTGCAATAAACTCCTGAATTACTTACCTGGCAACTTCCTGCTCAGACTCAAACATCCAGTCAGTAACTGACAGTACAAATTTCCAACCAGTGCCAGAAAATACCCAAAGCCAGGAAATATCAACCCTTACTGCCATTCTGACCTCCTGCACACTGTTCTTCTCTATTTCAACATCATTTGGATCTAAGGTGAAATTAAAGCCAGTCGGTCTCACAAAGCACATAGAGATACCAGCTTTCCAGGAGGGGGAAAACACAGAAAAACCACAACACACCACAAAAAACTCATTAAGCAAACCAACAAAAAGGTGTAGTTCTCAAGGTACGAGGTGAACGTGGAAAATGCTTCAGAGAAGCGGCTCAGACGTTTATCCACGCAAGGAACTATTCCCATATTAAGAACACAGCGCACTGCTGGTGCCCTTGGCTAACCCAGAGCCAGCGAACGTGGAGCACAGCAGCGCCCGGGTGTCCGCAGCCTTCCCGCCGAGCCCCAGGGACGCGCAGGGCCCTCAGCGGAGCCAGGCGGGCCCTGTGGCTCAGCGCGGAGCCCGGCGGGTCACGGCTCCCTCACGGCAAGGGCAGCACGGCGGCCGCGGGGCCCGCCTGTCACCTTGGGAACCGCAGGTCCGGGCTGGGCCCCTCTCCCGGAGCCCGGGGAGCGCTGCCCGCACCCACATCGAGCTCGCCCCGCACCTCCACCCCCACGTCCCAGGGCTGCCCATCCCCTCGGCGCCCCCCGGCGCCCCCGGCCCGAGGTCCCGGTCCCGGCCTGAGGGGCGTGGGGGCGGCCATGGGGCCCCCTCAGGCGGGATGGGGGAGGGGGCGCGGGGGGCACGA
>VWZP01007308.1:87558-116490 GCA_013396995.1 Dicaeum eximium | reverse complement strand
GGCCCCCATAGGCCCCGCCCCTACCAGCATCCCCAAGTTCCCGCCCTTCGCCGTGCCCACTAAGCCCCGCCCCTTTCGACGTCTCCATGAAAGCCCCGCCCAGACGTGGCACCGAGTCCCCGCCCCTCGGTGCCGTTAAGCCACGCCTCCACCCTGTGCACCGCCTCCGCCGTGCCNTGCACCGCCTCCGCCGTGCCGCTGCAGCCCCGCCCCCTCTGACGTTCCTCTCAAGCCCCGCCCCCGCTCCGTGCCGGTGCCGCCGGGCCGTAAAGCAGCGCCGCCGCCGCCCGCCCGTCCCCGCCCCGGCGGTCGCTGGCGATGTTCGCGGCGGCGGAGGAGGACGACGCCGATTTCCTGTCCCCGGCCAGCGGGTGAGCGCCGGGGGCGCGGCTGGGTGGGCGCGCTGCCGGGTGGGCGCGACGGCCCGGGCAGGCCGTGGGGCCGTGGCCCGGTGAAGGCCCCGGGGCGGTGAGGTGCGGGCAGGCCGTGGAGCCGTGGCCCGGTGAAGGCCCCGGGGCGGTGAGGTGCGGGCAGGCCGCCCCCTGTGCGGTCGGGCCCGGGGCCGGGGCTGTCCTCCCGTGAGCGGGGGTGCCGCCGGGGCCGTGCCCCGCTCCCGTCCCGCTGCGGAGCTGTGTGGGGGCAGCGAAGGGTCCGGCTGGCGGCGGGGCTCGGTGCGGGCCCTCGGTGTGCCCGGGGCAGGGGGTCTGAGACCCGGCGGACCCCGCTTTGCTCGGGGACCCCTCCCGCAGGGGCAGGCGGAGCCGCTCCGGCGTTGCCAGGGCCGAGCCCTCGGTGTTTCACTTACAGCAGGAGCGGGTGGGAAGCCCTGGGAGCGCCGCTCCGGGGCTGCTCTGGCAGCGCTGGCTCCTCCCGGGCTGCTCGCCGGGTTCCGCCGCGATCGTGTCTGTGTGCAGCGCATCAGGTTTGGTATCGCTGACTTGTTACTGCTCCAAGAACTTCAATTCCAGCTGTGCGCTCCCCACCCCCTTCCAGGAGCTTCTCTGTAGTAGCTCTTACAAAGTATTCCTCTCTCTCTCTGTATAGGAAATGTAGTTATTTTTTAAAGGAGGTTCACTGGTGTCATCCTTTGTTTGAATTATTCCCTTGCCCTGTGGTATCAGGAATACGCTGAGTGTAACTGGCCTTGAAACAGTGAAATTGCAAATAATGTATCCTGAAGGAATAACTTGCAGCATTAAACCCTCTGCTCTTAGCTGGGAGAGCTTCTGCCATTTTAAAACTTCATGAGAGAATGTGTTTCCTGGACATATAAAGGAAAAAAACAAAACCAAAAAAACTCCAGGAGCTGAATGGTAGTTTCTCTGTCACATATTATTTAGGGTATGGTAAGAATCAGCTATTTTATGTCAAGCTAGTTCTAGTCATTGCTTCAAAGTAACTTCTTTTGGGTAGTTTCAGTTCTTACACCTTCAGTCGATTTTTGAGGAAATGAAACACAATTAAGCCACTTTCCCAACCTCTTCATCTACAAGTTCTGCTTATTCAAAATTAAATGGTTAATTAGCATAGAGCAACTTAACCTGCAGAAGTTTACTTCCAAAGTGATGGTAAACACACTGTATTTCATACAACTTCTAGTTAAGGGTGTTCATTATGTGTAATGCCCATGTTAAATAAGGTTAAATGGTTTTATTTCCCTTTCTAGAGCCAGGTTAGCCTCTCTCTTTGGCCTGGATCAAACAGTCTCAAGCCAGGGAAATGAATTCTTCCAGTTCACTGCGCCAAAGCAGCCCAAGAAAGCTCAGACAGCATCTGGTGAGTAACTGGGCTTGAACGTGGGGGACACGCTCAGCAGCATGTGTGTGTGGAGAGAACAAGGGCCCTTGTGAAGAGCAGCAAAGCAAATAATTCCCTGAGCTTTCCTCAGGGATCTTGTCCTCCTGTGCCCTCCTACACCTGGATTTTCAACTGCCCTTGGGTGACTTTGGAACGCAAGTCTTTGTTTCTTTGTAATTTCCTACTGGAGTTATTTTTCCTTGGGGGAAGGAACATGTGGTGGTGTGCCACTGGCCAGTCCTGTGCCTCTGACAGTTGTCCCTGATCTCTGTCCCCACAGGCCTCATCTAGAAGGCGCCGGTGGCCCCGGTGGCCTCAGGAGCCCCCTCGGTGTTGGTGGCCACCGCCGTGCTCGCATATCGATAGTAAGTGACTTCTGCATGACCTCCTGCAGTCTGTGTCCCTAATCCTAGAGGGGAGATACTTCTGCATAAATGGGAAGAGACAGTTGTTTTCAGACATATCTGCATGGTAGGAATGCTGCAAGGCAATGGAAGTTTCTGCTCAAGGACAGTTCCAGTTGCTGCGCTGCAGCTCAGGGTGAAGCAGTTCTGAGATAAAGAGTGAGTTGTGTGTTTGGCTGTGGCTGGAAACTGTGTCCTGGCTGCTGGGCTGAGATGTGCACTGCTTCAGGAGGCTCTGTCACATGCTTGTGGTTCATGCATTTGAGAATTGAGGCGTAAGCAGTGAGAGCACTAAAACTGTTTGATGCTGCCATGATGGAAAAATGCTCCTGCCCTGGATGTGTGAGGGCAGTTTTAAACTCACTCCACAATGTGTGCTCTTGCCTGTGGGCAAGCAGGAATGTCTGTAAGCTAAGCAAGGCTGCCTGACATATTGTGCCTTAGGAGAGGGGAACCCTATTTTTAAAGGAAACAATTTTTCAACTCTAAAGAATTCTGAGTTAGGGACAGTTGTGCAGCTGAATGTCTCCCTTATCTTCCAGTACAAATGGGCAGTACTTGAAGCAAGGCAAGTATGGAGCAGCTGTAGTGGGGAACCACGCTGCCAAAGAGGTGAGAGACCATTCCTTAACTCTGCCATGCTGAGGGCTCACTGCTAGGAGATGGTGTTTTTGTGAGCTCTCCAGGTGTTCTGCTCTTGATGTTGTTCTCTTGCTGCCTTTCTGCTTCCTGGGTTTTCTTGGGTCTCAGCCATCCACCTCGGTGACATCTTTCTTTCCTGCAGTCCATGAGTTTTTAAGATCTCTTACAACTTGTGCCTGAAATAGTTTGCAGTGTTTCTGGAAGTCATTTTGGTATTTATTCAGAATATCTTTCACAACTGGATCATGTATTTGTGCACATGGAAATGGATACAAAGGAAAATTCTGTCCAGCAGTACAGAGATGCTTTGCTTAAGTTTTGTTCTTTTGGTATCAAAAACATCTTTCCTTCCCAAGTGTTGCTTGAAGAACACAGAACTGAACCCAGTAAATTGGTGTGTCTGAAAGCTGCTTTGAAAACTCTCACCCATCCCTGGTGTTGGTATTTGTGATGTTTCATATCCCCCAAGTCCTCATTCATGTATCACTAAGTTGCTTCTGCTTTGGCAAGAACAAGGTAAATCTTAGTTTGGTAACTAAATTCCTGAGTCAGTAATATGGGAGGTGTTGAGCTGTGTTGTTCTGGGGGAGCTGGGGAGAACAGGGAGTGCAGGAAGAAGCTGAACCAGCTTTCCTCAGGCTGCCTGTGTGATATCACATCCAGCTGGGAGCAGTCAGTGAGTCACTCCCAGTTCACCACTGAGCTGTGTCCAGTGCAGGTGCACAAAGGAAAACACATTTTCATAATAGATTATGTTTAGTAGAGCCTAATATGTCAATAAATCTCATATCTGTGTTGCTTAGTACTTGGAAAGCTTCCTCCAGCTCAGTCTGTCAATAGGTTTATGCTAAAAGATTACACACCCAAACCTCTGTAGGGAAAATGTCTTTCCCAAAAGGGTGATCAGGGCCTGGCACAGCTGCCCAGGGCAGTGGTGGAGTCCCCATCCCTGGGGGGGTTTAAAAGCCACATGGATTTGGCACCTGGGGACACGGGTCAGTGGTGACCTTGGCAGTGCTGGGGGAAGGATCTTGGATGTGTCTTCCAACTTAAATTACTCTGTGATGGTTTGATGCCATGTGTGGTGAGTTCTGTATCTGGAAGGGTTAGTGCACCATCTTTTTCCACTCTAACTGTGAAAAAGGTGGGATTAGTTAAAGCATGTTGCTTATTATAAAACAATGAGTTTAAATTGCTTGGTTGCTGCAGCTAAATAAAACCCTGAGAATAAACCAGTTTCAATAAGTGTCACAAAACTGTGTTAAGTATTTTTGCTGTGGTATACTTGACAAATAAATACTGAGCCCTAGGCTCTGCATGTGACAAAGCACCTTAGAATTGAAGACATTTTGAGTTCCTGTTTTTGTTCTTTTCCCCTGTCTAATTCCTTGTGGAATCCAGTACAGGATCCTCCTTTACATCAGTCAGCAGCAACAGATCACCTCTGCAAGGATCCACCCAGGCTTTGTGCTCACGGTGAGACTCTGGCTTGGAAAACCATTTTTTGATCACAGCAAACACAAGGTGGGCTCTAAAATTCTTCTTTAAGCCTTGGTTTACAACCTTTGAGATGAAACATCTGAGTGACAGAGCAGGAGGTGTCCCAGTGGGACTGTTCTCCTCCTCACTATTGCACAAGAGGCTGTGACAGCTCCCTTTGCGGAGCACCTCCGCAGGAGATTTCCAAACCAAGGCCCCTGTAGGAGGTAAGTTATTACCTGTGCTCACAGAGCTGTTTGGCATTTGCAGCCCTGTAATAGATAAAACCAGCAAAATTCCTTTTGCTGAGAATTTCTAGTTAAGTGTCTGAGAGAATACAACTGAGTAAGCAGAAGGAAATGACAGCCAGGAAGTGTTTTCTCTCAGAAAACTTACACTCAGCATTTTCCTGCTCTTGAGAACGATCTGGAACATTGTGAGCTCTAAAACAGAATCTCTCAGGAAGTTGGATTCTGCCAATTTTACAGAAAATTGATATGTTGTTTTACTCTTCTTTGCTTGTCATCAGATGGCATCAAATTTCTTGGTATGAAAGATAGAAATTTTACTCCAAAACAATGAAATTTCTGTCCCAGCTTAGACCTTGCTCTCTAGTTTGTTTAATAACCACGTTCTTGAAAAATTAATGAGTTTTATGGTCACTTCTGATGACATGGGTTTAGAAGTGAGGAAGAAGTGATTTCTCCAATTGATTCTGGAAGCCTAAATACAATAAACTATGATATGTAAATTACTTACATTTAAAAGTTCTCAGTATATATTAAAGAACCAGGCTTCAAGGAAGTTTCTGAAGTGTTTCATCTTCCTGTATGGACTGCAGCATCTAGGAAGAACTTAACTCAAAGATGTGAGCAAATATTATAATAATTATTCCATGATAATGAGCACCTAAATAAATTCTGAACTTGGGCAGTAGAACTGCAGTGTTCTTCCTGCTTAATTTCAGTAGCTCTTGTTTTAAGCTTCTTTTGGATGTGGGTTTCCAGTTCATTTAATGCCTAAGATAGAACTGATTTCCTCTCCCACAGGTTCAGCCCAACAATTACAGCACATTCTATGATGATCAGAGGCAAAACTGGTCCATCATGTTTGAGTCAGAAAAGGCAGCAATGGATTTCAGTAAGCAGGTAACTGCTCACCTCTGAGCCAGGTAGTTCTGATGGCTGGTTTACAGCAGGGGAAAATCAAGTTTTATTTTCATTGGTGTTCAGCTTTGAGTGTCTGCATAACTGTCTCTGATGGATACAGATCTGAGAGGAGCCTGCCCTGAGTTTTGTTCATTAAAACAAATCTCTTTGAGGCAGGGAGCCTGTTACTTCTCCAGAATCTCCAGTACTGCATATCAGTGGTTCTGTAGAGCAGAGGGTGTTTAGTCAGCAACATTCAGCACAAGGAGATGTGGAATGCCCTAGGAGTGCATTTCTACTGTGGGCTTGATCAGTACAGCAAGGAATGCATCAGATTCATGAGTGGGACTTACCCATTAAAGGCCAGAGACACTGCCAGGCTTTCCCTCTGCAGGTGTGCATTGCCAAATGCAACAGCTCCCCAGCACTGGACTCCGTCCTCTGCCAGGATCTCCTCCTGGGAGAAGGGCAGGCAGTGGAAGGAGGAGACTCCCTGGAGGTTGCCTATACGGGATGGCTGTTCCAGAACAACAGGCTTGGACAGGTAATGACATCTCTGCCACCTCCTCATGCTGACTGGGACAGTCCCTGGCAGGAACTTGCACATCCAGCATAGTACTGGTGTTAATGTTAAAGGTGTTCTTTGGGCATTTATGGCACTGTAAGTGGGGTCATATGTACTCCTATAGAATATTAAGGGATTGTGGCATATTACAAAACAAATTCCTCACTGAAAGGGTTGTTGGGCACTGGCACAGGCTGCCCAGGGCAGCAGTGGAGTCACATCCCTGGAAGTGTTCAAAAACCATCTGCATGTGGTGCTTGAGACATGGTTTGGTGGTGAACAGGGCAGTGCTGGGAGAATGGTTTAACTTTGTAATCTTAGAGGGCTTTTCCAACCTTAATGTTTCTATTATTCCATTACTGTTCAGGGAGGTGATTTAAATGCTTTTAAACTTCTGTGGGCAGACTCACACATGAATATTTAATGTTGTGTTTTGCTTGACCCAGTCCTGTCTAAAGCAGGTCTGAAGTCTGAGTCTCCAGTTATCGCTCACTTCAGGAAGTGGACTAAAGCTCTGTCTTACGGCTGAGAATTAATTTTGGTAGTAGTGGGATGGGAAATAGCATTTCACCAGAGGTTCCAGGAGTTTATGGAATGTGTAAAGCAGCGTTCAGAATCTTGAAACAGTTGGAAAATCCATGTATTTTGTGTTCTTGTTCAATTCTCCAGGTGTTTGACTCTAATGTTAACAAAGACAAGCTGCTGCGGCTGAAGCTGGGATCTGGAAAGGTCATCAAGGTACAACTTCTGGCACTTTGATTATAATAATTGAAGTCTCAGAGCTTTGAATTACTGCAGACCTTGTTCAGGATTCATGCATGCTATTTCTATTTTATTTATTAGCAAACACTCTGTGACAGTGACTCCCTCAAGCTTTGCACAATAGAGTCCAGTCTCCTTTTCAACATCAGTGTTAGACAGGAGTTGTCCTCTTTGGTAAAAAGGAAACTTCTTGTTTTCAGGAGCTAGGGTTTTATTGTCCTTGTTTTTCTGGAAGTCATTTAATTCCCTTGTTCTTGGAGAACCCACCACTGAAACCCACCACACCTATTTCTAAAGGAAACAATTTTTCATCCAGATGTTGTGATACTCTCTTATGTTATCCCATAAAATCAGGGTTTGAGTCAGAGATGCTTTTGTTCAGGTCACTTTCATGACCTGAATAATGTATGACCTGTATAATTCATATATGACCTGTTACAAGTTGTCTTTTATTTAGGATGTGCTATTTGTCTACTTTGTTTTTTCCTGTACCGTACTAATTTTGCCTGGCTATTAGAGCCATCTTCTTCAGTGCTGGCATCTCTTGGGCAGTTTGCATTGTTTTGACTTCATGTCCCTCATTACAGCTATATTCTTTGGTTGCTTTGTAAATCTAACCAGAGAAATTCAGATTTCTTTGAAGTCCAGGTCTTCTGCAGAATGCTGAGTGAGGTTGCCACTGTGTGGTAGAGCTGCATCTTTATTCTTCAATTAACACTGGAGTTCACAACTGGCTGTCAGGATTTGTGGCAAGACAAAGGTTTAGTGCTGCACATTGAAAATAAACAGGATTTTGCAAGAATCTCTCTATATGTGTTTTGGAACCTTTGCCTGAAGTTGTCTTGATTGGAGTAAATAATGTCACTGATCCAACTGTTGCATTCTCTTCTGTTGCCTGTGCAAAACAAAGGGCTGGGAGGAAGGAATGCTGGGCATGAAGAAAGGAGGGCGAAGGTTCCTCATCATTCCTCCAGCTTGGGGCTACGGGGCTCAGGGCGTGGCTGGTCGTGTCCCTGCAGACTCCACTTTGGTGTTCGAGGTGGAGGTCAGGCGGGTGAGTGTCTCCTGCCAAATGTGTGTGACTGCAAGGGGGGAGCCTGCTGTTAGTGTGAGAACTCTAGCTCAGAACTGTTAGAAACCTCAGCAAGATGTGTGTCTTTAATTCAAACAAACCCAAAACAGAACCCTAAACCCAGAAAATCCCTCAGGGCTGTTTGTCTGTTGTAACTGTCTTGGGATCTTTTAGCTGTCTTATTTGTGAGTCACTTGGGAAAACCAAATACTGTGGGAGGAATGAGAGCATGTAAAGACTCAGCTTCTCCAGCTCTGAATCAATTGTCTGCTTTTCCTTGAAGTGCAGGAGCTCCACAGGCAGTGGCATCACAATAAAATTGATGAAAATTTTTACAGGAACCCAGGAAAATATATCTCTTTTTTTTTTTTTTTTTTGCTTCATGCTTTTTAAGGTGAAGCTGGCAAAGGAGTGCTCTGGTTCAGATGGGCTGAGTGTCAGTTCCCCTGCACCTTCTCCAGTTCCCAGCTCAGATGGCTTCTCCTCAGACACAGGTTTAGTGCCTCCTTCCACCGTCCCTCCAAAGCCTGGGTAAGAAGCAGCATGGCTTAAACAGCTTTCTGTGTAAAGGCTGGTGATGCCCATCAGCACAGTGCTGCACTAACACATCACCTGGCAAATGTGGGGCCTCTGTGCCAGCTCAGTACCCTCCATGTGGCAGAGCAGTGCTTGCTAACAGGACTTGCTGGAATTTTCTGCTTGAGGGCTGACTTCCAGATTAAAGCAATTGGAATGGGCTCCAGTGAAGGAAGTAATTCCTCTCCAACATTCCTGAGATCCAGTGGGATTGAGCTGTGTGGGTGCTGCTCTAACAGCTGTTTCATCTCAGCTGGCATCATTGTTGTCAGTTTGGACCTTCTCAATCTCCACAACTCCCTGAAAAGAGGGTGTAGCCAGGTGGGGTTGGGTTCTTTTCCCAGGTAACAAGTGACTGGGGAGAGGAAATCACTTCTTAAGTTACTCCAGGAGAGGTTTATGCTGGATATTAGGAAAACCTTCACTGATAGAATTGTCAGGCATTGGCACAGGCTGCCCAGGGTGGAGTTACTATCCCTGGAGGTGTTCAAAGAATGCAAATGTGGCACTTGGGGATGGGGTTTAGTGCTGAACATGCTGGAGTTGGGTTAGTGATTGGTGACTCAACCTTAGATGTATTTTCCAACCTTAACAGTTCTATGTTCTTTTCCTTAAATTAAATGGGTCAGTCACCCTTTTTAGGGAGTCCAAGTAAGTGCTGCTCTTGTTGCCATAACTAGTTTGTTATTGGACTTGGTTAAAATTATTTATACCAGAATGTGGTTGTTAAAGCAATCAACAACATTATCTTTCTATAATCAGCTGTTCCAATGGGCCACAGTGGTGTCGTGAACATATCTACAGATAACACTGCAAAGAGTGTTCCAGAAGTGTAAGCTAAAAGAAATGCTTATCATGTGAGAAGACAGCTTTCCTAGGGAGAGGTGTATTTAACAGTATTTATAAATCCAGAATGTTGGCTCCTGAATTCCTCCTGGTTAATCTCCACATCTGTTTGGCTTTGCAGGGAGCCAGCTGTTCGGGCCAAGTCCAACTCCATCAGTGAGCAGCTCGCAGTAAGTGCTGGCTTTTCCTCATTTGAAGCCTGAGTAGAGAAGTTTATTTTCACTTTAAGCATTGGGTACTGCTGAAGATAAAGTGAGCATAATGCAAGACACTGGAATGTTCACTTTACAGCAGATTAGGGCCTTGTTTTTGAAGGAATTAATGGTTGGACTTGATGATTAATGGTTGGACTCCATGACCTTAAAGGTCTTTTCCAACCTTAATGATTCTGTGATTACCAGGACCTGAGGAACCCTAGCCCCAGTTCCTGCTCTTAAATGCAAAGTGACTTTGACTATGTGGATGTTCACAAGGTTGTCTTTTGATACAATGGACAAATTTAAAATAGATAACAAAGGAATTGGGACATTCAGGATAAGTTTATAGAGCTGCATGAGAAGACTTTGTGCCTCCAGACAGAAAAAGCTGCTAAGCAGCTTCCTGAACTCACACATTTTCTTGTTGGTGTTCTGTGCAGGGATAGATTTTTCTCTGTAGTGACAGCACTGTCATCCCAGAAAGAGGATATATAAAACAAGCCAGATTAACAATCCTGGTGCTACCTTGTGTGCTCAAAGAGTAGATTTTCAGTCATTGAAAAATTGAGTCAAAATTCAGTCAGAGATTTGGAAGTGTTTGTAATACCTCAAAAGCCTGGGCTGAGACAAAGGGAGAGTAACTAAATGTTTCTTTTAGAACCCAGATGTAGCAAAGGCAAAGCTGATTTCTCGGATGGCAAAAATGGGACAGCCCATGCTGCCCTTCCTTGCTGGGACAGCAGGGAGTCAGCTGGACTCCAGTGACTCGGAAATAGAGGTACCAGTCACAGCAGTGTGACTCTCTTACTGCTTTTCTTACTCTGGGGGTTGCTTAAACTGGGATCTGTAGCAGTAGTTCTGCCCTTGTCCAGGGGAATCTGCTCTGGTTCTGTGACAGAAAAGTTCCACTTGGGTTCCTGGGGTAACACCTTGTTTCAAGTGACCTTGGGCTCAGGCTGTTGGCTTGTTCTTTGGTGTTTCTTGTAACATGCAGAAATGTTTTTAGGATCCCAATACTCTGAGAGGCACAACACAGCCAGTGGCTTCAACCAGACCCTCCCAGCCAGCTCAGGCAGTGCTGCCCACAGTGTCCACACAAGGTAACGTGCTGGGGAGCTGCTGCACTCTCACTCCAGGAGGGCTGTGGGAACAGAGGGTTCCTTCCAGGAGCTGAAATATGAACTGAAAGCTTCTGATAAGGCTTGCTGTTCCACAAGCCACTAATACATGGAGCACAAGACAATCCTTGGAGTGTTTTTTCATTGTGGTCTTGTGCTGTAGGAAGAGCAGCCACCAAGCCTGAGCTGTCCTGCCACTGGGCACTGAGATTTGTAGGCCTTGGGATTTGTAAATGGAACGTTACAAATCCTTTCCCAGTGCAGTACTCTTCGGGATGATGGAAATCCAAGTGAAAGGCAGCATGGGGCTGGCAGCCCTGCAGGGCTGGATGTGTCTTCCCATGATGGAATGGTCACATCAGCTGCTGGTCAGCTGAGCAGCCTTCAGAGTCAGTCTGAGTCACACCTTGTGTCAGTAAACCTCAGAGCTATCTCTGTTTGAATGAAAAGAGGTTGTCTAAATGGAGCTAGAAGTGGGATTTCTGTGAAATGTTACTCTTTTCTTGACCTATTATCACTTTCTTGACTGAATTTAATTTTCACCAGGTTGCAGACAGGCTTTTGTTAAACTTTTGTCCATTTAGTGGTTTGGTTGTTGTTACGGTTTTTTTTGGTTTTGTTTTTTTGCCATTTCACACTAGGCAAATTAAACTCTTTTGAGCTGCTTTATAGCATGCTGAATTTATTTCTTCCTTTTCAGTACCTCAAGCATCTGGTGCTGCACCTCCAGTATCTTCTGCTGCTTTAATTCCTGCAACGATCCAGCCCCATTCAGCTCTACCTGGAGGAGCACAGGGCTTTCAGGTACCAAAATGAAATCAAGGAGAATATTGGCACTTCTGTCCTTTCTTCTGAGTCTTCTACATTGCTGGGAGCAAGGACTTTATCATAAGCATGAGAATTCCAGGCTGTTTCCTGTGACTCTTTGGCATTCCCAGGTTTTCATCATATGCCTCTTAAAATTTGTTCAGAAAGGGCTCATTTTCTGTTTGTGATGCATTCTTTAAGGATGAACCAGGCTTTGTTAATACCTGGTTTTATAGTGGGTACAATAAAAATTTCCAAGTTCTTGAGCAGTGAGCAGTAAAGTTGCAATCCAGTTGTGTTGTGCTTTTTGAGCCCATTTTAGGAAATAACCTTGTGTTCAAATTAACATAACTTCAGAGGGAGCTGTTCATGTGCTGATCTGACTCTCACAAATGCAGGGTGACATAGTTTTGCTGAAATTTGAGTGAAGGTGGGAACTAACCTTCAAAAGGAGAGTATTATTTTCCTTTCACAATGACTGTTGTGTATTTTGACTTTCCAACTCCTTAATTCTTAGATTTTTTCCTTCCAAACATCCTTGCTCTTGGGCTTAAAAAAATATGAACCTGTGAGGACATGAGGAAATAGCAAAATGTATTCTAACCTATTGAACTTGTCCTGCAAGGCATATCCAGGAGTGGCATTTGCTTACCCCCAAACTGCTGCATCTGCCTCTCAACTCCAGCCTGTGGGTCAGATGTATCCTGCTCCTTACCAAGGTATGTTTTAAAAGGTACCTGCTTCTCAGAGGGCTGCAACACCTGCAGTAAACAGTTTGTGATGATGATTTATAGCTGTGGTAGCACTGTGCTGTTTCACAAATGCTTATTTTTTAATACCAAATAGGGGCAAATACTTCCCAATAAAGATGCATCTCTTTCTTATCTTAAAGGGCTTTGTGCAGTGTGAAAGGGGCTGGAATTTGTCTTCCTAAGACTGGGTATTACTAAAGGAATTTGGTAGATGGTGCTTCCAGTTATAAATAAAACTACCAGCCAGGGAAAGAATGGAACTGTAAAAGGCAAAACCTAGGAAGGACCAAAGGCATTTAAAGAGCCATTAAGTCATCCCAGTTGGTGAAGTCTTGTGTGTAGCTGAGCCTCTCTTGGAGCCTGTTTTTTCAGTGCAGTTTCAGAAGCTGAGCTTCCCTACTGTGGTTTGATTGTGCCTTTGCTGCTCTGGTGTGTTTGGGGACTATGCTCTTGTTGAGCTGAGCTGTCACATGGCTCAGGAATTTTCTGTACTCAAACCTGCCTGTTGAGGTTATTTGGAAAATACCTACATTATTTGTTTTCCAAGTACCACATCCCTTTTATTTGTGGGCAGAGAGTGGCTTTCCTGGTGGCAGGCTTCATGCTACCCAGCTTTTGCTGTGTCTCTGTGCAGGTATTTCCCCTTGTCACTATAAATCTCCCTCCTTTCCCTTCAAGCACCTGGAGATGTCACTTCCTTTTTGATGACCGAAGCTCGGCAGCACAACACTGAAATCCGCCTGGCTGTGAGCAAAGTTGTGGATAAAATGGATCACCTGGCTGCCAAGGTATGGCCTGTTCAGGACACCTCTGCTCTCCAGGTGTGCTGAGAGCAGTTGGCTCTTTTTAAATGCCTGCATTAAGTGATACAGTAAATGAATAAAATTCCAATATTATCACACCTTCAAGTGTCAGCAGGTCAGCTGCTGTGTAAAAATAAAGCTTAGGCTTGGGGAAAAGTGCTGTCTTACTGCCTTGAATGTCATGTGATGCATTGTTTTAAGGGATTCCCTGCCCTCTGGGAGATGTGACACTTGATTCAGTGCCTATTCCCTGCAGCTCAGCAGAAGGAACAATGAAATACCTCTTTGCACCTGTCTGACTCTCACCTGCACACATAAATTGATTTCAAATGGCTTAAAAATGGTTTATCCCTGCAGGTGGAGGAGCTGAAGAAGCAAAGCAGTGCTAACAGCTCCCTGCTGCCTGGCATCTCCTCTGTCACTATGGAAGCCTCCATGATCATGAGCAACATCCAACGCATCATCCAGGTGAGCGTGGCCAGCCTGGTTTCACTTCCATCAGGAGCTGGAGCTCAGTGTTGTCCCTAATGAGAGCAAATGTCCATCCACCCATGGGTTCTGTTTTTGCATGGTCAGAATGAGGATGAGATGTACAATGATTTCCATCCCTCTTTCCCCCTCCAAAAACCTCTTCTCAGCATTTTGGGGATTGGGTATTTTCTGAGTCAGAGTTGTGGGTATTTAATATGCTTTGACAAAAGGTTCATGTGGGAGAAGTTCAGCTTCTTAAACCATTATGGGTTTTAACCCCCAATCTCCAGCAGAGCAATTTCACAGCTGAAGTACCACATTGTATAAACCACCTGCTTCTGCTGTTCATGACTTAATTTTATGCTTTGAAGCCTTTCTAAACAGCAGCCTTAAAAATTTGGGGTTTGTGGGTAAACAAGTCAACCAGGCACAACATTTTCTAGAATGTGATTTGGTAGCCACTGTCCTGTGCCAGGATTCTGCCAAATGTGGCACGGTGTCTTCCTGGGCTGTTACCACAGAAGGGATGAGCTTCACCACTGTCCTGCATCTGTGCAAAACAAAGGTTTAGGAACTGCTGCAGGGAAATCTGGGTAAGCTGAATATTCATACTGAGCTGTGATTTAGGAGAATGAGAGACTGAAGCAGGAGATATTTGAGAAGAGCAGTCGGATTGAGGAGCAGAATGAGAAGATCAGTGAGTTGATTGAACGCAACCAGAGGTAAGGGGTGGGAGCCTCATTGCATTTCCAGACTCTCCAGCTTACACTTGGGCATAACTGAGGGGTGTTTGTTAGGAGACAACCATATTCTGGTATCTTTAATTATTTTTTCTAAGGTATTAAAAGTGTGGGATTCCTCCCAGCCCTTCTCTGCAGGGCTTATCCCAAAAACTCTGATTTACAGTAAACATGAACGTGTAAAAGGGCAAGAAAATCCTTCATGCTGTCTTTGAGCACGCTTGCCCTGCTTCTGGGAGTTACTTTAGTTTTGCTGGCATTTTAGTGTGGTGAAGAAATTGTAGGGGATGTGGTACCCTTTGTCAAGTTCAGCTGATACCAAGTTACCAAAACTCTTGGAACATGAGACATTTTCAGAGAGGTGAAGCACCCTGTCCCAGCTGATAAAATCTCTGCTGTGCCAGGCACAGCCCTCCCACCCCTCTGAGATCAGCCTCTTAGTGCAGCACATCCTGCAAAATTGTCTAGGACTTGTCATGAATTCAACAGAGAACTTCTGTGCTTTGGAATATCACCTTTTTTGTCTGAGCCCTTGGCTCCAAGCCCTGTGTTTCCAGGAATGCCCACAGAGTCTCCCTGTTCACAGGTATGTGGAGCAGAGTAACCTGCTGATGGAGCAGAGGAACCACTCCCTGCAGACAACAAATGAGAACACACAGGCAAGAGTGTTGCATGCAGAGCAGGAGAAGGTAACGGTGACCAAAGCATGAACAAAGCCAGAGTTGTTGCATTAAAACAAGCTGCAGCCTTAGGCAGTTTTCTTGGGAGGCAACTGCAGTTCTGAAGTTTTTGAGAAAAAAATTGGATGTTTTGATGGCTTTCATGACCAGAGCATCACAGAGGATATAACCATTTCATGCTGTCATAACTTTAATATGCTTATCTTGTAGGAAAGTGTCTGATTTATTGTTAACTGTGCAGGCATGTGGCCAATGTGTTGAGGAATTGAGTATCACAGGGCTTTTGAGTTGGAAATACTTCAGTTATTTAGTTGCACTGATAGTTCCAGAAGTTTTATTCTTCCTATATAACTGACATGGAGTGAATATAGATACAAGAAAAAATATTTCCTACTGGAGTTTCTTCATTGTACTTTTGTGCTTTTTTTAATGCTAATCAGAAGCTGTTTGTTTCTCCCAGTAACACATTAAGCTTTTATGATAAGAACTGTTGGGAGGTAGCTTTTAAACCAGTGAAATGCATTTATGCATGGCTGCATATCCTGAATCATCCCTGTAGGCCAGCCTAGCCCAGGAGTGCTGCTCTGGCTCTGCCATTGCATGGTGCCTGCTCTGCTTTCTCAAGCACTGGCTTCTTAAATTACACCAAGTTCAGTGTTGCTCTGTGCTCTCCTGCTGAGTTGTCTCTCTCCAATTCAAATGTGAGGTGACAAATGCTTTCTCTGTGTGAGAACCACAACTTGGTGCACCTAAAGCTGACTGGAACTGCAGCTTTCCAAAGTGTGGTAAAGAGCAGAGCAGGGAAGGGCTGATAGTGCTGGGAGAAGACAGGGAAGAGGGCTGCTTTTCCACCCCCAGCCCAGGCTGCACACCCACAATACCACAGTATGTAGGAGTGTGAGAGATTCTAACCAGGAATAAGTCAGACTGAAATAATAAATTGAATGCCTTTCTCAGTGAGGACAGCATCCTGCTGGTACAATAAAACTTGAGAGGAATCATCTTTTGGGAGTATAAGATCCTCAGGAGTCTTTTGGGCCTCATCTTCAGCAGGACTCCAGTGACTGCCCAGGGGTGGTGTTACATGAAGAGGCTTCAGGCCAGACCAGGAAAGCCCTGACTTGCACTGGGAGATTTCCCCTAGTTCTGTGGGAGTATTGACTGTAAATAATGAAGGTTGGTATTTCTTCCTCTTCTCTTTATCTAACCCAGCTTGCCCTGGGACTGCAGTCACTGAGTCCCCAGGGACAGACAGAACCAGGGAAGAGGAGTGATTGGAAGCTGTTTTATCCATTGTTTACACACAGATAGGCACTCACCGTTTATTTGCTTGTACCAGGATCACTGAGGTGTTGGTAACTAACTGCTTCTGGGTTCTGAATCTTTGGCCCTGGCAGAGCAAATTACAGCTGTAGGTGAAGGCTTTGTGAACCATAAGTAATCCCCCACCTCTCCAGTGCAGGTCACACCCAGGACTGCTCCCAGCTCTGGTGTGTGACATACCCTAAGGATACCTTTAGTGTCTTTCTTTTTACATCAGGCTTCACTCCCTTTTTGTGTCTAAGCTTTTGCAGTTCTTGGAGTAATTTAAAGGCTTCTCTGGCATGCCTTAGGCTCCTGTTATGAAGCATTTTGCTTTTCTGCTAATGAATGCTTCTGCATTTCAAGTTATGTTCTTAACCCTTCCTGTTTCCTGTCGCTGCTTTCTCTTCCCAGCACATGCTGCCAGTGGATCGGGGCTGGGACCAGGTGAGGCAGTGTCTGCTGACTGTGTAGGTGGTAGATGATTGTGCCCTAGGAAGTGCCAGCCCAGCTTCCTCTTGAACTAGAAGCTGATTGGCATGAAAAGAATTGTCTCAGAGCTTGAATGAGCATGGATCCTTCCCTGGGAAAAGGGCTTTAGAACTGGCAGTGTCTCCCCACTGGCCCCCTCTTTCTTGGGGAGCCCTTTCCAAGAATTCTCTCACATTGCTGCTTGTTCCACTCCCCATGGGAGAGCAGGATCACTGTCAGAGCAGGTGCAGGTCACCCAGGATTCTTGGTGCCTGAAAGCTGGAAGCTGGAGCTGAGCTGTGGACATGAAGCATCCTCTGTAGAAACTTCTGTCTAGTAACACTTCCTGCCATAGGATCTCCTAATTTTGTGTTCTTTATTTGCCATTAAAGACAGAGGCCAGGTTTAAAATAACCTTTAGATGTCTTTAGCTGTGCCATGGGGTTTGGTTTTAGCATGCCAGGAATCAGTATAGCAGTGGGACATTTATGGAAGCACAAGAGGAAAGCAGATTGGGTTTTGGCCACTCTCTGAAATGCTGCCTCTTCTTTAAAATGAGTGGTGTGGTATCCAGCCCTCCAGGTCAGCACATCCTCATCATCACCAGAGTTGGAACAATTTTGCTCACAGCTCTTCTGTACCAGAAGGTGTTGGCCTCGTGTGGAGGGAATTCTCTTAGGGGGATAAAGCAGAGAGAAAGTCCAGTTCTCCTGACCTTACCTCTTACAAGAATGTGAAAAATCTGTTGGGAATCTTGAAATAGGCAGAGGTGTGGAAGCTGTTTGGGGATTGCCTGTGCAAATTCTGTCTTTGCAGAGCATCCTCTGAAGTTTGTGTGTCATTCAACAAGATAGGGAACAGGACTTTGTGTCTGTCTTGATGCCTTGAGCCCCTTGCTAACACTGTTTACAAGTTGTCTAACAAGCTGTACTTGTGCCTGCTTTTAGGTGAATCACTGACTCTGAGCAATCCTAAATCTAAACAGGTCCCCAGATGACTGAGAACTGTGCTGGGAAATGCCAGCCTTGCCCATTGGCAGCTGAGGTGACCTCGTGCTGTGTGCTCTGGGGACAAGGTGCTCTCCTGGCTGGGACCAGCCTGTGTTTTGAGTGGCTCTTCAGTGATTTGTAAGCTTATGGAAGACAATTAGATGTTGGAGCCCAGGCTTTTTACTCAAATAGGTGTTTTCATAGCCTGAAAACTGAGCAGAGGGAGCAGGCACTGGTACCAGGCTTAAACATATTTAACCTTTTCAGGAAAACGCACTGTGTTGAACTGATGTGGTGTTGAGGTTGTTGGTGCCTCGTGCAGCTTTCCAGTCAGTCTGGACAAAACTGAGGTGGCAAAAAAGTCATTGTTGCCTCCTCAATATGGAGATATCTTCCCTGATAAGGCCTCCAACCCTTTTCCAGCTCTTCCTGAGAGAACAGTTCTGCTGCTTCTTCACACATCCCTTTTTTCCCCTTCCCTTTTCCCTGCTCCATTTTGTGCTCCAGGCCAAAGTTGCAGAGGAGCTGGCAGCTGCCACAGCCCAGGTTTCCCAGCTGCAGCTGGAGCTCACTGCCCACCAGAAGAAGGAGATGGAGCTGAGGAAGCAGCTCTCCTGTGCTGTGCAGGATGCAGAGAGACAGGAGGCACAGCTCAACAAGCTGCAGGCAGAGGTGGCAGGTGAGGCTGCTCCTGCCTGTCCCTGACAGCTCCTTCGTGGCTCTTTTCTTTTATAAGTCTTAGGTTTTTTCCTGTCTTATGGGGTATCTTCCTGCTTTCCTTAGGATCAGTCACGAGGGATGGAAGAAGGATATGGATGCACTGAAATATCTGAGGGATGTGCATCCTTGTCACCACTGGAGGCAAAGTGGGATGACTCAATAAACAAAATCATCCCATTATAGGGATACCTTTTGTAGAACAATCTCTTGGCTTTTCTGTCCAACATTCTGTAGAGCAGCCAGAGATGTTCCAGTGGATGGAAAGTTGAAATAAACCTGAGGTGTTCAGTCATTCCTCTGTGGTGGGCACTGCTGTGGCCCCACCCTGAATCCTGGGGTCACTTCTGGACCCCACATGACAAGAAAGACATTGAGGGGCTGGAGCAATTCCAGGGAAGGGAACAGAGCTGGGAAGGGGCTGGAGCCCTTGGAGAGGCTGAGGGAGCTGGGAAGGGGCTCAGCCTGGAGAAAAGGAGGCTCAGGGGGGACCTTGTGGCTCTGCACAGCTCCTGCCAGGAGGGGACAGCCGGGGGGGTCGGGCTCTGCTCCCAGGGAACAGGGACAGGAGGAGAGGGAATGGCCTCAGGATGGGCCAGTGGGAATTTAGGCTGGATATTAGGAAAAATGTCTTCACAGAAATGGTTGCAAAGCACTGGAACAGGCTGCTCTTGATAAATTCTAGTCTCCACTGCAGGGACAAGCAGAGTTATTGACTGCACTGTGCAGGAGACTCTGTTCCTCCCCATCAGCCCCAAAATGTGCTCCCCTGCAATGGCAGTTGCACCCAGACTCACAGGGAAATGTGGGGTTTGTTTGCAGAGCTCCAAGAAGCCTCTCAGGACACTCAGAGCAGGTTCAAGGCTGAGAAGCAGAGCCGCAAACAGCTGGATATGAAGATTGCAGCATTGGAGGAAGAGCTGACAGACCTGAGAGTGGAAAAGGAGACTCTGGAAAGGGTATGGCCAGTGCCAGCAACACAGTTTCAGTTGTTTACTTAAGGTTAACCCAAGGCTAACCAAAGGTTCTTGCTTTTAAATATCTAAGTTAAGTAAATCTTGAGTCATCTGCAGGCTGGTGGATCCTTTGTGCTTATGTGGGGGTTTATTTATTTAATAAATAAACATTACCCAGTAATATGTCAACCTTCCTTACCTCTGAGATAACCTCAGCTTGATTTCAAGTGATGAAGTTCCCTGCCCAAAGAACCTCCATCTGCCTGAGGGAGAAAAGCTCTTTTGGTGCAGTCTGGCCTATTCTATGTCATGTTCTGTATTGCAGAATCTTGCAGAGAGGAAGAAGAAATCCCTCTCAGAGAGAGCTCAGGCAGAGGAAGAGATGGAAGAAATTCGCAGGTCGTACCAGCAGGAGCTGGACAAGCTCCGGCAGCTCCTGAAAAAGGCCCGGACCTCGACTGACCAGGCAGCAGCAGAGCAGGTGAGGACTTGGGAGCTGCTGCTCCTGCTCTGGAGGGTTTGAGGGAGCCTACAGGCAGGAAATAATGTGAAAATGCTCAGGTAGGGGAAGAATGAAAGCGTTAACTGCTTCAATTCATGGGTGAAGGGTTTTGCTTCAAGCCAGGTCTTATGAGCTCTCAGTGATCCCTTCATACCTGAGAAAGCCCAGCTACCCAGATGGCTTGAAAGGAGCAGGATGGCTCTTGTGGCAGTGTTTGAAACAGAAAAAGGTTTAATAAAAGACAAAATAACAAAGCTCTTTACAGAGAAAAGCCGTGCCAGGGCAAGAGATGCTTGCTAGAGGTCCTGCTAAGCACCCCACAAAAGTGATTATGTCCTTTGTTCTCTTCTTTTCCTACCCAATGGCTTAGGTGGGACCTCTTGGCCTCTGTCCAGTCAGACAGCCCCAGGTTTAAGGTGAAGTCCAGAAGGTCCTATGAGGTGTCCCTTACCAAATTTGGAGAGAACCTCCTGGGGTCTTTGCCTTATTTAGCAAAGAGTCTTTGAAAATTCTCTTGTAATTTGGTCACCCTGTCAACAGGGGCCACACTCCTACAGGTTAGTGTTAAACTGAGGAGAGGAGAGGCACCAAATGGAGATTGTAGTAGAGAGAAGAATACAGGATTGTGAGGAGTGAAAGGTTGTTTCGAAATATGCCAAGAGGTCTGAAATCTGAGCCAGATCTTCTGGCCAGCTTGGGGGTTTGTGGCTGGAGCTGAAGTGAGAGGTGTGGGCACCAGCTGGTGGCAGCACTCTCTGTCTGTGGGTGTCCAGCCCTGGGCTTTCACCTCTTGTGCAATCACAGATGATGTGTGTGTGTGTTCCTGATGGTGTCTCTTATGCCATGGGCAGCTGTCAGTGATCCAGGCAGAGCTGGAGTCCCAGTGTGAGGCCAGATGTGAGCGTGCCCTGGCCTCAGCCAAGGAGCAGCACGCCCGGCAGTGCCAGGAGCTGTGTGAGCAGAGGGACTCCCTGCAGCACCAGGTGACCCAGCTGGAAGAGAAGGTAAAGGGCAGTTCTTTATTGCTGGAATGGGCACTAAATAGCAGCAGCTGTAACCAACAGTCTCCTCTCAACGAACTGGGGCTTGACTTCGTAACTTCCTTCCTGTAATGGAGCTTGATCTCGGCCATCTGCAGGTGCAGTTGTTCCTAGGGTTGGTGGGTTTATGGAGGAGGGAGAGCCAAGGTGCTGATAGTGCTGAACTGCAACAACAGCTACAACTTCCTCTTACCTGCACTGTCCTGAGTGGCTGTTGGTGAGCAGAGGCTGTTTGGAGTGGGTGACACTGACAGGGGCTGTACCTGCTCTGGTTCTTGTGTTTCAGCTCACAACTCTCAAACATTTGAAAAAAGCAGAGGAGCAAAAATTGTCTGAAGTTCAGCAACGTTTGGAGGAACTGGAGCCTATCCAAAAGAAGGTAAAGGAATAACACAGCAACTGGATGGGAGCTGGAGTGCAGGGAGCACCAGCCTCAGGCTAGTCCAGAATGACGAGGATGGGAGTTCCAGAATATGGTAGGGAAGAGATAATTTCATGTAGTTTCTAGCAAACCAGAACAGGCCCAATAATGAGATCCAGCTTTCATTTCACTGGGATCTCAGTGATGCTGCACCCACCTCTTCTTGGTGGCACTTGAGGGGCTGATGACACAACTGTGACTCTCCAAGGCTGGCTTGGGTGTCCTTGTTTTGGTGCCGTTGCTTTCAGCCAAGTCTTTTGTGACATGTTTAAAACTCCACTCAGAGTTAGTGCCTCACTAAAACCCTTCCCAAGTCACCCCTCGAGGTGGGGCCCTGGTGTGAGCAGCAGCTCTGAGGGTGGCTTTCCCTTGGCAGTACTCAGCCCTGCAGGCAGACGTGGTGGCACTGAAGGCTCACTACGAGGAACGGATCCGAGACCTGCAGAAGGATCAGGATGGATCTTCCCCTGCAGACTTCACTGAGCAAGTGAGTTTGACTCTCCAGTACTTCTCCTTCCTAAGCAAATGGATTTACCTTCAATTATTTCTCTTCGAACTAATGTAAGAAGGAAAAATATCATTTTCTCCACAGAGCACTGTGTTTGTAGTAATAGTCCACAGAGGAAGAAGGGATGGGATTTTATCCTAGAGTCATGGTCACACAGAATGGTTTGGCTTTGAAGAGACCTTAAAGCTCATCAATTCCATGCCCCAGTGTCCAACCTGGCCTTAAACTCTTCCAGGGATCCAGGGGCAGCCACAGCTGCTCTGGGCACCCTTTGCCAGGGCCTGCCCACCCTCACAGGGAGCAATTCCTTCCCAATGTCCCATCCATCCCTGTCCTCTGGCAGTGGGAAGCCATTCCTGCTTATCCTGTCACTCCATCCCTTATAAACAGCCTCACTTCATCTTCCTGCTGCCCACTTTGTTGCCTGACTTTTATTTCTTGTTAAAACTCTACATTTGAAGTTTAGATTTGAAAACTAAAATAAGTAACAAGTGCTAGTCTGCCTTGGTTTTGTGCAGCCTGCCTCAGTTTGGGGGGATAAGTTTAGGTCACAGAGTGGTTCAGAGTTAAGGTGGCCTGATGTGAGGATTTCTGGTTTGGAAAGTAGATTGTTTGGAAAACCACCTGTATGTGTTTGGATTTATTGTTCCTTCCCTTGGAGAAGTGCTTGATGTTCAGTGCAGTGCTTCACATGTTAATGAATTGTATCTCTGTTTCCTGTCATGCTCTTTTGCAGGTAAAGAAGATAATGAATGGTGTATTTCAGTCTCTTCGGGGTGAATTTGAGCTGGATGAGATGTACAGTGGCAGGACAGTCCTGGGGGTTGTCATGAACACTATCAAGGTATGACAGTGGTGAGAGAAGAGAGAGAGAACCTTGTGCTAAAACCTCAAATCTGCACTGTGAGACTGAAATAACTGAAGGAGAATTTGTGGGTGGCAAAGCAGCCTGGTGGGAGGAGGTGATAGAGGGATTTGCAATGGTTTTTATTTAGAGTATGTGTTCTCTCTACTCCCTTTTCCAGACTGTGACACTGCAGCTGCTCAACAGGCAGCAGGAGAAGCAAGAACATGGCAGTGAAAATGAGGAATCTGGCACAGGAGCAGGGAGACAGGAGGGATCACCTGAAGTAAAGGCTGAGCACAAAGAGCTCCTGCAGCACAGCCCAGCACCCCCACCTGACCCTGGGGAAGCGAGCAGAGGCTCCCTGGAGAGTGAACAGGAAGGCCAGGCTGCTCCTCACCCTGCTGGGCCCAGAGCTCCTGAGGAGGAGCAGGAGACACCAAGCAGTCGGGTGACAGAAGAAGAGAAAGTTCAGGAGCAGCATCTCCCTCCCACAGCTGATTCCAGCCTGGATGCTGAGAAGGGGCCTGTACTTGCAGGACAGCCTGTTCCTGGGCTGGAGCACAGCCTGGAGAATGCTCCCCTTGGGAAAGCTGGCCCACAACAGGGTCCCTCTGCAGTGTCTTTGCAGGCAGAAGCTGCAGAGCCTCCTGTTCCAGGAGCCAAGCCAGGAGAGGTGGATGAGGCAGTGCTTCCAGCACATGCAGCTGTGGAGCAGAAGGCAGAGGAGTCTGTGGGAGGTTTAGAGCCTCCTCCCTTAAATGGAGAGGAAGGGAGTGCCACAGACCCATGGGATGGAGGTGGCTCTGAGCAGGAACCTGCCTCAGTGTCCAGCAGAGCAGAGCCAGGCTCAGCTGTCCTGGGAGAAGCTCCAGGACCACAGGAACTGGGCTTCAGCCCCAGGCACACAAATTCCAGGTGAGGGGTGGTGCTGGGTGCCAGGGGCAGCTGGGGCTGGGACAGCAGCAGGCTCAGGGGCTGGTCCAGGTGTGTCCCTGCTGCAGGACAGCACAGGCTGTCATGGTGCTGGCACTGGGTGGCACCAGCCAGGACCTGGCACAGACCAGGCTGCCCAGGGCACATTCCACTGGGAGCTGCCCCAGAGCAGCCTCGTGTCTGCTGGAGGCAGTGGAGAACATTCCCAGGGGGGTGTGCAGTTCCTGTTCAGTGTGATCCTGGTGCCTGCCAGGTCCCAGAATTGCCCTGCACTGCTGAACACTGCCTCAAAGGTTTCCTCAGTGATAAAGCTTTGCCATCTCTCAGTAAGAGAACTTGTAGAAGCAAATCCCATCCTCTGAGAGCCACCTGCTCATTCTTTCTCCTTGCAGCCTCTTTGAGGATGACAACTTCTTCGAAACAGCATCTCCTAAACAACTGAAGCCTCAAGTTCACTCTGAAGAGGAGGATGAGGAGGAAGTGGTATGTGTTTGGGTGCTTGCTCTGATTGAGGCACGGTCTGTAGCTTGCCTGTAAAATCCTCCCTGTGGCAGTGGGGGCTGAGCTCAGAGCTCCCCATCCATTGCTTGTGTAAATCAGGAGTGCCTGGGGTTGGTGACTGAGCTGGGAGGGGCTGGCTTGGCAGAGGGAGTGGTGACAGACTCCTGCTGGCATGAAATCAGTGGAACCTGCCAGGTTAATTGAAGGGTTTTAGTGTTTGGCCCCTCTCCAATCCCTTTTAGCCTGTAAGCAGCTCCTGGAATCATAGAACCACAGAACCCTCAAGGTTGGAAAAGACCTTTAAGATCAAGTCCAGCCATCCATGTAGCTTCATTCACCATTGAACCATGTCCTCCAGTACCACATCCACCCATTTCTTGAACACTTCCAGGGGTGGTGACTCCACACTGCCCTGAGCAGGCTGTGCCAATGCTTTACATTCCTTTCCATCAAGAATTTTTTCCTGCTATCTAATCTAAACAGTAAACCATCACATGAGAAATAAAAACTTGGGTAATGAGGCTTCTTGTTCCCAGCTCCTCAAAGCTGGCAGAGATTTGAGAGCAGTTTGTGTAGTGCTGATGAAATGCCAGGAACCTGCTGGGACTGACCAGTTTCCCTCTGTGTGGCTTGCAGAGCATGAAGGGGCGTCCCCCTCCCGCGCCGCTCTTCGGTGACGACGATGACGATGACCTGGACTGGCTGGGATGAAGATGTGGCTGCTGAGCATCTTCTCTGGGCATGGCCTCTTCCTGTGCTCTGAGCCCTTGGCGAGCTGCACACGTGGGACACTGGGAATGAGCAGGGACTTCCCAGCTCTTGTCCTGCAGATGGATGGGGGCTGGCAGCAGGGGGCTCTTCCTGCACTCCCGGGTGCTCAGCCCGGTTACTCTGAGCTGCCAAACACTCTGGGGTTGGGTTGAGTGCAGGAGCCACCCACTGTCCCCCTCCCCTGAGCTCTGGATTCATTAATCTCAAACTTTATGCAAATAGCAACTTGGTGAAGAGCTTCAGCAGAGCAAGTCTGGCAGGACCCTGCAGTGGCAACACCTTGTTAAAAAAATCAGACTAAAATCTTCCCCAGTGATGAACTCCTTGGAATATTTGTTAGTCCCCAGGTGGCTCCCAGGGACCCTGCACACTCTCCTGTGTCAGTCACGTTCTTCTGGAGGTTCCCCCAGGAATCCCAGTCAGGTGTTTCTTGTGAGCCCCTGGCTCTGCACGAGCAGCTTGGGGAGCTCTGGGGGCTGAGGTGGTTCAGGTGGGCACTGACTGAGTTGGAGCTCTGGTTAAGCAGGGCCTGAGCAGCTGTGATGGGTGCAAGGAGCTGGATCCCTGCTGTGTTAGACACTCACAGGCAGCTCCTCTCCTGTGCCCAGAGCTGAGGTGGTTTTTGCTGGCCTGTGTTTCCCTGTGGGGGCAGCAGCACAGTTTGGGAAGTCCTTCCCTGCAGCCCAGCCCCTCTCCCGTGCCTTTGGCTCTGCTGCTGTTAAAATGTGACCACCCCAGCACCAGTTAAACTGTACAGAGGGGTGGGACACAAGGCCCAGGCTAGGCTGGGCAGTTTGGGGTGTCACCCTGCATTCTGAGAGGACCAGGAGGGAAAAGAAGAGAGAACAGAGCTGGGCAAACAGCCTGGGGCTGTCACAGCACTTTCATTCTCCACTCATGGGCACTAACACAACTTCATCCCAGAAGTCTTTAAAATAAATAAACCCCTTCATAAAATGAAAGGACGTAAACTAGTTCTACTAATTCTGTGGTTTAGTTTCTACACCTGCCTTTAGAGTCTCTGACTGGAATTAGATCTCTCTCTCCATGAAAGTGATTTCTTGGGAGGAAAACACCCCAAAGAGTGCCCCACCCTCAGTGCCACAAATTGTCAAATGCAGCTGAAATTGGGGCAGAGACTAAAGCCTGTGACAGCCACCCTGCTGCCATGCAGGGTGACCTGAGCTGGGCCTTCCTGGGCATTACTCAGTGCTCAATATGAGGGCGTTTGAAACTGGATTTTCTGGGGGTGCTTGTGCTGCTCTGTGTGTCCTGATGGGGCCTCTGGACCCGTCTGTGCAGTGTCCCAGGGTGATCATTGCTCATACTAACAAGTTCCACTTCTTGTTCCCTGTTACAGATAGACACCCTGAGGGATTTGCATTTCACTTCTTGGAAAATAAAGTGCAATTAAACCTGTATTTTTTGCTTGCAGTCTCTTTACTTTAGTCTGGCTTCATATGTCACAGAAAACTGACTTGGCTCTGACTTAAATTGGGAATAATTTGATCTAGAAGCTGTTCCTGTTGTTGAAGCCCTCTCCTGGGAAAGGAGAGAAGGGCCCTTTGTGCTGTGGCTCCACACTTGCCTGGTTCCCCTCAGATTTTAGGGGAGGAGATCTTGGGCCTCTCCAGGGGTTTGCAGAGCCCAGTCCCTCCTGAGCTGCTCTGGGGCTGCAGAAAGGTTCAGCTCTACTGTGCCTGGGACCCCTGAGCAGGGATTGGGGTGCAGGAGTTGAGATTGAAACTTGTGTTCCCCCCCCACCCCATTCAGCAGGTACCATAACCCCTTCCCCATCCCGGCAGCTCCCTCTACATCATCCAGGACTCAGGCTCGGGATGTAAATTAACCCTGTCTGTCCTCTGTGCCTGTGGAGCACCTGCCTGGGCTGCAGGGAGGTGAAGGGAGGAGCCCTCTGGGCTTCCAGGGGCACAGCACCCTCGGGGATGTGCCAGGGCCCAGAGAGGACGATGCTGCTTCGGGGGCTGTGATGGGGATAACCCCGATCCGGGTGCTGACATCTGGCCTGAGGTGGGGGAACCGCGGAGGGCTTGGCTGAGGATGTGCCCAAGGGGGCTGCTGGGGGCTGGGAAGGAGAGGACCCCCTGCTCCATCCTGGCCCTGGTGCTCAGCCCCTGCCCTGCCTGCCGAGGCTCACGGACTCACATAAAAACACCGAACGTGGTGCTGGGCCCATGTCCGGCTTTACTGCCTCGTGTCTCTGAGGGGCCGAGCCCTTCCCCGGCTGTCCGCTCCCTCTGCGGGCACCGCGCCGGGCTCTCCCCTCCCGGGAAAGGGCTCGGAGCTGCCTTGGAACATCTTCGCCCCCAGGGCAGCACTGCGGGACCCTCCCCGTCCCCTCTCAGCCCGTCCCCGCTGCCGGCGGGGCTGCACCGGGGCAATGTTCGGTCCCTGGCTCCGACACCGGGAGGCGGCGGTGGCCCCGCGCTGCGCCTCCCGCCGAGCTGTGCCCCGGGCCCAGGGACACTGGGGATGGAGCGTGAGCACAGCCAGGCCCCGGGGCGAGGAAAGCGCTGCAATAAGTTAATCTTTAAAGAGTCTGATGGCCGGGGGCTCTCGTGCGGGGCAGCCGAGCGTCCTGCGGGGCAGCCGAGCGTCCTGCGGGCCCCAGGGCGGGATCCAGGCAGGTGCTGAGCCCCGGCCGTGGCCATGGCCCTGCCCACCGAGGTGTCCACGAGAAGTCCCTGTCCCGTCACCGGGTCCATCCACCGCTCTGGGGCGGGTTGCAGTGGGATGGGAGCCCCCCTCTGCCATGCGGACCTACTTGAGGAAGACGAGCAGGAAGAAGGTGGAGACGATGAGCACGAGGATGCCGGCGGCGAAGCCGAGGCGCAGGTTCTCCATGGAGGCCAGCGGGGGCTGCGTGTCCAGCAGCAGCCCCCGGCCCAGCAGCCCCAGCACGAAGGCGTGAGGGGCCTCGGAGCCGCGGCGGAGGCCGCAGGGGGACACCGAGCTGCTCACTGCGAACACGGGGGCGTGGGACGGGCACAGCGCGGCCACGGAGAGCGACGAGCCCTGGCCGGGGTCCGAGGGGGCACCGCCGCCGTTCTCCTGCTGCCGCTCCCCCCGCGGGGTCCCCGGGTCCGGTGTCACGGCCGGGGCCAGCTCGGGCAGCAGCGTCACCATCCTGCAGAAGGGGCAGCTGACGAAGGCCACGCCGGCAGCGCGACACACGAGCCTGCGGAGGCAGCGCTGGCACAGCGAGTGGCGGCAGGGCAGCTGCTGCGGGCCCCCCCCGGCACCCCAGAACGCCTCGTAGCAGATGCCGCACTCCCGGCCGGGCTCGGGCCCCGCTGCCATCGCGCTCCGCGGGCGCGGCCCGGCCCGGCCGCTTTTGAAGGCGAGGGGCGGCGATGGCCGAGCCCGGGGAGGGCCGGGGGGGCCGGGGAGGGGAGAGGGGGCGAGGCCGCCCCCCCTGAACTTCAGCCTGGCCGCAGGTGCCCGGCGGGCGCTGGAGCGGCACCGGGAACGCTCCACCTCCACCGCAGTGCTGCTGCCCCTAAAACACCTGCTGCTCTTTCCCTTTCCCCTTTCCAAATCCATCGTATTAACGCTTCCCAAGCACAGTTTCTATCGTTGTTAATGTGCTTTAGGACCAGCTGAGCAGTGGGTACAGCAGCCCCATCGCGCACCCATTCCCCACCAGCCCTGGGGTTTGTCACCCGCTGCAGGAGGTGGCCCTGGCCACCAGCACGGCCACCTCAGGGTTCCAGGGATGGACGGGGGCTGCAGCCCGCACCTGCCCGGCACTGCTGGGGCTGGCTGGGGCCGAAGGGTGCTTTTTGTTATTATTACTTTACTTTTTTCCGCAATCTCAGAAAATGGCCGGCTCCTGGGTGATGCTCCAGCTGTTTTGTCTGCCCCGTGGCTGAGCGGGGCTGTCCCTGCAGCTCGTGGGGCTGCGGTGGCCCTGGCGGTGCAGGGCAGCCCGGCACTGCCGACGCCCCGGGAAGCGCTGCCACCTCTTTAGGGGCATTGTCCCTGAGTGAACCTCGTCCTGAGCTCCTGTCACCCATTACCACCCCAGCATGGCCCGGCGGTCACCGGATGGGATGGAGGGGCCGGTGGGAGTGGAGGGGCCGGTGGGATGGGGG
>VWZP01007308.1:56450-87471 GCA_013396995.1 Dicaeum eximium | reverse complement strand
TGGGGGGGCAGAGGGAACGGAGGGGGGGGGTTGCAGCATCGCTGCTGCTGGCCGGGTGTCAGGGCAGCCCTCGGGACCCTGATTGCCCGGGGGAGGGGGCGCAGGGGGAGCTCCTTGAGGGGCTGGATCCCCTCTCCCTGCTCCTCGCCGTCCCTCAGGCCAGGGCTGCTGACCCCCTCCTCCTCCCCGACCCCAGGGAACGCCGAGGGAGGGGGAACAGGGAGGAGTGAGGGTACTCCACGACCTTTCCTGCCCTCATTCGGGCACCTCCCCAGGGCTCCTCCTCCATCCCCAGCTGCTCCCGGTGCCGCCCCTTGTCCCTCCCCGGACAGGACCCGCCTGCTCTGATGTACAGCAGCAGCAAAACGTGAAAAACGTGAAAACAGAGGCTGGAAAAACATCCCTAGGGTGTTCCCAAGGTGCCGGCCCTGGTGCTGTGGCACGTCCCCAGGACACTGGTGGCACTCTACGAGGCCACACACGTGTCCCACGGGGATGCTCTGCATGGGGCAGCTCATGTGAGGCAACCCAAGCGCAGGGTCCAAGGTCTCACCTGCGTGGACATCCCTGGGGCAGCTCCACAGTGAGCAACGCCCTGGGAGAAGGCCCAGAGCCTCAAATCCTTCTCTGTCTGACAAGAAGATGAGAAGGAGGAGGTGACACTTGGACAGCCAGGCCATGGTGGCCCCGTCCCTGCTCCACAACCCCGGCTCTCAGCCATCCCCCCCTGCAGTAGGAAAGAGGCAGCAAACACGCCCAGCAGAAACCAGCTGCAATTTAATGGCTGCTCCTGGGGAAGGCTGTGGTGGGACTGGGCTCGTGGCAGCATTTTTGTATTTCAGGGTCAAGAGCTGAGGGACAGACAGGAATTGTTACTAATCAATGACAATGGAGAAGTCCCCACACCCCAATGCACAGAGGCACCGTGGATCTGAGCTGGGGACAGCCCCAGCCCTGCCTCAGCGCTGTCCAGTGGCAGCAACACTTTCTGCTCCCTGCCTGATTTGTGGATGAGGGATCCCACTGGGCTCCTCTGGCCAGGGCAGGTCCCTCCAATTCTGGGGGTGTTGCACTCTCCCCTCCCACAGGAGCAGGAATTGGGGGCTGGGGAGCTCCTGGCTTTGCCCTGCCTGAGGCTGCAGACCCAGACACGCTCCTGTGGGGCTCCAGAGCAGAAGCCCCAGACCTTTGGCATGACAGAGGTGCAAGGCAGTGTCAGCACACAAAGAACAGCACGTCCTGGCCAAATCCTCCCAGGGGAAATTCCTTCACCTTCGGGCAGCACTGCCCCCGTCCCTGCTGAGCCAGGGCCTTTCTGAAGGCAAACACCTCTGCCAGAGAGGAGGAGCCACAGCTGTGCCCAGTTTGTCACCCAGGCACGGGGACGCTGGGCGGGCAGGCAGCAGGAAGGGATTCATGGAAGGAGCCCCAGCTGGGTGCTGGGAAGCCGTCGGGGAGCTGGGAGGATATCGAGGCTCCCGGGTGCAGCCAGCGCAGGCCAGGCACGGGGAGGGCAGTGCTGGTCGTGCTGCTGAGGGGCTGTGAACGGGGGCATGAGCGGCAGCGGGGAACAGCCCGGGAGCGGGGCGGTGCCTCCCGGGCCAGCCTAGGCGCTGTGGAAGATGCGGACGCGCTGGGCGATGTCCTGGCGGCACAGGGGACACGAGTGCAGCCGCTCGCAGCAGCCCTGGCAGCAGCAGACGTGGCCACAGGGCAGGAAAATCATCTGGGGCTGGGGAGAGACCAAGAGCGGACACGGAGAGTGCTGCTGTCCCTGAACATCGCTCCCAGCTCAGAGGGAGCTGGGGATCACCCGGGGGGTCTCAGCGTGGGGGGCAGAGCCCCGCACCCCGATCTCCGTCTCCCCGGGTGTGCGGGGCCCGGGCTGTGCCGAGCAGGAGCGCGATGGGACACAGGGAAGGACACGATGGGACACAGGGAGGGACACGATGGGACACAGGGAAGGACACATGGGGCACAGGGAAGGACACGATGGGACACAGGGCAGAGCACGGGGGGCTGAGCAGAGCAGCCCCGTGAGAGCTGCTGGGTGGAGCTCAGCGAGGTCTTGCCCAAGCCCCCACGGAGCCCTGTCCGTCCCGTCCCGTCCTGTCCCTGCCCTTCTCTCCCTCCATCCCCGCTGTGATGCCCAACCCCGGCTGTGAGCACCCGGGCATTGCCAGGGCCAGCCTGGGGACACGGAGCTGGGGATGCGCTGGATCCCGCCCTCCCTCCGCCCCCCGTTCCAGCCCCGGGCTGTGCCGGCTCTCACCTCCTGCTCCATGCACACAACGCACTCCGATTTCTTCTCGTCCCACTGCAGCGGTGGGGCCGTGGGGGCCGCGGGGCTCGGGGGCTCCTCCAGGGGAGCGCTGGGCCCCGGGGCCGCAGGGACCTCGCTGTCCTCTGTCCTCCGTAGCTCTGCAACCACAGCCGGGTGTGAGTGCCCTGAGCGCCGCCCATCGCCCACCGCAGCTCTGCCTGCCCTCCCTGCCTCCCCTTCCCACACACCCGCAGGAGGTGTCTGACCCACTGAGCTCCCTGCTCCAGGCTCAGGTACCTGCTGTGAGTGTAAAATGTGGCAGAACAGAACTGGGGGTACCTGGGATGGTCGTGGCCACAGCCAGGATCTCCTGAGCCCGCCTGAGGATGGCACGCTGCAGACCAGCCTCTGTCACACCGAGCTGTGGGGCAAGAGCAGGGTGTTGGCCCCAGAGGGACAGAGGGCTGATGTCCCCAAGGGGACACTGAAAACTCCTGAGCATTGCTGGCAAGACATGGCCATGCCAAGGAAAGTCCCTCTGCCAGGCACCAGGAATTCCCTGGTGCTATTTCTACTACAGAGAGCATCTGGAGGATGTTGGAAGATGGAGCCAGGCTGCAGCTCACCCTGCAGGTCTCTGGAAGAGCCACTGCCCACAGGGACAGGCAGAGCAGCACAGGCACCTGTCCCTGTGGGGAGGGAACACAGCAGAGCACCAGCCAGACCCGCCAGGCACAGCTGGATTCTGAGCAGGGACAGGGACGATCCCTGCTGGTGTTGTCCCCACACTGTGCTCTGCTGTCTCGTACCTTTTCCAGGTCACTGGCACTCATGGTGCCCAGCATTTCCAAGGAAATTCGGTGGTGAGCAAACACTGGCACGTACTGGTCAGCAGAGAGCTCCAGCAGCAGGGTCACCAGCTGCTGCTCCAAACCCTTCTCCTGCAAAACATGGAATGAGCTCCTAGACTGTGCCCCTGAGGCCAGGCAGCAGCAGGGCTGGTGATGTGCTCATCCCTCACCTGCCCTGCTCCAACTGTGCTGCATCCCAAACACACCAAAGCCTGGCAGCCCAACAGCTGGAGCAGCTCTGGCCCCAGATATTTTATGGGCACAGTTCAAAATGTTGAGGTCTGGGAATCATGGAATATCCTGAGCTGGAAGGACCCCCAGGATCAGCCAGCACAGCCCCTGTCCCTGCCCAGACACCCCAACAACCCCACCCTGTCCATCCCTGGCAGCGCTGTCCAAACGCTCCTGGAGCTCTGGCAGCCTCGGGGCCGTGCCCATTCCCTGGGGAGCCTGGGCAGTGCCAGCACCCTCTGGGGGAAGAACCTTGCCCTGATCTCCAGCCTGAGCCTGCCCTGGCCCAGCTCCAGCCCTTCCCTGGCTGCTGTCCCTGTCACAGAGAGCAGAGATTGGAGCTGCCCCTCGGGAGGAGCTGCAGGCCCCAGTGAGCTCCCCTCACCCATGAAACAACACCTTTGGCAATCTATGTCTGCAGCAGCCCCTGCTTTGCCAGCTCAAGCCAATCTGCAGCACAGGCAGAGCTCAGATCCATCTCCGTGTGCCCACCCTGAGGGGATTTTACCAGCATAAAGTCTTGGGTCAGGCCATAAGGGGCAGGAATGGGCAGGAGTTGCTGCACTCAGTCATGTTTGAAGGGGAATTTGGGGAGCCAAGCAGAGCCCTCTGGGTGCTCAGCTGGAACAAGAAGCCCTGCTTGGAAGAGACTCAAGAGTTTTCTGCTCCTGACCAGCAGTCTGGGGGTGGGACAGCAGCTCCTGCAGGGAACAGCTGAGGTGTTGGCTCTACATGGACCTGGGCAGCTCCATCCCCTTCACAGGCAGGAATGAGGGAGCTCAGAGCACCATGGGCAGCACTGGATCTGCATGAGGGGTCTGTGCCCTGCTCCCAGCCTTAGCTCAGGGGGCTGTCCTCACTCCCCCAGAGCAAAGCAGAGCCACAGTGGGAGCAGGAACAGCAGCATCACCTGGAGTTTCAGGGAGAGGGGCTTCTGGTTCAGCAGGCGCTGGTACTGGATCAGCCAGTAGTTCTCCTGTTTGGTTTCACTCTTTTCCTCCATTTCCAGCTGAAAAACAAACTCATTCATTCAGCAGCCCGAGGGAGCATGGCCAGGGGAGTTCAGGGATGGGTGTGCAGGAGGGAACCCCCAGCCTGAGCAGGGCAGGGCCCAGCCAGAGCACTGTGATGGGGGTGAAACAGGCATTTCTGGCTCCAGCAGGCTGGCCCCACTTTGACCCCGCTCCCACCTCTGCCCCAGGCCCTGTGGCTCAGGAGAGTCTGGAGTTCTTCAGGATTGCAAGACCACAACTCCCATCCCTTGCACTCATCCTGCTGACCACTCCCTCCCCAGCAGAGTCACTGATGGTGATGATGGTGCCCCATGCTGCACCAGGGAGTGCTGCTGTCCCCCAGGTTTACGTAAGAACTTCCTGGGGCTAAACTGGCTTCTGGATCTGGACACAGCCCTGTTCTGCTCCCCTTCACTCCCACACTGAGCCATGGACTCTCCCTGCAGCCAACCCAAATGCTTCCTCATCCACAGCACTTCATGAGGGGCTTCATTACCAGGATTTGTTGCAGTTCTTCCTCCCTTTGTTTCTTCTCCTTGAGCAGCTGCTGCAGGAGGCAGCCGAGCGCCCGGCGCTGCTCCGTGACCACCTCCTGCAACAGGACAGCTCTGGTAGCCACATCCTCATACTGCTGCCACCCTGTCCCCCTCCCAGCAAAGCCCCTGCCAGACCCACACCAGTCCCTGTGGCTGTGCAATCCCTGTGCCCCACAGCTCAGATCCTCCCTAGCAGCTGGCAGGGCAGAACCCAGCTGAACCCACTCCTGTCAGCCCTGCCCTGCTCTGAGCAGCCCCAGCCCACCCTGGCTGCAGCAGCTCCTCCTGAAGCTCAGCCAAAAGTATTCATGGTACCCCTCCTTAGAGGGGAATCTTAGACTGGAATCTTAGAATGGAATCTTAGACTGCTTTGGGTTGCAGTCTTAAAGCCCATCTTGTTCCACCCCCTGCCATGGGCAGGAGCACCTTCCACTATCCCAAGTTGTTCCAAGCCCCATCCAACTGAGGAAAGACCACCTGAAAGTAGGTCTGGTATCCTGCAGGTAAACAGGACAGGTGAGGTTCCCATGCCTTTGGGATGCTTCCTTTCCCTGAGGTCTCACCCCAAGCATCCCTGCAGCCACTCCTTGGCAATGGATGGTGAAGTGGCTCAGGAATGTCCCACCATGTGGCACCTCTGCAGCTTCAGTCCCAGCTCACCTATATCTGAGCAGAGGCCATTGGTCATCAGCCACAAGGACTTCAGATGGCCATGGACAGAGGGACAAGGATTCTGTTACACCCTGAAATTTGGGGGAACCTTCATTGATCACAGAATCCCAGACTAGTTTGGTTGGAAGGGACCTTAAAAACCATCTTGTCCCCCCCCCCCCCCCCCCCCACGGGCAGNCCACTGTCCCAGGGTGCTGCAAGGCCTGTCCAGCCTGGGATCACCCACCCTACACAGGGAAAAGGCCCCTGGTTAACAGGGGGCCAGGCCAACCCCACCTCCAGGTGACCAGAGCTCTGTTACCCTGACAGAGGCCAGAAGCATCAGGACTCCACAGAGGTGAGAGAGACAACTGATGCCAGGGGGGAGCTGCTCCAGCCCCAGCAGGGACCCTTTGGGGTGCACAGCACCAAGGGCAGGAGGATTCAGACAGATCCAGGTGTTCAGGCCTCGTTCCTTGGTTCCTGGTGCTGAAGCTGCAGGTGGGTACCTGGGCAGAGCCCTGTTTCCTGCACTCCCTGCAGCTCCTGTGCTCACCAGGCTCACACCTGGGCTGCCCTCCATGAACTCTGGCTGGTCCCCTCTGCCCTCCAACACCACAGAGTGACACACAGGAGCTGTGTAAGTCCAGGTAGCACAACCCAAACCTTACACCTGAAGGATCCAGGACAGGGCTGGGAGGCATTGCTGCCTGAAGCCAGCACTTACCACTGCTCTGGGACTGCCCTGGGTGTTTGTCACTGACTTTGGGCTGACTAAACAGGTAACCTGAACTGGCACATAGCACACAGAAGAAACCAACTGATGCAAATCATCACAAAACAAAATTTTAAGCCAAGCTGCTTAAGCTAAACCTGGTATTCCTCCATGTGTGACTGCTGATGATGTCAAAACCAAAACACAACACAATGTAAGAGGACATGCAATGCACAGCAGGCAGGTGGTTTTGGGACAGCCAACAACTGGATTGCAAATTCCTTCCCCACCCAGCACACCTGGAAGTGCCCATCTCTGTCAGGGCTCCTCTGTCCCTCTGCTGAGAATGCCTGGGGATATTTAGGAGCAGCAGCGATGTCCCACATTCCCAGAACACAGAGGGGTTGGTGTGTCCTGTGCAGAAGGACCTCCTGACTAAGCATAAAACACTCTGGAAACTGCCAGGAGCAAGGGAAGCAAGTGGAGCAATCCCAGAGCAGAGAGGGTGGGGGGCAGCCCCAGAGCCCCACGTACCTGCAGCGTCTCTGTGTCCAGTTCTTGCCTCTTTAACTCCAGCTGTGTCAGCTGCAATAACTCTGTTTCTATTAATTTAATCTAAACAGAAGATGAAACATTTTTACTGACATTTAAAATGACTTTAATTTATGCTCTTTTAAAATGAGGTCTGACTGGCAAGGGCAGCACTGCAGAGCACCCAGAGCAACGTTGGGGGGAGCTGCTTGTGCCCTTTGGTGATGTGTGTGCTGAGGGTCCCTCTTCTTTTACTTGAGGAGCTGTGTCCCCCCTCTCCAACACTCTCTCTACTCTGAACACCTTCTGCTCGAGGCTGGAACCTCACTGCAATCACTTTGTGCACCCAAACCTTTTGCAGCCACCCTGGAATGGGGAGTCAAGGCCCTCCCAGCAGCACAGCTCAGACCTCAGACTCCTGGGACAGTGCCCTGGTTTCCAGGTGCTCCAGCAATCCCACAACAACACCTGCTCTTTCAGATGGGGCAACTGAGACACAGAGAGGTGAAATGAGTTGCCCAAGGTCCTACAGCAAAGCCAAGAAGAGAGCCCAGCTCACCCCTCTGCCAGGCCATGCTGACCCCAGGGTTCTGCCCCTGCCCTGCCCCAGCAGCACAGGGTGGGAGGGGTCCCAAGGGTGAAAGGTCCGGCCCTGGCATCAAGGAACAAACTCAGGCAATGGTGTGGAGCTGTCAGACAGGTCACAGGCTTCCAGCAGAGACTGGTCACTGGGGCACTCAAAATACCCAAGCCCTCAAGTTTATGCACCAAATCCTGACCTGAGACTTTTCTTTATGTCAGATCAGGAGAGGGAAGATTCTGGAACACTGTGCCATCCCAAAGCAGTGGCTCAGGAATGTCCCACCACTGCTGCCTTCCCACCTTCCTGCATCCACCACTGCCACTTTTCCATCCTCCTGCATCATCCACCACCACTTTCTCCACCAGCTCTTGCTCTTCTCCCCAACTACATCACTGCACCTTCTGTGGGATGGAGCTCAGAAAGGCAGGCTGAGAATGGGAAAGAAAAGGTGAACTTATGGCTCAAGGTGCAGCTCTGATGTGCTGGATGGAGATGCAGTGGGCTCATGTGGAAGCAGCAGCCCTGCCAAGTACACAGCCTGAAGGAAATCAGAGGTGCAACTGCAGATCACCCCTGGAGCCAGTGCAGGTCTGCCCTCCAGTGCTGAAGTGACTGAAGGAATGGCAGTGCCACCACCTCCAGCCAGGAATGTAAAACCTGCTTTGACACTCCCTCCCTGAGAGCTGGGAGACTGGAGTGTAACCAACACTGTCTCTGTTCCAGAGCTCTCAGCAGCACTGGAGCTCTCCATGTCCTCAGACCCTGCTCTGTGCTCACAGCACTTCGTTCTTCCTTCCATGATCTCCATCAAAACAGCAGGAGGAACTGAGGAGCTGGTTGATCTTTCCTCTGTTGCTGACTCACCTGGTTCCTGATCTGTCTGTGCATAAGATCCTTCTTCACCTGGAGAGCTTCAAAGGCAGTTTTCTGCATCTCAATCTGAGGGACAGGTAAAATCCTGCTTAGTGAGGTGGTTGGTGCAGTTGCTGATGGGCTCAGAAGCTGCTCTCTTGCAGGGACTCAGGTACAAGTCCCTGAATGGTGCTTGCTCTGAACAACAATGTCCTGAAACACAGCTGAGAGCCCAACAGGTAAAGCCCACCCTGGAGACACACAGAGAAACATTCATGTTATTCAAACACTCATCTGGAATGCTCTATGTGACCCCATCTCTCCTTTTTCAGCAGCACTGAGTAGCCAGGCTGTACTGCAGGGCACAGCTGCCCAGCACTTCTGAGAACAAGCTTTGAAAATGCTTGTCCCAAGTCCCCCAGGAAACCTGCCAAAAGACAGGACTTCTGTCTCAAAACCCCCTCTTAATCATCGTGTCAGTTTTGCTTTCCATGGTCCATGCTTCTGTCTTTTCTGAAAATTTGCTGTCTAGATAAAAAATAATTTTTTTCAACCACCCAAGTTAGTTTGTCAGAATAGCAGATATTTTCAAAGTTCAGCATGTAGTGTTAAATCACTTTTGCATGCAGCCCAGCCCAGCCTCTGCTAATCCTGTCACCACTCTGGATCCTGCTCTCCCTCAATCTCCCATCACCAGTTTGCTCCTTTGCCTACCTGCTGCAAGATCTGACTGACAGCTTTGTTCTGATCCAGCTGCTGCCAAGCCAGGATTTGCTGGAACTTCTGATCCATCTCAGCTAGGCTGCAAGGAGATAGATGTGCCATGGAGTTAATGCTGGGTCTGGGACTCTTGAGGCAAACCAGAGGAAAAGCAGGCAATGGGGAATGCAGGAGGAGGAATTTCTTACTGAATAGGGGAAGAGCAGTGACACCACACAGCTGAAGGCCACAAATTTACCACCTCCTTCCCTACACCCAAACCAAACCTGCACCACAGGCTCCTGTGGACCTGCTGAGCAGGTCACAGGCTCACATAGCTGTTTTTACACTGTCAGATTAAAATTTCTCATCTTGTCATAAACAGTGAGCCAGGATGCTCTCGGTATGTGCAGCAACACTTGTGTACTACTTATGCACACACAGTGTCCTTGAGGCAGCCTGGGAGGTGAGGGGAGGAGCTCTGGGCTACAGTTTGGCACTGAAGTGCATCCAAAAACAGGAATACAACTGGTCTAACTCCATCCTCCATATTTACCAGAATGTATAAGGCAAAATAAACAGTGCAAAAAAGTGACAGTTCCCACAAAGTGTGATTAACATGCAAACTGTGGTACTTAGAAGGTGGTTCATTTAAGGGAGTCTGACAGTTTAATTTGCACTGATCTGTGCTGTTACAGTCCTCCTGCTGCATTCCAGCAGCTCCAGGGGTTCTTGGTGCACTTATGGGAAATACACTACTGAAAGAAAGGGATTTAACAGCAGCACCACCAGCCCCAGCCACCCCCTGCACCTGGAGCAGGCCTGGCTGACGAGGTTCTGCCGACGAGACTCAGAGGTCATTTGGAGGAGCTTGTTCTTGTAGGTCTCAGCCAGCATCTGCTGCATGGCAGCTGGGGACAGAGGGGACACAGGGGCTGTCAGTGCCTGCCTGGCCTGGGTGTGCAGAGCAGGACTCACTCACCACTGCTGCTGCAGTCACTGCAAGCAACAGTGGCTTCTCTCTCATTGCTCTTCCCATTTCACTGATTCTAGAGCACACCCACCCACCTGAGAACTGTGGTTCTTTATTGGGAAAAGAGCTGAGGAAACTCCATTCTGCCTGTGCCTGCACCTCTTCAGTGCTGAGAGAAGCCCAGCCCCTGCCTGCCAGCCCTGAGAACACAGGATCTCCTGGGAAGTAGGAAGGGACCCCCAGGATGAGCCAGCCCAGCCCCTGTCCCTGCCCAGACACCCCAACAACCCCATCCTGTCCATCCCTGGCAGCGCTGTCCAAACGCTCCTGGAGCTCTGGCAGCCTCGGGGCCGTGCCCATTCCCTGGGTAGCCTGGGCAGGGCCAGCACCCTCTGGGGGAAGAACTTTGCCCTGATCTCCAGCCTGAGCCTGCCCTGGCCCAGCTCCAGCCCTTCCCTGGCTGCTGTCCCTGTCACAGAGCAGAGAGGAGCTGGGCTCTGCCAGTCTTGAGGGACTTGAGGCTGTTTCCTTTATTCCTGTCACTGGTTGCCTGGGAGCAGAGCCTGATCCCCATTTGGGGATACACCCTTTTTTCATGGAGTTGTAGAGAGTGAGAAAGTCCCCCCAGAGCCTCTTCTTCTCCAGGCTGAGGCCCCTCAGCTGCTCCTGGTGCTCCAGACCCTTCACCTCATCTTCCCAAAGACCTGGCTGGACTTACAGGCCACTTCCCTCCTGTGCAGCTGCTCTGTCTCCTCCTGAGTTATTGCCATCAGCTGTTCCATCCTGATTCTGCCAACAAACAACAATTCAGCCACTCCTTCAAAAGATCCCTTTTCCTCTACCCCCCTCAGCTCAAAGTCTCAAGGCTGGGTAGGTTCACCCTGCTCAGGAAAGATGAGCTTATCAGAGACACCAAAGCCTCAGTGATTTTTTGGTGAAGAACCTCTAAGCTTTATGGGAGACAACATAAAATTTGCTCAAAACCACAGGGACAGTGGCTTTACCCAGGGAAGTTGATTTCTCTGAGTGACAGAACATCAACACAACATGCACATGCTCTCCCCAAAGAGTGCCAGACCCTTCCCTGGCTTTCCTTTCTGCTGAGGCTGGATGAGCCCTGCACAGCTGGCCCAAGTGAGCAGTGCTACTGCAAGCAGCAACCTGGACTCCCTCCCCACCACCTCTGTCCTTGTTACAGCACATTTCCCTCACCATTTACCAGGTCAGGAGCTGGTGTGGCTGGGAAACAATCTGACAAACAACTGGCTGATGTTCAGCCAGTTAACTGGGCCACAGCACAGCTGGCTGAAGGGAGGGGGCAGCTCACAGGTGGGGCAGAACTGGGGACAGTTACTTTTAGTGGCAGAGTTAGCTCAAAGTGTTGGCTGAATGGCAGATTTGCTTCCCACCTACTCCTCCCAGCCTGAATATGTTGCTGGAACACCTTCATAACTGCCTTGCTTGCCAGCAGATGGAGGATTTCTGTTGGTCCTTGATATTGGAATACAGAGTTTTGTCCCCAGACTCATTATTTAGGACCATTCAGAGATTAAAAAGAGGTAAAATCACCCTGTCACTGGGTGTGCCAGAATGGGTAGGACCAGGCATGCTGAATTCAGTGTCTTGCCTCCAACAGTGACCAGAGCCAGCTGCAGGTGTGACATGAACCTCGCCTGACTTAGAGCGGATTCAGACTGGGGACTCCGAAAGGAAGCTCCCAGCCCTCTTCCCAACTTCTCACCCCTTTTCCAGACAAGTTTGCTTCAGAGACTCACCTCTCATTCTCCAAGGACTTCAAAATGTCTGAACTTCGTTTCTGCCTAAAAAAAAAGATAAAACAAAAGGTTTTCATCAAGCTGAGTAGAACATCCTGGTCCCCCAGAGGGCAGAATCACAGAGTCACAGAATATCCTGACTTGGAAGGGACCCACAAGGATCATCCAACTCCAGGCCCTGCACAGGACAACCCCAAAAATCCCCCCCATATGCCTGAGAGAAAACAACTTTGCTGTCATGCACAGGAGAGCAGCTTTCAGCAGGCTGGGCACCTCCCATCAGCACTCTCACATAGAGATCCAGCAGACACAGGCAAGGGCACCTTAACACTTCAAATTTGCACCTTCCATGAGGAATTTAAATTTCTTCCATAGCACTGCAAAATCCCAACATCACACATCTGTGAAAAAGTTTTTTTTAAGATGCAAATTCCATGTGCTTTGAATGGGTCTTTGGCAGTCCAGGAGCTAAGGCAGCTCCTCCAGACATCGATCCTGACCAGGTCCAAAACACCAAGAGGCAAAATGAACCGCTCAAAACAACAAGACAAAAAAAATCAGAGCAAGACCCCCTGGGACCCCACCTCTGGTTGTCCTCCAGCAGCTTCTGGATCCGGCTGGCAATGCCCTGCTCTGTGTCCTTCAGCTGCTGCAGCAGCTTCAGCCTCTCCTCCTCCACATAGCGCTGGTGCTTCGACAGACCCTGCTCCAGCCTCTGCTGCTCCTGCCCAGAGCAGGGGAAACCAGGAGAAGGTGGTGGGTTTGAGGAAGGCAGTGAGTGCCCTGGAAGGACCCTGCCCAGCACACCCACCTCTCTCACTGTCTGCAGGATCTCATCCTTGTGGCTGTTGAGCTGCTGCACCAGCAGGGCCTGTTCTCGCTGCCCCATGTTCAGGCGCCGCTCAAATTCCAGCTTCTCCTGCGTTTTTCTTTCCTGAGAGGAATCAGAAGAATGAATGACAGGAATCTCCTTCCCCAGCAAGAACATATTCTGGCAAAAAGGTAAAGCAAGGACAGGAGTCCCTTGCAGAGAAGAAGGGAAGCTAAATGGCAAACAGGAGGTTTGTCTAGGGGAGAGGAATGTTCTCTCCTTAGGAACCTAAAAACTGAGAAGCAGAAGCTGCTGCTCTCTTCAGAAAAAAGTCTCCAAACTCTTCCATGTCATGGAGCTGAATTCCCTGGGCAACAACTGATACCAAACCAGCCAATATGAACACATGAAGGGAAGCCCAAAATGCAGGCTGGGTCCAGTTCCACATGGCACAGGACTCCCTTCTCTGAAGGAAGCAGCCAGCTCTGAGCAGCTCAAGCCAAAGGCACCGGGGAAATGCAAAGCAGGAGCTTTGGCTTCTGGGAGAGCTTCTGGCTATTTCAAGGTGAGCCTTGCACAGGGGAAGAGACAGAGACCAGGGAAAGAAAAAGAACAAACTAAAAGTGCAGCCTGGTGAGGGGAATGAGAAACAAAATAAAAAGATGGAAAACAAAAAGCAGAAGCAGACCCATGCTGCAGACAAAGCAGTTGCAGAAGTTGATCCTTACCTTCCTCTTCTCATAATCCAAGAATTTGTTCTGAAAAATAAGCAATATCAGCAGACATTTATTCCCAGAAGTACTTTTTTGTAGATATATAGTCCACAGTACAGCCTCCCCTAACTGAGTGAAGACATCAATCAAAGGCACAGGAACACAGGCTCAGTCACTCAGGCTTCTCCAGGGGCAAAGGCATTGACTGTGTACTTGCCAAAGAGCAAGGAATTAGCACAGCTACAATTATTGGCCCAGTCTCCCCTTTCCCAGGTAGGGTTGAACATGTCCAGCACTTGGCTGGGAAGCAGTTCTTCTGCAGTTTGCTGTCCCCCCAAAAACACACTGCACACTCCATGTCCCACTGTCACCCCTGTCCCTTGGCTCCATCACTGCTTTCAAGGATGGAGACAGTTCCTTAGGATGTCTCTTCAGGACTAATCGTGGACACCAGCCCCAGCCACCCTTGCACACACTGTGCCTGGCTGCTCCCTCAATCCCAAAAGACACAGCTCATGGAGGGGAAGGTGATGAGGGATGATGTGCCAAGTTTGATGGAGCACAGAGACAAATCCCAAACCCTCTGGTGCAGGGGAGCCTCACCTGCCACTCACTCTCCTCCTCCATGTACTTCTCCACTGTCCTGTCCGCCCCATCCACTGAAGTTCCTCCTCCATTGCTCTCCATCATGGGGAGCAGGTACTGTGAGGGAGGGTAGTATGGAATTCCACACTCTGGAAGGCACCAGACACAAAATAAGAACATTTGAAGCTCCTTGGCACTGTGGCTGTGAGCTGGCTGGTGTGTGGGGCTGCTTCCAGCTGTGCTCCCTCTGCCCACACACCAAGGAGTGCCTGGCAGGGCTCCTCCAGCTGAGGCAGGATGGACAGGGAGCTCTGGGAGGAGGTGGTGCCACTCCATTCCCACCAGGACAAGGATCTGCTCAGACAGAAACACATCCTGCACACAGGTGCAGGCTTGGTGACTTCTGCAGGGCTGCAGATGTTACTGCCAAGCCTAAAACAAGTTCTGACTGTCCTGTTTTTTCATGGAATATCCCAATGTCTGGCAAGGCACTTCCCCTGCATAAAACCTCCACCAAAACTCCCTGTTTGTATTAAACACAGTGTCTACAAACTCCCAATATATTATCTGTGAGTTTGAGTTTTCCATCTGTTTTCACCATTCTCCTGACAACCTGCAAGGCCCAGATCCTTCCTCAGAGAAAATGAGGGCAGCAGGGACCTTAAGTGACTCCTAAGTCTCTCCTTGTCCCAAGGCAGTGACAGCTGGACAATGCCTAATCCTCTCACAGGAGAAAATCCAAATAACCACCGGAGATACACTGACTTCTTATTGTCACTGAGACAGCCTGACAGCCACTCTGATTTTTAACAAACCACTCTACATTTCAGTGTGGCAGGGCTCAGGGAAGGACTCCTGTTGTGCTCTTTGCCAACAAAGACAGGTAACCAGGTGTGCAGGGCATCAGCAACCACCCCAAGCACAGCCCCCACAATGTCTGTCCTTCAGAAATGCCATCTCTGGGCACACCCCAGCTGCTCCTGGCTTACCGTTGCAGAGGAACTGCTGGATGGCCTCTGCACCCGCACTGCAGATGTCAGGGGGTGGGTAGGTCATGGCAGAGGCATCCAGGGTCAGCGTCTCCAAAACAGAACACACAGAGCTCAAGGTTATTCTGAGTCCAGACAGAGTCCAGCTGCAGTTCTCCTTGCTGCTCCCCAAAATCTTACTTAATGTTACCCTAAATCCTGGCATAAACGTAAGGCAGGGTGTTGAATCCCTGCTGGGTGTCTGGCACCTTTCAGGGATAACTCCACTGTCCCTGATTTGGAAGTTTCTGAGCTGGCCATTCACTGGAGCATTCCCCTCATGCAGGCACTGGCACATTAGGTACCAGAGGTCAGTCTCAGCCACAGACATTCCCTACTCCATGTCAGGAGTTCCCTTCAGCATGGAAGCGGGGGTGACACAAGGGCATGGAGAGGAGTCCCATAAAGATGAGGGGAAGAGCCACTGTGGCCACCAAAAGGACCTAATGCTGCCTTTTGTAGGGAAGAGCATAGCAGAAAGGCCTAGAAAGGAACCACTTTACCAAGCACAGGGGGCAAAGCTGCACAGATGCCTCAACTCAGGCTGTCCTCATGAGAAGTGAAGCAAAATGTTGTGTGTGAGGCAGAAGAGCATTTATTCACACCTTCCTGCTGGTGTCTGAACCAGCACACTTGTGTGCTTCACACTTGCACCATTTAGTACTGACAGGTCTGGCAGCCAGAAGGCAGCAGATCCATAAAAATCTTGCTGCTTTTCCGATTCTGAATGTGCACTTCAGACAGCCATAAACGCATGAAAGCTGACAAAAAGTTGGAGATCTGCCAGGGTGATGGAAGCACGATTTGTGATCTTAAAGACAGCCCTGGCAGGTAAAATCCACGGATTCACTCTCTGGGGATCGCTTTTGTCATCATTAAATGACAAAATGATCAGAATTAAATGGCAAAATAAGCAGATTAAATGGTAAAAATGATCAGAAAAGACCAGAGCAGGTACATGAAAGTAATTTTGGACAGTGTGAACAGCTCTGTTACAATCCCCTGCAGCACATCCTGCCCAGACCCTAAACATTCCCCTCGTGGGCTGATTATTTATTCCCAGCTGAGGGAAGCAGGCTGGCAGGGCTGGCACAGGGCTGGGTACCTGCAGGGGACGGACGTGGGCCAGCACCCGCGGCAGCTCCTGCAGCACATTCCCGCTGACATCCAGAGCCCGCAGGCTCCGCAGGCCGCTCACGCTCCCGGGCAGCTCCCTCAGCCTGTTCCCTGCAGGGACAGAAAAGCCAGGTACAACCATGAACCTTCCCAAAACTCACCTGCTCCAACACCAATCCATAACCACACGTATGGCTCATTTCCACAGGGATGGGCTGTCCCAGGTCACACAGGGACTCACAGGATGTCACTGCCCATCAAGGGCAATTTGGGATCCAAATCTCCTTTTTAGCTGAGGTAACTCCTGGATCTGTGCTCTTTATCAGGAGAATATTCGTAACATGGAATGTTCTTCCCTTGGTCTAAGTCCCAGGGATGGGAGGACGGGGACTGAGTGTGAGATTGCACACCCAGGCTCAGAGCCCAGGTGCTGCAGACAGACAGGCAATGACCTGAGCTGCCCTTCCAAGTTCCTCACCCTCCACTGCCTTCCCTGTTTCAGCAACAGCTCCACGTAACTCAGTCTCCTTTTCCTCCCAGATTTATGGCACTGCATAGCTGGAAAATGCCCAGGAGCCTGGAAAAGAGGTGTGCTTGGGCTGTGCAAACCTCGTGGGGATACACAGGCTCACAGGAGCCAGCTCTGGGTATTGGGAGACCCAACTGTAATTCAGTTTATCTGGCTGAGTGCTCTGCTTACTTTACTGGAGGGCTTGAGGCTGACACATTTTCTGCTTAGATCATTTCTCCTGCCTTGCCAACTATTTGAAATCAAACCTTCCTTGTGTTCTTCCTCAGCATTCAGAATGTAAACCATATGGTGTTTGCCTTGGTTGAAAGGAATAATTGCTAATGCAGCTGAACATGACCAGATAATAAATGTGCTCTGCTCAGAGCAATCCCATTCCATACCTTTCACATTGAGGACCTGGAGCTGTGCAAGGTCTCCTATAGATTGTGGAAGGCTTTTTAGAAGATTCCTTTCAAGGTTTAGGACCTAAGGTATTAATAGAAAAGATATTAAAAATATTAATCCAACTCTCATGTCTTCTACACATCTGTGCTGCTGGGACTTTCAGGCCCAGTAGTACAACTTGAAATTGGTTTTAGATAACACTTTCAGGGTTAAAAAAATGTATTTTCCACCAGCCTGGATAAAGAGTATGCCAAGCTACCAGGGGCAGTGAGAAACCTTGCTCACCACCAACATCTGGTGCTGGATCCAGATGTACGAACTGAGAATTGCAGTGTTCAGGGCAGCCCTCCCCAACTCCAGCTCTCACCTAAAGCTGCTCCCTGAGCAGAGAGACCCTGAGTGGGTCCTCAATGTAACCACCCCAGGGAGAACAGCAAAACCTCAATGTCTGGGGAGATCAACAGGACTCTGCTTGCTCAGAGCATCTGCTTGGCCATGGGAGCCACTTGGGCTGCACCAAGCTGGAGAACATAACCAAGCCTGGCTTCTTCTGCTCTTCTCCTGCTCCTTTCCTCCTTTTTTCCTGCTCTCCCTCTAACCAGCCAGTTCAACAGCAACAGTCAGGGTGATGTGATAGATCAGACAAAATGGCACCATCACAGAAGTTGCGATTAATTATAAACCAAACAGCAGTAACCCCATATCCCTGCTGTCCCCAAACAGGCCCTGTACAGACACCTGGGATGCAGCTGCACATCTTTTACCTGAAGAGCTGTCAGCTGACCAATATCATCAGGAAGTGATGCCAGCTGGTTGTCATGCAGATCCAGAATCTAGAAAAGCAGATGATGCCACCAAACAAGTATGGGAACAAAAGTCATGAATTATCTCACAATGAAAATTACTTTGCTTCCAATGGGACTTTAAAAACCAGCTCAAGATTTCCAGGGGACATGGGTAGTTAATTCTTGGAGGTCTTCTGGAAATTGAGGCACCAGTAACAAATGAGATAAGGGAGAGCAGTGACACTGAGGGAGCTGTCCCACCAAACTGGAGGAGCCAACTGGATAAATCATCCCCTTGGAACCAGGCAGGCAGAAGGAATTTCTGCAGGATCAATGAGCTGAACTGCTCCAACAGCAGTGCAGGGAGAGGGTAGGACTAGACCTGGAGACCTCCCTCCCTCCACATGGAGCTGCTGAAATGACTCTGCCTCTTGGGGAATCCCAGCACCATGGTGATACAGCCCTGTCACACCCATCACCAGTTTCCTTCCCATTCCAGTGACCCTCCAGAGCAGGGGAGAAATGGATCTACCCCATAACACACCAAGCTCTGCCTGACCACCACCAGCAGCAAGAACTGTGGGATTCTGAAGGGGATAAAGCAGTCATGGGGCTGCTGGTGATGTTACACAGACCACTCAGTGACTGCTGTCTGTCAGCCTGGGAGGTGAACCCAGAAAAGGCAGGTGTCACACCTTGGTACTGATTCCTGGCAAAGCCAGTCAGCCAGAAGGGATTTACTTGGGCTGGTGTGTTTTAATGCAGCCCAGATCCAAGGAAAATAGGCTGCAGTTGAACTGTTAAGAATCCCAATTACCTTCACAGTTATGAGACTCAGGAGGCTGCAGGACTTTGGAACTAAGGATGTCAGATTATTTGTATGAATAATCAGCACCTGGGGAGGAAAAACCCCATTGATACAAACACAAGAGACACCAGAACAAGCACTTTTGTTGAGATTTAGCTGTATAAGAGCTCAATATCTTATTCAGTAGCATATAAAACATTAAAGTAGGAAATGGGTTGTCAGAGAAGCTCAAACATTTTACATGAGATCTAAACCAGAGGCCAGTTCCTCACATGAGAAACACCCTTAGATGGGCTAAGACAGGAACAATCACCTCTTCTTTCCTGGCAGAAGTTAACTTTAAAAAACACAGGCAGGACTGGTCTGACTCAAACTGCTCTCTATGTAGTATCACACAGGTGGACAAGTTCCTTACAAGCAAATTCCTTCTGAACCACCATTAAACAACTACACAGTCATTTCAAACACAGCAATAATAGTTAAGCATATTAATAGAATTATTTAATAATTTCTGATTACAACATTACCTTTTTTTGCAAGACCTTGCAAGTTGCAAAGGCCCCATAAGGAACCTAAAAACAATTGAAAAATAGTCATGTCAGACTTCTCTTTTAAGTAGTTCTACACTGTCCACCTGTAAAGTGTGAACAGCTCAACTGTAAATAAAAGAGATGCTTAAAATCACTGCTCTCTGATTTTGGCCCAGTACTTCCCAGGGAGTTTCCATTTAAACAGCTTCCAATGGCTCTCCATGACACAACATTGTCACAGAACAGGCTGAGGCTTAGGCAGGAGCTCAAGCCTTGTGTAATTTAATATTCACTGTGCAGATGAGTTCAGGCAAAGGTGCAGCTTAGCCATCACAGAAATGCATTCTGTGGTTTGGCAGCCTCACCACCACAGTGCAGTGTGCTGAGAGAGCAAGGTGAGAGAAAGGCAGGACAGAGTGTCCCTGATGAGCCAGGAGAGGGACAGGCAGAACAAGGAGATGCCAGTGCAGCCCTGCCAGGCACTGCTGGGCACTGTGACCTTCCCTGCAGCACAGAACCAGCAGCAGCCAGACTCCTGTCCATGGTTAACTGTAAAACCAAACTGATGTCTCACTTCATTTCTTGAAACAACAATGAAAATGAAACAGCAAGACAGTTTTATGGTCCAAAGGGAGCTGCTGGGCATCCCAGATCAGCTGGCCCTGAGTGGAGCTGGCTGGGTGAATGCCCTGTCTGCCACCCTGCCCCACCCAGGCTGTCCCACACAGCCTGCAAACCCACACACAACCTGCTGTTTGCTCCTGAGCTTGGAACAAAACACCCCAAAGTCTCAGCAAAGCCACTTCACACTGCACAGCAGGCAGCTCTCCTCTCCAGCATGGTGTCAAATCTCCCCACCTTGCTTGGCAAGGGCATCCTGTATTCAGGATCAACATTTTAGAAGCATGAGAGAAAGAATAAAAATTAAAAGTGAGATAAAAATAAGTTTCTGCCTGAGGCTGGCCTGGCTGCCAGCAGCAGAAGCTGTGTCTGGGTGCCTGGCATGCTGTCACTGCCTGCCCACACACCAGCAGACAGATTGTTTCTCATTTAGTTGATTGCCATAAAAGAAGCCAAGCTGGGAGTGAGACTTCCATCCTTAACCAGAAACTTGGAAGCAGGACTGGGATTTTCACTTACACAGAAAAACAACCATGGGTGGCAGACTGTGTAACTCTAAGATTAGAAATACTCAGCCTTTGGCAGACCAATTACCTCAGGACCAGCAAAATTAAGCCATGAGGCTCCAAACTAGGGCCAAACAAGGTACTGGTAGAGGATATGAGACCACTCTGTCTTTCTAAAGGATTCCCAGGACAGAAATTGTGTTGAAGCATGAGACAGGACAGGCAAACTCCCACCCAAAACACAGGGAAGCCCCTAGCTGGAAGCCAGAGCTCAGGAGACAGAGGAAAAGGTGGACCAGCAACAATTTCTGTCTCAAGGCTCACTGGCACAAGAGTAAATCTGACAGTTGGTACCAAGAAGCAGAGAATGAGCTGTGACTGAAGATTGGAAGTTGTAGAGGACGTACCTCTGACAGCTCACATCTGGATATGTCGAGGGTGTCATCAGCACCAGCTTCTTTTGCCTGGAGAGGGAAGAAACACATCCAGAGAATCAGACCATGCAGAAATACAGCACCTCTTGCTGCATATTGCCCAGAGAGGTTATGGACTCCCCATCTCTGGAAGTATCCAAGGCCAGTTTGGATGGGGCTGGGAGCAGCCTGAGATACTGGAAGGTGTCCCTGCCCATGGCAGGGGTGACGCTGGATAGACTTTAAGATCCCTTCCATCCAAACCAGTCTGACATCCTCTGGTTCTGTTCCAAAGTATTTCCCATGTTCAAATCAAGTCCATCCAATGCAGCTGCCAACAGAGATGAACCTGGACAGACACCACTAACCCATGTCTCCAAAGCCACATCTACACATCTCTGGGTACTTCCAGGGATGGTGACCCCACTGCTGTCCTGGGCAGACTGTTGCAATGTCTGACAACTCTTTTCAAGAAAAAAAGTCCCAATATCCACCCTGAGCCTCCTTTGGCCCAGCCTGAGGCCATTCCCTCTCCTCCTGTCCCTGTTCCCTGGGAGCAGAGCCCGACCCCCCCGGCTGTCCCCTCCTGGCAGGAGCTGTGCAGAGCCACAAGGTCCCTCCTGAGCCTCCTTTTCTCCAGGCTGAGCCCCCCAACTCCTCAGCCTCTTCTCATCCCTTCCACAGGAGATTCCCTGCCAGAGCATCCTGGTGAAATCCTATTCCAGGAAAACAAACTGCAACATCTAATGAATTAATCCTCAGAAGATCAGAATAATGGGAAGCAAAAGAGAGGCACAAGGCAAGGCACATATGATGGGAAGTCACAGGTTCCTGGAAGGAAAAGCAAACTGGGAGATCTGTAAGGGCAAAGGGGCATGGAGGAAAAAGGAGAGCTGGGGTCCTCCCTGCAGGCTGGCAGGAGGTGGGGTGGGGTGGACAATGTCCCATGGAACCACACAGAGAGGGACAGAAGTGGCACAAAGGGTACGTGGGGGTGGCAGGGCAAAGGCAGACAGGGAGGCACAAATTCCCTGAGGTACATTAGGAAGAAAACTTGCTGCCTTGGTGGGATCAGGAACACAATTACTGGTCATGGAACATGGTTACTGGTTGTGCAGGGGATGTACCAAATCACCTGGAGCCAGGGTCAGGCATGGAGAACAGAAATGACCCTGGCAGTGCTCACCAGGCACATTTGGTACTCAAGGCGCTTCCGAGCTTCATCACTGGGTTTCTTCTTCCTGGAGAAGAGAGGCATCTTCAGTGCTGACTCTGCCTCTGTCCAGGGGCACAGATGGTCACTGCAGAGAAAGGCTGAGGAATCCTGGGCTCTGTGTTTGCTGAGGAGCCTGGGCTGCACAACTGGGACCTAATAAGTGGGGAGATTAAAAAGAAAATAAGAGAAGGTTAAAAAGAAAAGAATTGTGTCAGCAAAAGCCATTGTTTACCTGGCTCACACAGGCAGGTTCCAGCACAGGGAAGTACAAACATGAGGCACTCAGGCCCTGCTGTGGTCTGACAGCGGTTGGCTGTCTGGGTCAGCCCTGGGATAGGCACGGGGAAAGGCTGCTGAGGGAGCAGAGAAATGCAGGGTCCACTCCAGGAATTAAAAATTAAAAAGCTGTATCAAGAAATCAAACAGCAGGCATAAAACCCAAACTATTTAAACTCAAAGTCAATTCTGGCACAACAACAAAGAACTGAGAGCAAGGATTCCAGTTGGTTCAAGTGTGAGGGAAGAGGAACTGAACCTGAGAGAGGAAAGGCTGGGTGCAGGAAGATGCCTGGTGGAATCAGGAGTGCAGGGAACAGACACCAGGCAGCTCTGGGACAGGGCTCTGACCCAGCAGGGGAGAAAAAGGAGCTGTTGGCAGATTTTGAGGGAAAGGCAGAAAGCTGTGGCTGGACAAGGAATGGGGAGAGCATCTGGTAATGAGGTGGTACCAGTGGGGGTGCTGGAAAAGAGATGGGGCCAGTTGAGCAATGAAATCAAGGAGAAAAAAGGGTTTATCTGTGACTGCATAGCACCAGGGGGCACAAATGGGGAAAGCAGAAAGAGCCTGAGCTGGGGCTGCAGGTGAACACGGGCTCCAGAAGGACCTGACACAGGTCAGGGGCATCTGGGGGAGATAAGAGCAGGAGGGCAACAGCGAGCCCCGAACAGGGAGTAACATTTTAAACACTTGCACTGGCTTTTTAAAACCAGTGATTTTGATTGCTTAAAATTCCTAAGCAATCAAAATTCAGCACAAAAGAGCCACTGCTTCACCAGTGGAGCAGTAATTGGCACAGCTACACAACACTTAATTCAGGGCTCAGTGGAGCTCAGGCTTGTACATGAAATGCTGGTTCTCTGCCAGCTCTGTGTCTGCAAACTGGCCTCAAAGTCTCCTGAGGAGCAGGTACTCACAGGATCCAGCCAGGGGTGTTCCCTGAGCAGGGAGAGTTCTCTGCAAAATCTTTACAGAGAGAAATCCTCACTGTAAAAGTAAAATAATTCTGTATAATTCATCCCTCTTCCTTTCACTGCAGGAACAAGGAGGCAGAGAAATCCTGAGTCACTGTCCTGCTGTCACCCACTCACTGGGACAAGCCATGGGGCACAGCAGGAGGTGGCTACAGACTCATCTCCAGCAGTTCCATGGCTCTTTCCCTGCCATCCCAATTCCTGCCTCTTTAACCAGTTCAGATTATTGAAATGCTGCTCAGACCAGCTCCCAGGAGGGGAGGTGAGAGCCACAACTCAAAGGACTGAGCAGGAAGGGAAGCTGACTGTCAGGCAAATGCAGGGTATCAATCAAAGGCAAGACATCAGAGGAACAAACAAAAGGAGATTTCAACATGAGAAAGCAGAAGGTGCCTGCAGTAAGATATCCTTGAATTGGTGACCATGCTCAACTCTGCTGAGCACTGCTGCATCCCCTTGTCCCACCTCACCTTTCCCTATTCCAGATCTCACTGGTCATGGGGATAGTGGGAAATTACCAGTTTTCACCCAAGAAAATGGATAAAGACACGAAAGCTGAGGGCAGACAGTGAACAGGAAAAGAATCATAGCAGGTGTCACAAGATGAAGGATCAGAGATTTGTTAAATGGATTGAACAGCTTTTAAAAGTGGAAATTTGCTTTAGTGAGGACACATCAAACTGAGCAGCCAGGAGTGAGAAATGCCCTTGGCATGCAACCATTACACGATGGAAACTTTATTTATTAAATTACTGAAAGAACTGCCTGTAAGTGCCCAGGCCAGCACCCACCCTGCAGGCAGTGAGCACCCACAGCCACCAAATCCTGATCCCCTGCAGGCAGTGAGCACCCACAGACACCAAATCCTGATCCCCTGATCCCTGCAGGCAGTGAGCACCCACGGACACCAAATCCTGATCCCTGCAGGCAGTGAGCACCCACAGCCACCAAATCCTGATCCCCTGATCCCTGCAGGCAGTGAGCACCCAGGGACACCAAATCCTGATCCCCTGCTCCCTGCAGGCACCAGCCCTGCCTGAGGAGCAGCCACACACCCGGGGTGGGGAAGGGAACAGGAATGTCTTCTGGGTGTTTCCCAGTCTGCAGCTGTTGGGGTGATGACAGCAAAATAAAACCAAACGCTTCATTTTACTAACAACTGTAATTAAAACACAGCTCTGGAAGAAGCCCCAATTTTCAAAAACTTCTGGACACTGTAAGTCCATCTGGGCACTGTAACAAGACAAGGTGAGGGTGTAGAAAGAAGAGATGTTTTATTCAGTCTGGGAAAACACACTCAGGAGCACAGTGAGGGAGCAGTGAGCCAGGGTCTGGATCTGGGTGGGCTCCTGAAGATGCTGCCTGGCCCTCGGGGACAGAGGTGTCAGCAGCCAGCCCTGCAGGCACTGGAACGGGCCCAGAGCTGAACTGCAGCTCTGGAACTTGCTGCACACCTGCATCGTTTGCTCGCTGTGCTGGAGCTGCTGTCATCCCTGCCACAGCCAGAGCCTGCCCTTGGCAACGCCTGGAACAAATCTCCGCTCGTCTTCACCAGTCCAGCTCTGCCTCTCAGTCCTTCCTTTCCCTCACCATCGCTATTCTCTTCTTCTTCTCTCTGCGGGTCCCCCTCCCAGGCTCACACAGCATCCAAGCTCCTCGTCTTCTTTACCCTTCCCTCATCCAGAACAGCGCAGTTCTGTGCCCGAGGGCCCAGAGCCTCGGAAGGATGAAGGACTGAGCCAACCGTGCCGGGATTTCGGCTCGCAGCTCTCGGGCACGGGCCCGACACCTGAGGAAAGCAGCGACAGTGAGCGAGGGCAGCGCCTACTCCGCGGCGGACACCGCGCAGCGCCGGGCACCGCCTGCTCCGGAGCCCTTCCGAGGAGCACGCCCGACGCGCGGTGCCCGGTGCCGGCCCGGGGCAGCCCCGGTGTCCCACAGCGGGTCCCCCCTCCCCAACCCCGCTCACCGCTCGGCGCCGCCATCGCTGCCTCACCGCCGGCTCACGTGACAGCGGCACCAGCGAGCGGCGCGGCCAGAGCGCCCCGGCCCGCCCACAGAGCTCTGCCCGCTGCGCTCGGGCGCTCCCTGGCGGCCGGAGGAGCGCCCCGCCCGGCCACGGGATCCCGGCATTGCCCGGCTCGGGGAGATCCTGCGGCGGTCACCGAGCCCAGCCCGGGACTGACCCCAGCGCACAGCACTGAGCGCCGCGGCCAGGCCTTCCTGGGACACCGCCAGGCCTGCGGACTCCACCGGGGCCCTGGACAGCCCCTGCCAGTGCCAGCGCCTCGCCACCCTCCCACATAGTCCACACTTTGCAACAGGGCTGGCTATCTATCTATCTATCTATCTATCTATCTATCTATCTATCTATCTATCTATCTATCTATCTATCTATCTATCTATCTATATTGATATGTATCCATACACACAAATATCAATAGATATGCCTAGAACTCCAGAGATCCCGCCACGGCTCTCTTCACCTCTCGCGTGAGCTCCACCCTTATTTATACTTTCCTGACCTCTCGCGAGATCTCGGAGGGTATATCTCAGGCCCTCACGCAGTACCCTGCCTTTTCGCTGTCGGAGGGAGGCGTCGGTTCCCATTCCTGTGTCCATCCGCCTCTATCCGCCTCCATCCGCCTCCATCCGCCGCCATCCGCCGCCGCCATGCCACCCAAGTTCGATCCCAACGAGATCAAAGTCGGTAGGTGTCGGGCAGCGGGCGCGGGAGGCGGGCGGGGCGCGGGGCCCGGCGGGCGCGGCTGACGCGGCGCTGTCCCCGCAGTTTACCTGCGCTGCACCGGCGGCGAGGTCGGAGCCACGTCCGCGCTGGCGCCCAAGATCGGACCCCTGGGACTGGTGCGTAAGGGACGGGGCAGTGCGGGAAGGGAGCTGGGAGGGGAGGGAGGAAACGTGTCCCGGGCGCAGTGGGGAGCGTGTCCTGCTGGGAGGAACGAGGGAATCCCGGGGCAGGTCCGGGGTCCTGGGGCGGGAGGGGTGGAACGCGTTCCGAGGCGGTGGGAGGTGCCCCGGGAGCAGCGCGGCGGTGCCGCTCCGGCCCGAGAGCAGCTGGGCCGCTCTGCTCTAACCCGAGCCCCGTGTGACCTCCGCGTGTCGCTCCTCAGTCCCCCAAAAAGGTGGGCGATGACATCGCCAAGGCCACGGGCGACTGGAAGGGGCTGCGGATCACGGTGAAGCTGACGATCCAGAACAGGCAAGCGCAGGTACCGCACGCCGCAGGGGCCGGCCGGTGCTGCAGGCATTATTGTTTTGGAGCCCACCCGCGCTCCGCCTGCTCCAGCCACCGGCCCGGAGCCCGGCAGGGTCCACTCAGCCCTTCATCCTTCCGAGGTGGATAAAATGAGTGCCACACAGGGGATGTGTGGGGGTCTTCTGGGAAGACCTTAAAACGTGGGTGGGGGGATGTGTGTGGAGCCTGGGGCTTTGCCAGGCTGGAGGATCCCAAAAAGAGATCGTCATGTGCCAAAATTCAACTTTCATGCTGCTGCAGATAAATTGTTCTTTATACAGAAAATTAAACCAGAAAAAAAAAAAAAACCCTTACTTGAAGCAGCATAGAAACAAATTATTTTAAATCTTGCCAACTCCTGTAGCCACCCGCCACTGTACCTGTTCTGCTGTCTGTGGCTGGTACATTCCAGTGGTGAGCTGAGAGGAAGCCCCAGGCAGGAAGCAGTCCTCTCCTGATGGTGGGGAGGCCTGTGCCGAAAACCTGGGAACAGATTCCTGCAGCACAAAAAAACTGAAATATGAGAGAATTGATCAAACCCACACTGCTCTGGCAATTACCTTTGCTGAGATAATGTACAGGTTGATTGTGAATCTTCATTAGTAATGTAAAGTGGGAAGAAAATTGATCTCTTTGCATTTAGATAGAGGTTGTTCCTTCTGCCTCTGCCCTGATAATCAAAGCTCTGAAGGAGCCACCTCGTGACAGGAAGAAGCAGAAGAACAGTAAGTGTTCCCCTGGCTCTGGTTTGAATATTTTGGGGCTCAAAGGGGGGAAATACCAGTACCTTTCTCTGGGATTATTCAGCACAAACTGGTAGACAGAGGGACATGAGGCTGGTTTTGGGCATTCCTGCAGTGTCAGGGTACCAGCAGATGCACATCAGCAGAGGTCTGTTTGAGGAGATTATGGAGTCATGGGCTGGTTTGGGTTGGGAGGGACTTAAAAGCCAATCAGTGCCACCCCTGCCATGGCAGGGACACCTCCCACTGTCCCAAGCTGCTCCAAGCCCTGTCCAGCCTGGCCTTGGGCACTGCCAGGGATCCAGGGGCAGCCACAGTTTCTCTGTGCAAAGCTGGGGTAGAACAGGCACCTGCCCCTGGACCTGTCCTGTAGCACAGCCAGGGGAGGAGGCAGAAATGCCAGCTTAGGTAGGGGAGTTGGGGATAATTTCGTGCTGCAGTGTGGGAGCAGCAGCCCTGCTGGAGCTGCAAACTCCCAGCTCTCCAGGTGCTCCCAGAGGAAAGGGGAGCTGGCAGTGCCCAGGTGGCCTCACTGCTGCTGTTGTCTCACAGTTAAGCACAGTGGCAGCGTCACCTTCGACGAGATCGTGAACATCGCGCGGCAGATGCGGCACCGCTCCCTGGCCCGCGAGCTCTCGGGTGAGTCCTGGGGCTGGGCTGCAGGGAATGCTCCTTCCTTCACCTGCTCCATTCCCTGCCAGGGAGGGCTCATAGCTGAGTTGTGCTGGCTGGGAACAGGCAGCCCCTGCACCTGGGCAGGGGAGAGGCAGGGGAGTTTCCAGAGTGTTCCTGGGGGAGTCCAGAGTGTGAGATCTGGGTAGGGGACTTGATGATCCCTGGTGAGCCCTGAGGCCACAGACTGCAAACCCCCTGAGGGAAGAGGGACAGCTGAGAGCGGTGAAGAGTTCTCGATGTCAGAATCCAGACTGGTTTGGGTTGGAAGGGACCTTAAAGCTCATTGAGTTGAGGACACCTCCCACTAGCCCAGGCTGCTTCAGGTAAGGTCCTCAGACGTTTTCCTGTGCTAAAGCACTGACAAGATGTGACTTCCTGTTGCAGGGACCATCAAGGAGATCCTTGGCACTGCCCAGTCTGTGGGCTGCAGCATTGATGGGAGACACCCCCATGACATCATCGATGACATCAACAGTGGTGCCATCGAGTGCCCAGCTGTAAGTACCCAGCTCTGACTGAAATTGCTGTATAACATCTAATTACTGAAAGATTTCACTAATAAGCTGTGCTTGCTTCTTCCAACAGAGCTAAGACTGCAGAAAAGGAAGTTGCCACATGAAGGCTCCTTCAGTTTTTTGTAGCACTTTAAATACTTATATGAATAAAGACCCAGTTGTCTGCACTTGCTGGTTTGATTTGTCCCTGTCCCGTGCTGTAAATTCCCTTTGGGGAAACTCTCCCTGTCTTCTGGAAATACAGCACCCTTGGTGTGATGTGTCCATGCCTGTTCTGGATAGATTGGGGCAGGCATGGAAGCATAGCTGTTAAATAATGTGGTGAGGAATGAGAGCAGAAGGTTTAGCCCTTGCTTACTCAAAATAAGACCCATTTGTGTCCTTTGTTCCCTGATGAAATTGGAGTCACTGTCCTGGTGATTTGAGGGCCACAGAGCCCGAAGTGGGGCTGTAGTGACAGGGAAAGGCATGATCAAAACTTGTCCATGACATCCCACTGCGTCCTGTCAGTGTGGAGGGGAGCTGGACCCTCCTCACTCCTAAAGCAAAACTGAGTGAAGCCTAACCTGGGTATTCCCAGCAATGGGAGTCCCAGGAGCTCAAGGATCTGTCTGTCCCTGCCTGGTGTGGCTGTGCCTTGGGCAGCTCTGCCCGGGCTCCAGGCCTGTGCTGGTCCCTCTCTCCCTGTCCCCAGCTCCACGTGCAGCTGATGGTGTCAAAACCACCAGAGTTTGTGCCTCTGCACTTTCACCTGTTTTCCCCCCGGTGTTTGTAGGGCCTTTTTCTGAGGCAGCCAGAAAAAAAGAAAACCAAAACAGAAATACCGCTGAAATTCCAGGCACTTGCCATGCTGTCGGAACAGCTGGAGATCAGGGCAAGATTCTTCCCCCAGAGGGTGCTGGCACTGCCCAGGCTCCCCAGGGAATGGGCACGGCCCCGAGGCTGCCAGAGCTCCAGGAGCGTTTGGACAGCGCTGCCAGGGATGGACAGGGTGGGGTTGTTGGGGGGTCTGGGCAGGGACAGGGGCTGGGCTGGCTGATCCTGGGGGTCCCTTCCAGCTCAGGATATTCTGTGTTTCTGTTTGGTTCCTTTGTTGCAATTGTCCATGTTTCAAGCTGGGAATAATGCTTGGATGCTCTCTGAATGGGTCAGGTGTGGCTCCTCCTGCTCTACAAGCTGCCCAATTCCCATCTCTCCAAGGATTTGTGTGGCACAAATTCTGGTAAGATACAGGGAGGAAAAGCCTTTGTGTGATGAGTGGCCACAGGCTGGGGGGGCTGCAGAGAGCTGCTGGGATCCCCGTCCTCACCCAAGGCCAGCGTGGCTGCGATGCCAGGGGAGGGTTGGGTCCCTTCCAGCTGAGGTTTTGCAGGGATTCCACAAAGCTGCACAAACGCTTGTGCTGCCTGAGGCAGGGCAGCCCGGCAGAGGCTGCAGCCCCTTTCAGGAGCAGCTCTGCTTTAAACTCGTTTAAAATCTCTCTGCCCCTGGTGTTAGAAATCCAGTCTGATGTGAGCCCTGAGAGTCTCAGGAGCTGTTCAGCCTCGGGCTGTCGGGGCTGTCCCGTGTGGGCTTTCCTCCACTTGGCAGTGCTGGAAACAGTTGGAAAAATGATTCCTTTGCTTCCAGGGAGTTCTCCTGGGACAGGATCCACAACCTTTCCCATGCTGCCTGAGGGCACGTGCTCTGGTAGCAGCAAGGCAGTGCTTGGAAGGAGGGCTTGCCCTGCCAATAATTCATTTATTCCAAATCATGCTTCAAAAGGAAGCAGAGAGTTCCAAAGATAACAACCTACATTAACATCACATTTAAACCCATCTTCCTAATTTATTATTTAATTTAGTATCTTTATTAATGACTTAGGTGAAGGGATCAAGTGCACCCTCAGCAGGCTTACAGGTGACACCAAGCTGAGGGTGCTGTGACATCTGAGGGATGTGATGCCACCCAGAGGGACTTGGACAAGCTCGAGCAGTGGCCTATGGGAACCTCAGGAGGTTTAACCAGGCCGAACGCTGGAGCTGCACCTGGGTCAGGAAAACTCCTGGGATCAATCCAGGCTGGGGATAAGCAGATGGAGCAGCCCTGGGAGAAGGAAATCCCACAGATCTGTAGGGTTTTTTGAGGGAATGAAGATGCAGGGGATACCCTGGGCTGAAATCTGAACGAAAAAACTGCTGTGACATCCTCACCGGTCCTGAAGTAACCCCCGGTGCTGGAATGGCTGAAAGTTCTGCCCTCGTGGGGAGTCTCCTGAGGTGACCCCGCCAGAGCTCAGCGGTGCCTCTGGCCTGTCCCCGCTGTCCCCGGCTGCTGTCTCCAGGCAGGGCACGGCCAGTCTGGCCCCCGCAGCAAACCCAGCGCCGCTCTCAGGGCCGCGCAGGGAGGGAAGGCCGGGGTGTCCCGGGCAGCCGGACCCTGTGATCCCGGTGGGTCTCCCCAGCTCGGGGCACTCTGATCCCTGCCCGACCCGCACGGCTCATCGGGGCTGCGCGGGGCGTCCGGGCCCCCGGAGCTCCCGAGAGCCGCCGCCATGTGCCACCGGCAAGCGAGCCCGGGGCTGTCCGACCCTGGGGGTGTCCCCGTCCCTGTTGCCGGTGTCCCCGTTCGCCCCCGAGCGGGCGCGGTCTCTTTAAGCGCGGCCGCGCCCCCGCTGCCGCCGGCACGAAGCTTCCCGCTAGCGTGACGTCACCGCCCGCGCCTCCCGCGCCCGCGCCGCCCGCGCCCGCGCGCGGGGCCCCGTCCCACGTGACGCGAGCCGCGGCGCGCCGCGCGCACATTGGCCGCGGCGGCGGCGTTCGCGGGAGTGACGCGAGGGCGGTGCGGGTCGCCATTGGTCCGTCGGGCGCGAGTGGGCGGT
>VWZP01007308.1:2813-55610 GCA_013396995.1 Dicaeum eximium | reverse complement strand
TTTTTTTTCCAGTTAGACGAACGTTGTTTTAAGACATGTACTTACTAATTTATTTTGTAGTTTCTTAAATTTTCATACTATTAGTATGCTTTTGGAGAACTGATAATTTGTCCTCCCATGGTTTGGCAAACATCGAAAATGTTCACTTTGCACTTAGTCTTGGATGAGGAAAATCTGTTTTATTGTAATTGATTATGAGATTATGGGAAAAATTGTTTCCTCTTCACATCCACTGGAAGTGGGTAAGTGGGTTCTACCAGGGCTTTGAAAGACAATGATTACAAAATCTTCAACAAATAAGGGTTTTTTTGGAGGAGGGACCATCATCTGCTAAATTTCTCCAGTGCAGTGGATGCTTTGGGGCTACTCTTAGAGTTTTTAGGAGTTTAGGCAGTGCTGCTGCCAGAACACTCCTTGATTGTCCATTTCTCTCCTCTGGCAGCCACTGTGTTTGTCACTGTGCTGGTAACACAGAGTGACTGTCCCAAATGTATCCAGTCCTTGCTGTGCTTTGTGAGCTTTGCACAGTGTTGTGGGGTGCAGGAAAAGTGGCAGGGATGTGTTGGGGCAGTGCTGAGAGCAGAGCCCTGGTGGCTGCACAGGCCAGGGTGTGGATCTGCCGTGAATCCCAGCGGCACAGCTGCACTCCTGCTGTTCTGTGCAGGCAGCCCCCGGCTCCTCCTGCCCTGTCCCAGCCCCCCTGGGGGATTGAGACAGCTCAGATCCCACCAAGCTCAAGGGAGCTGCAGGGACAAGTGTGAAATGTCAGGTCCATGCCAGTGGAGCAGGTGCTGGCTGCAATCTCACGGCTTTCCCTTCCCTCTAGGCTCGGATGGAGGTGGATGCTGATGGAAATGGTGCTAAAATCTTCGCTTACGCGTTCGACAAGAACCGGGGCCGGGGCTCAGGCCGCCTCCTGCACGAGCTGCTCTGGTGGGTACTGCAGGGAGTGCAAAACCACGGGTTCAGTTTGCTGCCACCAACCTGTGTGGGGTGATCCCTCTGCCTGTAGTAGCCCAAGTGCCCTCAGGAGAGTTGGAAACCCAGCACAGGGTGCCCGCAGGACTTTGGTTTGCAGAGTCCTCCCACGGCACAGCCTGTGGAACATTCCGGGCAGGGAAAGCACAGACAGGGTCATGGACACCCTGTTGACACCTGAGAAATGCTGCCCAAACTTCAGCTGGGGGGGAGAACGAGACCTGCACCATTTAATTGGTGAAGACAAACCTTTGAAGGTTTGTTGTGAGGTTTTTTGTCCACTGAGAATTCAGAGAGCACTGGAGAGAGGGAACTCCTGATAACTTAAAACTTTGAGTGTTTTTCATGGCTTTCTGCAAAACTGCCTGAGGTGATGCTGCTGATGGTTCATATCAGCTGCTGCATCTCATTTTCAATACTCTACAAACCCTTGAAATCCTTCATAGGATTAACATTAAGTTTCAGGGGCAAATTTCCTCATTTGTGAGAGCAGGTCACCCTCTGAGCTCATCCATTGCTCCTTCCAGATGATGATGGGTTTGTACAAAAGGTGGGATGTGCTGAAGAAACCTTCTTTCTTTTGAAAGCCTTTCTGGAAGAATTAAACATATTTTCTATTCAGTTCCACATCCTTGGAAGTCACAGTGCCCAGGATGCCCTGTGTCAATCCAGGTTACTTTTTATCCCCTAGAACCAGGCTCTGCACAGAAGGAAGGAGATAGGAAGAATATGAGATTATTGTTATTATTTCCAATTTTCTTATTAAATATGGATTTTAACTTGCATCTGTTAATGCTTAATCTTATTGCACATGGAACTTCATTGAAGTTATGAAATTGGCTGCAATATGTGGAACAAATCAGTGTCAGCTGCTGCTAACTGTGAACCTCAGACAGTCATAATTATTATCTGTAAGTAGCATTAAACAGCACCTGAAAATTATTCAGGTCAATTGTTAAAGGCTGTGCAAATGATGGCAGCCCAGCTATTTGTTTATGACACAGCCCAGCCATTGCCTCTCCTGGCTTGTTTTACTCAAATGAGGAAGTCATTTGAGCATATTCAGTTAGGAAATTCAAATTGTGTCACTCAAGCATGGGCTGGGGTTAAAAATAAGATATTGTGTTTAGGGGGGATTTTGGAGAGGCACAGAGGGGTGTGTCAGCTGCCAGGCAAGCAGAGCTGCAGTTCTGAAGTTGCAATCAGATTTTTGGACTAGAAGATATAAAATATCTCTGCTGTTCCTGTGAATTCCTTTTTGTCCTGAAGGTGTTTGTGTTGCTCATCTTTAGTTGCAGCTCAAGCACTGCAGGTCAGTGGCTGAGTCTCTGCAGGGGCTGTGAAGCTTCTGCCCCTCCTAAACAGCAATTTTGGGGCTGCTCTGAGCACAAAGCAGGACTGGAGAGCAGTGTCAGGTCCTTCCCTTGGAGAGGAGGGGCAGTGCTGGAGGTTTGGAGGCTGTGACAGTCAGGAGAGCTGGGCAGAGCCAGGCAGTGATTGCACTTCCCAGTGCCAGCCTCACTCCTTGGATGAATGAAAACCAAAGAACGTGGATTACTGCAGGTGTAGGTGTGTGATTCAGTTGTTCTCTCCACATGAATCCCCAAAAACTGAAAAACCAACCCAGTTGTGTGCCTCTGGTTTAAGATGCAGTGAGTAGCATGTGGTAGATGCAAGTAAAACAGATTTTTGAATTTTTTTTCTTTTCTAGTTTAGCAGGTATCTTTGTTCATGTCATGAGGCCCTTGGGATAGAAATGCTGGATCTGCTGGAGCTGCAGCAGGGACCTTCTCCCAGAGCCCTCCTCCTGCCCTTTGCAGAGGCAGCTGTGGGTCAAAAGGCATCCAAGAGCTGGAAATTCCCCACATGAGTTGCAAAAATTCTAACAGGGAGAACTTCTGGTGGTCCTTCAGCCTCTCTGGTGCTTGCTGTTATTTCCACATGGAGTTTTGGCTCCCTCAAAGCAGGGTTTGGATGTCTCTGCAGAAGCCTTATCCCCTCACCCATTCCCTGTGGAGCAATCCCACCCTGTGTTCTGCTGGCTCTGGAGATGTTCCCTGGGGAACAGCAGCAGCAGGGGATTAGTCATAAGTAGCACCAACTGCATGTTCAAAAAGACATCCAGGACCTGATTTCTGGGGGTTTTCAAGGGTTATTTTTAGAGCATTTGCCATCATGCTGCCTATAGCAGGCTCAGTTCTGGTTCCTGGTGCTTGGAATTGCTGTGTCTGCACCTGTATTCCAGTCCTGGGTTCTGAGCTGCTGAAATACCAAAAGAACAGAATCCAGAGGATTCCCTGAAAAGTTTTGTGGGAAGGGTTTTGCCTGGCATCTTGCAGGAGCTCAGGAGTGCAGGGGGAGGCAGAAGCTCCAGCTGTGCAGGAGTTTTGGCTGCATTAGTGAGGCTGTTCCTCTGCCCCTTCTGCAAGGGACAAGGCAGGTTCTCCAGAGCCTCTCCTTCTGCTCAGTTTGGATGAACTGGGATGGTCAGAGAGAGGCCTGGGGAGGGGTCATGCATTCAAAGCTCCCTTCTTGATGAGTGGAGGGAAGAGACCACCCTGAATTTGGCATTACAAGTTCTGGCACCTCAGTGCAGTGGTGTTTAACACTGACTGCTCACCAGCAAGGCCCAGCTTCCACCTTTACTTAGACTTTTGTCACTTGAGGCCACAGAAAAGCTGGCAGTGATGTAGATGAAAGTGGTTTCATACCAGGAGGTAAAGACTGGCTCAGTGTGGGAGGGAATTTGGTCAGAATTTGCTTTTTGTGCAGATCTGGGCTGTGGAGGAGCAGGAGTAGATATGTGCCACTCTGCTATGACATCCCAGTGTCAGGGACAATCTCTCGTAATCCTCTTTCTTTCCCCAACTCCAGCAGTTTCTAAACTCCCATCTAATAAAATCAAAAATATTTTTTAATTTAGTCTTGGAATCCCCTTCCCTTTCCCCCCTGCACAGTCTGTTCTTGTTCTGAACTTCTGTCTCTTCCTCCCAGATTCCTGTCTCCTATCTGTCCCATCTCTCCAGCTGGCACTTTGTCCTAGGCTCATTCTAAGAACCTTAACTCCTTCCCTGTCTCCATATCTGACTGATGCTCACTTCCAGCAGTTCACCAGTTCCTGGGTTCCCACTTGGGGCCCTCAGGACTCCAGATTCCCTTTGCCAGACCGTCTGCTGGCCTTCAACAACTCAAAAATAGCTGTTACTGTAATGGCTTCCCAGTGCCAGAGGGCAGGGATAGATGGGATATTGGGAAGTCCTGCCCTGTGAGGGTGGGGAAGCCCTGGAAGTGCCCCTGGATCCCTGGAAGTGTCCAAGGCCAGGCTGGATGGGGCTTGGAGCAGCCTGGGATAGTGGAAGGTGTCCTTGCCTGTGGCAGGGAATGACCCTTCCAACCCAAATCAAGCTGGGATTCCTCCTTTAGGGCACTTCAGCAGACTCCTTGCCATAGTTTGTTTGTTTTAGTGTGTGGTGTTTGGTTTATTTTTCCCCAAAAGAAGGATTTTGTTAGTTTTACCTTCAAAGGGAAGAACTTTTCCCTTTTCCATGCAGGCCCAGCAGACTTCCTGTGTCCTCACAGGAATTACCTGATGGGAGCTGGAGCACAAGTCTGTGTGTAGGTGCTGCTTGTAGCCTCTTTTAAGGGGATTCTCCTCATTAAATTCTACAAAGTTTTGGAGCGTATGTGAAGTGCAAGAGTATTTCTTACCAAGGTATATAATTTACACACATATGTGGATGGATTCTGACCAAGAATTCAAAATCCTGCATTTTTCATTGTAAGGCATGTTGAAATGAGTTTCCTGTTCTGCTGGGTAATGATGAGTTTTGTAAAGGTTAAAAAAAGTGGGAATTTTTAAACTCAGGCAAATATCTCTTCAAAATTAAATGAGCTATTTGAGCTGAAATGTTCAGTAAAGGCTGAGCAGGACTCAGTGTCAGGCTGGGCTTGGGTGAAGCTGTGGGAAGCTGCTGGGAGGTGTCCTTGGAGGAGGTGCTGGGTTATCCTCAGTGAGTGCTGTCAGCTCTGCTTGGTCCTTGTTCTGCTGTGCTGGGAAGTTCCTCATGGCAGAACAATCACAGGGACACAGCCTTCTGTCCAAGCCTTGCATTTCAGCTGGGATCGGGATTCTTGCAAGAAGCGATACCAAAACTTGTCCAGACACGAGGGTGTTTGACAGTGAACTTGATACTTGATGAAACAGAGAAAGGAGAGGTGAAAAGAAGGGGGAAGGGGAAATGGAAATTCTTAGGAGGCAGTAAGGAAGATTCCCCCTGCAGCCATCCTGGCTTAGTCCTACTTTGGGTTTTGGGCAAGTTTCAGGTGTCTCTTGGCCAATTGTGGAGTCATTTCAGACTTTAAGTGTGTTACTCACAATTAGAGTCTAAAAAGCATTTGCATACTCAGTGAAACCTCTGTCCTGTTGCTGTTCAGAGATGTTTCTTCATAAATAATAAGCCCTGTGGCACCACACCAATGCCAAACTTGCACAAATGTGTCTGATAGAATTTCCTATGAAAATAATAAGCCAGTATTGGCACCTTCCAAGGAACACTGTAATTCCATGGATCTCTAGCAGTAACTGGAGGAGTAGACTCTAGAACTAAGCAATATGCTTAAAATTTCTCTATACTCTGTCTTGTGATTCAACTAATTTATAATTGAAATCACCTGTTGGAAAAAAAGGCACTTTCTCCTGGGAGTTGTCCTGTCTGAAGGAGCCACTGGAGTTTGTTTGCAGCCCAGTGCCAGCAGGTCTCAACTCACATTGCCTCTGAAATTGCTGTGATCCTTTGTTTCTCAGCTATTCCTGTTCACCACTGACCTTCAGGTTGGTTTTGTCTCCTGCAGGGAGAGGCACCGGGGAGGGATTGCTCCTGGCTTTCAGGTGGTGCATCTGAACTCCGTGACCGTGGACAACCGCCTGGACAATCTGCGCCTCGTCCCGTGGGGGTGGAAACCCAAGGCTGAGGAAATCTCCAGCAAACAAAGGTATGGCAGCACCTGGCAGGGGGAATGAAAATCTCTTCAAATGTTGTCTTCTTCCTTTAGTGATTTTTGCCTTCGCAGAGCCTTTTTGATTAAACCTTGGATTCTTTATACATCACTCTGTCCTGGCTTCCTCACCTGGGGCACAGTCCATGCTCATGTCCCTGCTCATGAGCAGGGACCATCTCACCCTCAGGGTTGTGCCAGGTGGAGCAGGAAGCCTCTGTGCCCTCCCAGCTGAGCAGAGGCTCAGGGAAATCTGCACATCTCACTGCCTTCTGCCCCTCTGGCACCAAAATTCCAGTGTGACCTGTGGGAACTGGGAGCTGTAGAATGCTCATGATGGAAATTGTGAGTTGGGGTTGGACTGACTCAGGGTGAGTTCTGGGCTCAGCTTCCAGCACCTCTCACCAGCAGCTTGTGGGAACTTCCTACGGGCTGGGTTTCACTGATGGCACTCAGCACATCCAACTCTTTGTGCCAGGATGGATCTGGATAATCAATGATGGGACACAGTGGGAGACCTGCAGACTTCACGTCACACTCTTCTCCTGAAACACTTGCAGCAGAAGCTTTAAGATTGGGGTGTTTAGAGCTGATTAAACTGATTTTGAGAAGTTGTAGTGAATTACAAATGCTTCACATGATTTTCGGGGGTTCAAGAGCAAGAAACAGACTTCAAGCCAGAAATTAATTTTGACTTGCTGTGAATAATTTTGCACAGAATTAACTTTGCTCGATGTAAATGTTTCTTGATTGATACCTTTAAACTCTTGGGATTTGCATTTAGGCTAAAATAACCTTAAAAATACCCAATTTATGATCAATATATGTAGTCTGAGGCTAAATACAATGTTAACCTTATTTATTAATAAATTTGGAATCAGCTTCTCTGTATTATTATTATTACGAATTGATGTACCAAACTTGTACTTGGTTTTTTTTTTTCCAGGGAACAAAGTCTGTACTGGCTGGCAATCCAACAACTTCCTACAGACCCCATAGAAGAGCAGTTTCCTGTCCTGAATGTAACCAGATATTACAATGCTAATGGGGATGTTGTGGAGGAGGAAGAGAACTCCTGCACTTACTATGAATGTCACTACCCTCCCTGCACAATGATTGAAAAACAGGTGGGTTCAGAGAGCTGAGAGTGAGCATGGAATGCCTTGGGCTAATGGTGTGTCTAGGGATTGATTTGTTATTTCAAATGTAGAGCTTTATGTGAGCCATTCGGTGGCTAAAAGCAATAATCTTCTTCCACTCAGATTTTCTTAGTCCTGAACCTCCAGACCTTGTGATAATTTTCAGTTGGAGGGAATGTGGGGTTGAATTGGAGCAGTGGATGTTACTGGGCTGCTGGGAGGAGGGTGATTTCTGCAGAGTGCCCAAAAAGCCAGGTGGAAGCTTTCCTGCAGGGAGCAGAGCCAGGATGAGTGAGCAGCTGTGTGAGGCAGCAGGAAGCATTGTGAGAGGGTTTGGATGGTCATGGAATCAAAAAATAACCTGGTTACCATTTCCTGAGCAGAAGGGGAATTGCAGTGGCCTTCATTCAGGGGAGAGCTGGGAGGAGAGGTTCTGCTGGAGGAAGATAAAGCAACATCAGGAGTGAGAGAATGAGCTGTGTGCCTCTGTCACAGATGCCTTATCTATAAACAAGGGCTTTTCTTGTGATAGCACATGCTGAGTAGGCTAAATCCATTGTGTTCCACTTTCTGCTTTGGGGAAGAGAACATTTGCAAAAATTATGTTAAATGCCCTGTATTTGAAACAGAGGCAGCTCTGCCTTTTATTTGGGTCTGTGCCCAAAAGCTCCCTGGATAACAATAACTTTGGCGTTGGCTGAGCTTGTGCAGCCCTCCTTGTAATTTCTGAATTTCAGGTGCTTTTAGTTGAAAACAGAACTTATGTTGACAAAACAGCAGCATTGTAACAACAAATGTGTAATGCTCCAACATTTTGTCTATTAAGGCCATTTTACAAGAGGAAATGTACAGCCACAGAAATGGCTTCAAACCTTCTGGTTCTCTGAAACTCGTGGTGGGATGTTTGTATTTCACAGAATCCGAGACTGATTTGGGTTGGGACTTTACAATTCATCTCATTCCATGGGCAGGGACACCTTCCACTGTCCCAGGTTGCTCCAAGCCCCATCCAGCCTGACCTTGGGACACTTCCAGGGATCCAGGGGCGGCCACAGCTGGAAGGATTTCTTCCCAGTATCCCTCTATCCCTGCCCTCCTTCAGCTGAAGGCTGTCCAGCCTTGTCCTGTCACCTGTTTGTGAAGACCTGATAATAAGGTCCTTGGGAACGCTTTTGGGTCCTCTTGGGGAAGCTGCTGGGGTGTCCCCTGGGGTGATGCTGAGTTCCCCTGGGCACTGAGCAGCCCCTCTAACGCCATGGTTTGTTCCCAGCTGCGCGAGTTCAACATCTGCGGGCGCTGCCAGGTGGCGCGGTACTGCGGCTCGCAGTGCCAGCAGAAGGACTGGCCTGCCCACAAGAAACACTGTCGGGAGAAGAAAAGGACCTTCCAGCAGGAGCTCGGACCAGAACGATGACCGGGTGGCAGAGGCCTCTCAGCAGCAGGATTCCTTCCCAAAGGCATTGGACTCTTGCTTTTGCACAGTATGACAGACTGCTTATCAAAGCCAGAGGCACTGAAGAAAAACCCTGTGATGCTTGAGCAGAACGGCTGACTGGACTAAGCCAGCTCTGACTGGTGCTGTGGAAAGGGATCGGGTCTGCCCTTCCAGTATTATATATTCTCAAGCAAAAAGACTACTGTGGAGCTCCAGGCAGGAAGCTTCTCATTATTTATATGTTAATACGTTTGTAAACTCATGTACAGTTTTTGTTAGGAATTCTTGATAGCACTCATTAACTGTAATGTTCAGATGGGAACATGTTGTTGGCCTAAAAGTTAAAAAAAAAAAAAAGAAAAAAAAAGAAAAAAAGTCATGTAGCAAAAGCTTTTCCTCCCATGTGGCAGAAGTGTCTGTGGCAGTGCCAAGGCTGGCGGGGCAGGCTTTGGCATCAGCACTTACTCTGGAGAACTCTGCATGGAAGCTCTATTTAAAAAAAAGTACAAACAAAAAAAGAGCAAACAAAGTAAAGGTTGGAATGAATCCATGTCTGCTCTCTGGCTTTTTCCCCTTCCCTTCCAGCTGCCTTCAAAGCTCAGTCACCCCTGGGTGCTGGCAGTCCCTGCAGGGCAGGAGCAGTGCCCCAGGAGCTGGTGAGGGGCATAGGGACCCTCAGGGATCAGTGTCCAGGCACTGCAGCCAAGGCTGCCTCGGAGGGGCTGCTCGAGATCTGCCTTGGAGCCCCAGGATTTTCAGGAGGCTGGATCAGCTTTCTGTTCCAAAGCCCTTGTACAGAAGGCAGTGGTAGCAGAGCTCAGGTAGCAGCTGTGTGGATGTGGTTGCCCTCATGGCTTCCCCGTAGCATAGCAAACACTCCAGTCATGTGCAGAGATGTTTAGATATCTAATACTGGGTAATTTGAATTATTTATTGACTTTTTAAAGAGTTATTGATCCAAGAATCACTCATTAGTTGTTTTTTTTAATTAGTAATGAGTAAAAGTAGTATGGGAGGAGGATTTCCCTTGCAGAGCACATGCCTATTTTTCTTTTAATGAATAACCATTTTCTTTTTCATTTTTGCCTTAGAAGTGTAAGGAACATTGGTTGAGTTTCCTGAAGAACTAAATGGATAATTTAGTGCCAGGTGTTAGTCTTGCTTCACAATAGAAGAATGTGAGCTGCTGAGTGCTTAATGCAGAGCTTTTCTTGGAGTGCTTAGTGAAAATTTTTTTGTGAAAGCTTAGAATTTTGATTTTTCAATCAGGATTCACTTTGCCACTTCATGTTGCAATGTTGGTCTTGCCTGTATTCAATTTGTTAGAAAATTGATCTGCTGTGGACTTCCAATATTATATTGTTTCTAATATCTGCACAGGAAGTTCTGAATTATTAACATTTGGGTGGGTTTTCATCCTTTGGCTTTAAGCATCCTGGGAAAAAGCAAAAAACTTCTGAAACTTCCTCCTGGAAGTTCACTTGAAGGCACTTGGTTGAGTTGCTACTCTTAAACCACAGTTGTACTGTAACTTTTCTGTTCAGGCAGCCCAAAATGCCCTTCAGTATGAAAAAAAACCAAGCAGGACCCAATCAAATTTTCCTGGGTAATATTTTTTTTTTAAAGGAAACATTAATTCTTTCCTTGAAGTGAAATGCAGTTTTTGATTAATATAAAATGGGACATAAGGAATATTTTGTTTATTTTTTGAGCTAATCCATTGAATAGGGCAGAAGTATTGACTTCTTTCCATTGCCTGTTTAAAAGGCTGCTGTTTGTCCTGCCAGATTTCCATTTTATTACCAGGAATCCTGTTTATCAAAACAAAGTGCAGCCTTAGAGCCTATAAACACTTGAGCAGCACCAAGCAGGGAAAAGTTGGTGCTGATGTTTTAATGCTGCTGCTGTGAGGACAAGGACAGGCTGCAGACCAAGGTCTGGTGGGGCAGTGGGGAAATTCCTGAGGGAATGAGGGAGAGCTGGGACTCAAGGAAGGGCGGGAGAAAGCCAGGATGGAGGGTGCTTGGAGAAATCCCCCTGATCCCAGGGAAGGGGCTGGGAGGGTGGGGTACAGCAGGTGGGGAGATGCCCACAGGGTTAAAGGGCTGTGAGACCAACCCAAGCAGAAAGAAACTGCCCAGAAATCCTGCAAAGGCTCAGGGAGGTAACAGGTTCTGACCTGGGTGTGTGATCTCTGACTCCAGACTGTCCTTATGCCAGAGGAGAGAGGTGGCTACAGGGATTTTGTCTCTTGGAAAGGTCTTGGGGACTGCAGTAAACACATCCCTGCCTGCTGGGGCTGGTTGATGGGGGAGGTTGTGTGATCAATGATTCTGGCAGATCTTGGCATGTACAGAGATCTTCCCTCTCAGTAAGGAGGGTCAGAAAGGAACTTGCAGGTGGCAGCTCCCCAAGCCCTCCCAGAGGATGGAGCTCCTGTAAAGGCTCTCCTTACCCACAGAGAGCCCTGGATGGCAGGGATATCTCTATATGGACAAGTAGTTAAAAACCCAGGATTGGAGTCATTCATCTGGGAGCAGATCTGGGCAGTTCTGATAAAGAACTGATTTTCCAAGGGCTTCCACCTGATGGAGGTGTTTTTCATCCAAGTTGTTTCCTGCAGGGAAATTGGTAAATCCAGCTCAGGTCAGGAGGCTGCAGCATTCCTGGTGCTGGCTGTAACAGAGGGCTGCACACCCCCTGTAAACACACCATGAAATGTTGATAGAGGTACCTTCAGGTGCTACTTCCTATCCAAGTAGGATGATATCACCAATCCAAACATGCAGAAAACACAGCTGGAAAGCCTGGCTGGCTTAAGGAGCACCAAATAGGAAATAGTGAATTGCAGGGCTTGGTTTTTGATTGCAGGCTTTGGTTTTGATACTTGCACCTTGAACACACCATCAGGTTATAGTCTTACTTTTCCTTTGTGACTCAATTTTAAATGAAACTTGTGGTAAAAGGAGCAGCAAAAAGACTGAAATGCTTATGGGAGGCATGGAGATGGTGTAAGACACCACATGGGCCAGGAGCAAAGCTTCACCACCCAGCAAACAGCACTGAGAGCAAAAGGAGGCTGCTGTGATTAAACAGGAGCATGTGGATACTCAGAGTAACAAGAAATCCTTTGTAAACTGAACTTGAGTCCAAATGTAAGAGATGGAAAGAATAATATTTGGCAGGTGAAACGTAGAACAAGCAAGCAAACAAACCAACCCAGCAAAATAATGTAAAGAAAAATGGAATATGAAGAATGTTCAAGTCATAAAACTTGCATGAGTAGTTTTGAAAAAATCAGGAGCAGGGGGGCTGCTGGAATCAGCAAAGACTGATGCACAGCAAAGGGAAGGGCTGCCCTGAAGATGGAAGTCTCAGCCGAAGAAAATCCAGTGAATTGTTTGCATATGTGTTCCCTGTGAAAGAGCTGGTGGAGTTCACAGAGCAATACTTCCATATGGAGAGCTCCACAGAGAATCTGTTCAGAACAGAAGTGCTTTTAAGAGAGATTAAAGTGCAGTTGAAATGAGCAGCAACAAGTTGCCAGGACCAGACGGTGCTGCCTACGGCTCCAAGGGAGCTCAGGGATGAATAAGCTGAGCTCCCAGCTGGGATGGTGACCTCTCCCTTGGTACAATGGCACAGCAAATGTCACAGCAGCTTCTGGAAGGAGTTTCAAACTACAGCCACCTGCCCTTTGCCAATTCATGGATGCTGTGATGCAGCACCACTGGCTGAACACCGAGGAGGAGTCAGTGTGCGTTCTGTAAAGGGAAATCATGCTTCAAAACTTTACTGGAATTGCTTTGATTCCAGGCATCAATAAGCAGGGAAAACAGGATTTGGTTGGGACAGTCTGAACTGCATTTAATGATGACTTTGCTCAAGGCACTTAAAGAAAAAAGCTGCGGGTCAAAAAGGGAAATGTTGTCACACAAACAATTTCTAAAAGACAGGAAAAGAAGAGTAGAAGTGAGGGTTTTTTTGGCGGTGGGAAATAAACAGCTGGATGCCCAATATAAAAAAAATAGAAAAAAGGTAATGTATAGTAAAACTGGCAACATCCACTGATGATATTATTCAGTGTAATAATAATATAATAAAGGCTGAGTGCATTGCAGAAGGATGTTAGGACAGAGTGGGAGATGAAATTCAGTGGCAATAAATGTAGGGTTGGTTATGGGAAAAGAGCCAAAACGGCCAAAACGCCTTGGGATTTCACTCAGCAATCAGACCTTTGGGTCTGTAGGATTTCCGCCAGGGAACAGCAGCAATGCAGGCTCCGGGAGCGGACGGGAGCGCAGGGAGCAGCACCGCCGTGGGAATGGCTGCGGGGCAGGACCCGCCCTGCGGCTGGGAAAGGCCTGAAGGAACAGGGAAAGGCTCAGGGCAGGGACCAGCATCGCTCCGACGTCCGGAACAGCTCCTGCACAGGAACAGCAGCACCAGCCCGTGTCTCCCCGGGAAGTCCTGCCTGGGGAAGGTCTCTAAACGAGGCGCTGGGGAGGATGGCGAGGAAAGGCTGATCCCGGTTTTCTCTCATGAGCAGCTGCGGGGTTCAGGGCAGGGGTCCCTCACCGGGGGAGCGCTGGAACCGCAGCCCCTTCCCTCGGGAAGGACGCGTCGGGCGGGAGCTCGGACAAGCGAGCGGAACCCCCGAACACCGGCGAGAGCTCGGCGTGCGCGGCCAGCCCGGCCGGGGGAAGAGGCGGCTCCGCAAGGGCAGCTCCGCCCCGGGCCCGCCCTGACCGGGAAGCAGACGGGCGGCGGCCCCGCCTCTCCGCAGCCTCCTGGGAGCCGCCCCGGCGGCGCAGCAGCTCCGGCCGCGATGGCCGCGCCGTGCAGGACGCGCACGCTGCAGGTGGTGGACACGGAGTTCAGCGCGGACGCGGTGGAGTGGTGCCCGGTGGAGGGCTGGCACAGCATCCTGGCCTGCGGCACCTACCACCTGCGCCCGCCCGACCAGGTGAGCCCCGGCCCCGGCCGGACCCGCCCTGGAGCGAGTCCACGTCCCCATCCCCGCCCGGCCGGCACCGTTCCGGGGCGAACTCCCATCCCCATCTCTGCCCGGTACCGCTCGGGGCGAGCCCCGGCCCCATCCCTGGCCGACACCGCACCAGGGCGAACCCCCGTCCCCGCCTGGCCCCGCTCCGGGGCGAGCCCCATCACCATCCCCGGTGCTGCCGGTCCCCGCGGGGGCCGTGCCTTGTCCCGGTTGGGGTGGCTCGAGCGGGGGCAGAGAGGCCCCTCCGGTTCGCGTGGCTGCCCCCGATGCGGGCTTTCATCCCTCAGGGCTGAACAAGTGGGAGCCTCAGCCGAGCTCCGAGCTCCTAGCAGGATCTCGGGTGCGGAGGCAAAAGCGCGGTTAAGGTTGCCCTTTTCATTCCTGTGTTTGCCACAGGGCGATTCCCGAGGGAGCAATGGGGCCTGTGACCGAATGGGGCGGCTCTACCTGTACCACTACAACGAGGAGCATCCGTACATCCCGCTGACCGAGATCCAGCGCATCGACACGGCCGCCATCCTGGACATCAAATGGTAACACTGGCCCGGCCAGGCTCGGTGCCACAGCAGCACGCTCTGCTCCTCCCGGCATCCTTTTTTGGCATGGCAGCAACAGCAAGAGTTACTAATGGAACAGTTCCTGACTTCTTGGAGGGAAATACTTTCCAGTTTGTTCCGATGAGCAAAGACTGCCTTGTTTCTATTTTATACTTTCTGCTCACTTGGCTGGTCATGAGTTTCTACCTCATTTATTTATATAATAACATACAGTAGATCTCCCTTGTACAGAATCCTCTCCTTACAGGTGTGTGAGAACTTGAGGAGCGTTTGATTTTCTTAATGTGAGATTTTTTTGGTCACATACCTTCTCCTGGTGCATGTTGGAATGAAAGTTATGGCTTTGCTCTCTTCCTAAAATACAAGAAAGATGGACATTGGAGACTTGTTTAACTTGATCTTTTAGGTGCCACATTCCTGTTGCAGAACATCCCATGGTCGGCATTGCAAACTCCACAGGCGCTGTGGAATTTTGCCACCTGACTGGAAGTGAGGTGGGTGCATGCAATGCCTGCTGCTGCTGCTGGTTTTAACTCATGTTTGATACATCTCTACATTTACTAGTAGTGTGTATAGGCTTTCAGGAAAGCAGGGTTGTTTCTATGGCTTCCTCAGCATGCTTAGCTTTTTAAATGCTCCTTTTGTCTTCTGATAATGTTTGTCATAAATTCTATGAACTTGTTCGTGGCACCAGAGAGTTGGGCTGGGCTCTACTCACCTGCAGAGTTGGTGAGGAGAGGCAGGAGGAGGGCAGAAGCAAACCCTGGAAACAAGTATGGCCTAACTGGGAAACATCAGAAGGTGCAAAGCTGGTAAAAGCAGGGAGGATTTTTGGAGTGGGGTTTCTTTTGGTGGTGAGAAAAGAGAGTGATCGGAGCCATTCTCACAGAGCAAAGAAAGCAGAGGCCAGTCCGTAAGGGAACTCAGCAGTCAGGTCATCACTTCTGCTGTACTTCATCACTCCCTGAGAAGAAGCAGAGTTTAAGGGAGGTTTGATGGCGGATGAGCAGCAGAAGGGTGGGATCCTGTGTGTGCACGTTTCCCCCTCAGCCAGCACTGGGCAATTGTACAGGGCTGTGGGACATTTCATTGCTTCTTTAGTGTGGGACCCTCATTGGCTCATCAGTCTCTGGAAAACTGGCTGTGGGAAGCAGTGCACCTGTTGTTATGTGCCTGCTGTCTTCCCAGTCTTAATCCACTCCTTTTGTTTCCAGTAGAAGAACAGCTGCATGTTGGAGCCACGCTTCAGGGTGGATCTTGGGGCACAGCGACTGGCCTTGTCCTTGGACTGGTCCACTGGACGAGAGCAATGGTGAGGATGGGAGATGGAGGCTGGGGCTGGACACCAGGATATGTGGGACAACTTTCAGGAGAAGATGAGGACTTGGTTGAAGGAGTCTTTAGTGGTTTTGATTTTCTTGATCCCAGCTGGCTCATTGGCCCTGCTCTAGAAGTTGCTGTTTCCAGAGCAAAGGTAACAGGAACACAAACACTCTGGCCACTGGAACAGGAGCAGAGACTAAACTAACAACACATGGGAGGCTGTGCTCTGGGGAATGGCAGCAAGTGAGCCAGGGATGTGTCTCCTGCTGCTTTTGTTAAAAGGAAAGACCAGAACAGGACACAAATGGAGCCGCTGGTTCCAACTCTGCTCTTAGAACAGCTGAAATTTTAGTGTGAAGTTCTTCTTAAGAACTGCTAATAACAGCACATGTAGGAAGTTTAATCATGGGTTAGTGAGAAACAGAAGAGAATTGTTTTGGAAGTGGCTCCTTCTTCTCTCAAGCACTCATACTTGGGATTTCAGAAACAGCATTGCTGCATGAAATAAGCTGAATTAGCTGTACCTTGAAAGAGGCAGGGGCTAATACATTCTGTAGGTGCAGATGAAGAGTGGTGCCTTTGGTGTGAGGCTGGAAACCAGGAGGATCAGGCAGTCATTGCTTAATGCTGTAGGGCAAATTTGCTAATTGAAGCCATTTCTGTGTTCTGTTTAATGAGTAAATAGAATTGCCAATTAGACTTCCTTCTTATATTTCTCCTTTTTGTCTCTGTCCTTCATGATAAATGATTGTTGCCATGATAAAACGCCCCTTTAAACCTGTCATTGTTGTCACTTGAGAGACCAATAATTCTTCTAGAAGCCAAATGTACATTGTTCACATCTCTGCAGGAAGGGGGTGGCCCTCTATGTCTTATGTGGGAATTTGGGAGATTCAGTGTGGTCGTGGTTGAATCATTTGATACAGAACTGGAAAGAAGCCCTGGCCATCAAAGCAGTGCCTGCAGTTGCAGGTAACCAAACAGAAGGGACTAGTTCATGTCAGGGAATGCCAGAAAATCTGTGCACTGGGAATTGCAGAACATTTGCCAGTGCTCCAAGGTCACTGTGTCTAGAAACTGTAACTGCACTATGGCACAGGAAGAGCAGGAAAGGTTGGGATCAGCCAGTGCTTTGGGTTTCAGTGATAGCAAGGAAATAAAACATCTCTTTGTACTCCAGAAGAGGGAAGAGGCTCTGAAAGGGCATTGTGAGTCTGACTTTGAGAAAAAAAAAAAAAACAACAAAACTCTCTTCACATGGAATTTGTTTATTGACGTAATGTGAAGCATGTAAGAAGTCAAGTTGTGCATCTCTGAGAAGGACAAGAGCCAGTAGTGGTTCTTTCCCTGACATGGGTGTGCATGGCTGCTCCCGTGAGAGCAGGGAGTGGCGGTCACTGGGGCAGGTGATTTTAAGATGAAGCTGAAAAGAATTGTATGAATGTGTCATTCCTGCCACCATGCTGCCAGTCTCTGCCAGTGTTTAGTTGAATGAAAATATTTGATTGTTGCAGTAATTCTCAATGTTTTTTGTCTACCCTGCTGTAGTGGATGTCCTTTAAGAGTGATCAGCAGTGATTCAGAGGGGAAGCTGAATCTTTTCTCCATAGATGAATCTGCTCCTTCTGTGCATGTCCTGAACCAGTGGGAAGCTCACAAATTTGAGGCCTGGATTGCTGCTTTTAATTACTGGGACACTGATATCGTGTATTCAGGTCTGTATGGGCTGGGAATCTCCTTGGGGGCTGCATGTTTGGGGATGAGTTCCTTGGGTTTTTACTGTCCAGGGTTGGGTGAACTGCTTGCATAACCTCTTGAAAGAGCTGGGGCCTCTGGTTAGGGGTGAAAGGCTTCTTCTCTTGCTGGTGGAAAGTGGTTGGAGGTAATTAGGAGATGTCCCTTGAAAATTAGGAGAAGATATACCTTGAAAACTTTACTTTGGGTGGCTACTGCCTACTGGCAAAAAAAGATTATATTCTCCTGTTATATGCAAAGAGACAGAGAGCTGTTTGAGTTCAGTCTTTATGACTTCTAATTATTTTTCTTGCCAAAGGGGAAGGTACCACCATATTGATACCACGTGTTTTCTGTGCTGATGGGTATTGGGAGCCTAATGTGATTTTTGGTGTGTCTGTTAAAATTCTGTGAGATCTTGGGGCTGGAAAGCATCAGCTCTGTGTCACAGACTGCCCTGAGCAGGAAGGGACCCACCAGAATCATCAATCCAGCCCCTGTCCCTGCCCAGACCCCCCAACAACCCCACCCTGTCCATCCCTGGCAGCGCTGTCCAAACGCTCCTGGAGCTCTGGCAGCCTCGGGGCCGTGCCCATTCCCTGGGGAGCCTGGGCAGTGCCAGCACCCTCTGGGGGAAGAACCTTGCCCTGATCTCCAGCCTGAGCCTGCCCTGGCCCAGCTCCAGCCCTTCCCTCGCTCCTGTCCCTGTCCCAGAGAGCAGAGCCCGGAGCTGCCCCTGTGAGGAGGCTGCAGGCTCTTGGCACTGCTTTGCCCCATGCTCAGGGCGGGTGCTGAGGGTCACAATGTTTTGTCCCTGGGCAGGAGGGGATGACAGCCTGCTCAAGGGCTGGGACACCAGGTGCAGTCCAGAGGCTCCAGTCTTCACCAGCAGGAGGTAAGTGAGACCTGTCCATGGCCAGCCCTCCAGCAGTGGGGTGGGAACACCTGCTGCCCTGCTCCTTCCCAAGCCACTGAATTCGGAGATGTGCAGTGATAGTGATTCCTGGATCTGCCTCCCTTGGGAAATGGAGGCATCTATTAGTTTTTTCATCAGAACAACTTCAGGTTGAAACTTTCTTCTCTATGTCCTTTAACACAATAAGCCAAGTGCTGACTTCTACACATGAAGAATGTGGTAGTTTCTTTCTGAAAAAGGATCCTGATTTACTTTTATTTTGGCAATTTTTGTGTCTGTTAAATTTGGATATATTATTCTGGAATGTTTTTTAGAAAATATTTTGTTCTCCACTGTTTAGTTACTTGAAGTGATCTCTTCTCTGTCTTATTTTAAAAAATGGTTAAGTATATATATAATAATAGTTAAATATATACAGCTCTCCAGCAGAACTCTGTATGTAAACTTACACTGGGGACTATGGCTATGGAAATACAAATTTTGGGAGTAAAGTCTCCTGGGAATGGAGTTGTTCTGCTGGAATTCTTAGGGCACTTGAGTAGCAGTTTAGCGGGTAAATATTACTAGAAAATACTTGTGCTGGGAGATGGTGTGAGTAGCAGTTTTGTCCCTGGGAAGGCTGTTGGACTGTGTAGATGAAACTCTGGGTAGGTCACTGGACTGAAATTTTGAGCTTACCTCTCCTGAGAAACCTTGATGAAATAATGTGGACTTAAAATCTTCAAAAATCAAGGAAGAAGCCCTCCTTGAATTGCTGTCTCTTCCCTCTGCAGACATTCCATGGGTGTGTGCAGCATTCAGTGCAGTCCCCACAGGGAGAATCTCCTGGCCACAGGCAGGTGAGTCCCTTCCAGCTGCTCTCCCTTAGTGTGACCAACCTCCTCTGTTACCTGAACGTGCTGCTGTCTCTGCAGAAATTCTCTGTGGTGCAGGGAATGTGGTCTTCCCTACCTTTCTTCTGTGCCCTGACTCAGCTTTGCTTTTCTGCCTGTTTGTGGTGTGTCCCCAGCTACGACGAGCACGTGCTGCTGTGGGACACCAGGAACATGAGGCAGCCGCTGGCTGACACCCACGTGGAAGGTGGGGTGTGGAGGCTCAAGTGGCACCCCACGTGTGATTTCGTGCTCCTGGCAGCCTGCATGCAGAGTGGCTTCAAGATCCTCGACTGCCGCGGGAGCCTGGGTGAGTGTCCAGGGACAGAGGTGCTCCAGGGCTGGTTAACGGGAGCTCCAGCTCTTGCTGGAAGGCTTGAGATGGTGTTAATAGCCATAGACTTCTGTTCCAATTTGAGGCAACTTCCAGCTTTTCCACATCTGTGCACTCTGTTGGCCTGCTTGGTTGTGCCAAGGCCCTGTCACTACCTATGTGTAAATCTCTCGTAACTTCTTTTCACGGGAGGAAAGCCTTTGTTTTTGGTGTGAGGGCATAACCATTCTGGGTTTGTGTTCACTGTGATGGTTCAGAGAGGTGCTTCTGACTGTCAGGTGGTGCTTTCCTGTTAGCAGGAGTCACTGACCTGCTGGGGAACCAGTTATTGCCTCAGGAAGGAAGTGCTTTGCAGCCTGGTTAATCCAGAATAACATGAATAAGCCCTTCATGTGAATCTTGAGGTATTTCCATGGTGGAAAAGCCATTTGCATTCACATAACAAATGCAGTCTGACAGAGGGTGGTTTCCTGGGTTCTCCAGACCTTGGGCAGATCCACAGCTTAGGAAATGAGGATGGCATTTCTCCTGTGTGGGGAAGGAAGGAACTTGATGTTAACTTACTGTCAGAGTGAAATGCTGAAAGCTGACAGGAAGAACATCTGCAGTGTATTAATAACCAGGACCTGGCAATCCCCCAGATGTGTTCATGGCTCAATGAAGGTTGTGGTGTCATCAGTCTTGTCTGTCTTGAGCCTTTGTAGGCACTTTGAATAATAATACTCTTAAACCTCATGCATGTTAAACCCTCTTCTCCTCTGCTACTGACCCAAGAAGCAAGGCCATAGAGAGGTGGCTGAAAAATGGTCAGTACCTCATTGCTCCTGGAATGCTTTACTCAGTGGTGAAGAAGTGGTGAATGGTGAAGAAGTTCCAGAGAACTCTGCCCATGAGACACAGCCAATGCTGGAATGGCGGCTGAGCACTCTGCCACAACCCACAACTTAATTTCTAAATAATTCCATTTATCTTTTTTTTTTTAAGCGGAGAACACAGAGGAATGTATCATCCTGTCATCTTATGTCCTGCACAATTCCTTGGCCTATGGGGCTGACTGGTCAAGGCTGTGTCCGAAGGATTCCTTGCCTGCAAGCCAGGACCTTGCTGCTGTGTGCCAGCCTTCGGAGGAGCTCATGGGAGCATCAGGGCAAGGAGATCAAAGGCTGAATTTGCAGGTCCAGAACCTGAAGATAATTTATGAGTCTCCTACAGCTACTTTTGATGTAATCCTGGATGAGGAGAGTGAAAGCCCTGCTGTGGCACTCACAGCAGGGGCAGGGCCAAAGCTGGCTGGGGATCCTGGACTGGTCAGGGGCTCTGGTTTAAAGGGCAGTTTAGATTTGGCTGCCCAAGGGGCAGATCCAGGGTCAGCCAGCAGCTCTGACTCAGGAGCCAAGAGACCCAATGGAATGGGCCTGGACAGAGGCAGTGACTCAGCCAGGTCACCAGACAGCCCCAAAGAAATGAGCATTGTAGCCACTTGTTCTTTCTATGACAACATCCTCCATGTCTGGAAGTGGGAGATGAGCCTGGTGACCCCTCCAGATGTGCCAAGTCCTAGATCTCCATCCGAAAGAAGCTGAAAGTTTGCACTGACCAGTCCCAACGGAAGAGGGAGGAAAACTCCTGAACTGAGAGTGACAGCTGAACTTAATGCCCTAACTTCTGCTGGGCTTTCTGATCTTGCTGAACTTGGGAGTCCTTCAAGGCTAACACTGATGGAATTCCTGGTGGTTTATTTTCAGCACAGTGGGAAGCCTTTGCTTAGCGGCCTGTGGTCATGGCCGGACAGGTTTATTTAGTTTTTCCCTTAATGTCCTAGTTCCAAGTGGAACAGCCTTCCTCTCACAGGCTGCTGCTTTGTACCTCAGATCTGAATGCTTTCAAGGCTGGTTTGCATTTTACAATGGATCTGTTAAGCCTGTTCTTCTCCTTCCCTCACAAACCAATTTGGCTGTGCTGCTGTGCAGACCCAGTAAGTGATCAGGTTTCCCAAATGTCTCAGAAAAGCCCCTGAGCAGAGGATGTGTGATGGGTGTGTCTCTGGAGAAGAGCTCAGACAGTGCAATGTGCTCACAGTGATGTTTAACAGAGAGAAGTTCTGGTTCAGAAGGAGCTGCAGACTGTAACTGCCTGGTGTGGTGGGAAGTGCTGTGGGATCCTCCTGGTGTGGATCCTGGTGCTTCTCCATCGTTTTCCATCAGAGTCATCACCTGACTGCAGACTCCATCATTCCCAGCTGAGCACACCCTGGCTCAGATAAACCCTGTAGCGACCCCACCATGTTTTAGTGCCACTCAACCACCCCCCATGTGGGTATTCTCAGTATTCAGCTCATGCTTTCTGCCCTCCACAGAGCCACCTTTAGGTCCAAAGTCAAACTCAGTTTTTAAAAGGTGAACAGCTTTAAGATCAAAACCTCCAAAAAGTATAAGCGGTGTTTCTTGACATCTTTTTAAGTTTAAAATAAGTACAGGAACCAAAATCTTAACAGCATTGCCCTAACTACCTCCAGGAATGGCTGCAGGATTTCTCATGGTTGCTCCATTAGCTTTTTTTCACTGTGAAATATCAGCAAAACACCCTTTCTGGAACATTTTCTCTATTCCTAGAAACAAAAAACCAGCTTAAACTAGATCAGTAACTTTTAGCTTGCATGGTTTGTCTCTGAGGGTCCTAAAGAATGAGTTGTCTGGAGGGAAAGAAACACCAGCAACAGATCTCTGTGTAACAATGCTGCAGCTGAATGTGCAGCTGATGAGAACTTTGCTGCTTTGAAACCCCCTTCTCAAGGGTGAATGTGTATTTTAGCAAACATTCTGGAGCACTGTTACATGAAGATTCATATTAGTAATGAAAACAAGAGCTTTTGCTAAAGAAAAAACATGCTATTTTTGGATGTTTCTAAAATAAAACCAATATAAGTGATTTATCTTTTTTTTGGTCTTGAGTTTTAAAAATCAAATGACTTGACAGTCTTTATGAGGCCTGGGATGAGTCCTGCCCTGGCCTGGGATGGCTCGGGCTCCAAGGGATGAATATTCTTTGGGAGTCAGAGTGGACAATCCAGTTTCCTGGGAAAACCGAGGGTGTGTCCCTGTATCTGCCGATGACTGTGTTTTAAAGGTTGTAATGCCTTTTACTGCCCCGTGAGAGAGAGGAAACAGCCCGAGGGCAGCGAAGCTGGAGTGGTGTCAGGAGTCACCGACTGGGACCAGCCTGGCTGGGCCTTTAGGCCAGGCCTTGCTTTGCTCACAGAAATGAGGTGAGCCAGTTGTTATCTGCCTTCACATGGGGTGTGAGATAAATGATGCGGTCAAGATCGACTGGAATTGGCATCAAAGAGCGCAGGATCTTCTACTCTCCAGCCTTGCATCCCCCTCCAGCCACCTGCAAAGTGCCCTGGCTGGGCAGCAAGTCTCAGAAGGGAAGGGCTGAAGGGCCAGGAAACAGCCACTTGTGTGTAATTGGCTCTGATCAGCTTCACAGGAGGTGAAAAACACAGGGCTCAGTTAGAAAAGCTGTGCCTTCCCCATCCCCACTGTGGATGATCCCCGATCACAGCTCATCCCTCTGTGATCTGGGGCTCAGCACCCCCACTCCATCACAGCCCTGCCCAGCCCCGAAAATGTGGGCGTTCTAACCACCACCGTAAGGACTCGTCTGTCAGCCCTTACTACAGACTAAGTGCACACAGACCATCCACTAATCTTGCTTCCTTTCTCCCAAAGTAAACATTTTCAGTCTTCATTTAATTTTTAAAGTTTAATTCTTAAACTTTGCAGTACTTTGGGCTCTGCTCACCAGGCACAACTGTCTCCCACAAGAATTACCAGTCATGGATGGGAAATCAACCCGCAGATTTCCGGCAGGATTTAAATCAGATATTACATAAAAACAAGGCAGAAGGCTTTGCTGTAATGTTCAGTGACAGAGCCTGTCCCGTGCTGGCCGGCGGTGTCACCGCCCGCTCCTACCGCACGTAGTTCTTGGGGAAGAGCTGGAAGAGCTTGCCCTCCTGCGTGGGCTCGAAGCCGTACTTCTGCAGGTTGTTGGGGTCGAACGTGCCGTCCTTCACGTCCTTCTCGATGCGCGGAGCCACCAGCTGGTCGAAGAGCTGCTTGGCCGTCAGGGGCGGCTCGGAGCCCTCGGCGGCGCGGTACGACACGTAGGGCCGCAGCTTGAAGCCCGTCAGGTCGGGCACGACGAACTCGGGCACCATCTCCTTGACGAGGAGGAATTTCTTGTTGCGGGTGAGCACGCCCAGCTTCTTGGCACCGCGGCCCTTGTTGTGGCTGCGCGGGCCGCGCTTGCTGGTGAACGGCGACACGCGGTCGGCGCCGCGCACCAGCCCGCGGACTAGCTGCGTCAGCAGCCCCATGCCAGGCACCGAGGGCTCGGCCGGGCCTTCCCGGGCCCTGCGGGCACCGGGCGTCAGCGAGCCGGGTCGGTCCTTGAGGGCAGCCGGGAGCTCACAGAGACCGGACCGGTCCCCGCGGGCACCAGCGAAGCCGGAGCGAGTTCCGGAGAGCACCCGGCGGGCTCAGCGGAGGCGGAGCCGGTCCCTGCGAGCAGCGAAGCCTCCCCGAACCGCGCCGGGACCGGATCCCCTCACGACCTGGAGCGGCCCCGCCGCGCTCCTGCCTTCCACACCCCAACAGCGCCCGCTCCCATTGGCCGGGCGGCGCCAGCCAATCCGCAGTGCCGATGCTGCACGCGCGCCGACCGGCTCCAGAGGGGCTTTTCCCGCCAATCAGCAGCGAGTGGCCCGCGGCGGGGCGGGGCCTGGTGCGGCCGCGCCCCCTGGCGGAGGCGGGCGGGGTCTGCGCTCGGCGCCCTTCGGCCCCGGCCGGGACCCGCGAGCGGCGGCGGGACAAGGGCGGGACCGGGACCGGGACCGGGACCGGGCTGGCAGCGGCGGCGGGGATGGCGGGGGCAGCAGCAGGTGAGAGCCGGCCGGGGATCGCTACAGCGCGGCCGCGGGAGCCGGGCCTGGCGCGTTTGTGCAGCCGCGCGGTGCCCCCGGCCCGGCGGGAGGAGATTGTTGTTTTCTTGTTGGGTGTCCTGAGCTTCAGCCTGGCGGAGCGGGGCCGGGCAGAGCTCCGGGGCTGGCCGGGGGTGCCCAGCGCTCGGTGCCGGTCCCTGCCCGGGCAGTGTCGGGGCTGTCCCGGCAGTGTCGCCGCTATNGCAGTGTCGCCGCTGTCCCGGCAGTGTCGCCGCTGTCCCGGCCGTTCCCGTCCCGCGGGGCCGATCCCGTGTTTGCTTTCCCTGGGGAGCAGGGATGGCTCCGGCCGTGGCACCGTGTGGAGAGCTCTGCCCCCGGGGAGTTCTGTCTAAATCCCGTGGCTGTGAGAAGTTTCTCTGGGAGAAGTCCCGTCCCCCAGCGCTTCCCTGCCGGGTTTTGTTGCTCGGCACAAAGGGGTGATAAAGTTAAAAAATTATCGTTCCCCTTGTGTCGTTCAAGAGTTTGGATCAGAAGCTGTGGTCATCTCTTAACTCAGTCTTCTCCCTGGTTTTGTCTTTGCTCCTGCCGCACCTCCAGACATGGATGAAGGGGACAACAGCACCAGCCTTGAGGTACACTATGTTTTGCTCTTATTTTTGGACTTCTTTATTTCCCCATGAGTGTTTCCAGAAGCTGAAAGGAGCTGTACCTAGTTTGATAGCATTGGGACAATGCCTTTAGATGCTTTTACTTTGAAAGAGCTTTTCCTGATGGGAGTTTTATCCTTTCAAACTTTTAAGGATTGGTCCCATTTTATTGTGTGTGTGTTTTTTATTTCTTGCAAACCATTCATGCTCTGCTTCATATTCTAAACTGTTTCAATAATGCTATGGTTTAAATGTTTTCATTTTTAGCCTAAAGAAGGATGAGTTGCAGAATTCTGGCAAACTGCACTTCTTGCATTTGTTTTTGATCACAAATGTGAAACTCACAGACCAAAAAGGCACATGATGCTTTCCCTGGTCGTGAAAAACAAACCCCGTGAGAGGAAATAGTTCTCATAACTAAAAACACACACAGTGTACTTGTACACAGTTAACAGTGTTTTGTGAAAATCCAGGTTCCGTAGTCAAAACAAGGCAGGGGTGCCTCTGAGCTGTGAGGAAGCCTTGTGTTTTGGGCTAATCCCGATTTTAAGTCCTTGTTTTCAGGGCTGATAAGCCTTTCCCAGCCCTGCCTGGCCAGGGGATGTGTCAGTGTTTGCCTTGGACTGCAGGGAGGAGTTGTTGGACTCTCAGCAGTGCTGGGTGCCTGCACTCTGGATGGGTGTGAGCTGCAGTTGTGGGGCTGCATATTTGTGCTGATTGCTGTTGAGTCTCAACTTAAGGAAACTTTGACATCAGGAGGCAGAGAAATGCTCTTTATCCATACAGGTGACTGCTCCATTTTCAGATGCAGTGAGGGGCCCTGCAGGTGGTCCCACAGGTGGCTCTGAGTGTTCTTTGGGGCTGGGTGAGGTGAGCTCCTTGGCTTGAGGTGCCAAGCACAGCCCTCCTCATAGAGAAGCTGCCCTGGTGACTTGGCTGTGACCTCATTCCTGCCCCAGGAGCTGTCACAGCAATCACTGACATGTCTCAGGTGTCTGCACAGCTCAGCCTGGCTGCTTTGCTTCCTCTACTTGTCCACAAGGATTGTCCAAGCAGGGGAAGGTTCCCCCTGGGTCTGAGCAGGGGAGTATCGTGCTGTCAGTGGTGAAAACTTTGCAAGAACCTCTCAGTGGTTCTTGGAGCTCTGAATTTCTTCTTTCCCTTGTTGCTTTTCTGCACTGAGGCCCCAGCCTGGCCATGTTTGTGTTTTATTCTTTTCCTCGTGGATTTGTTTCTCTTGCAGCAGCAATGTGAGTGTCAGTTGGCAATTACTATTTTTGGTGTTATTTGAGATCATACAGGCCTGGGGAGCAGCAGAACTGTCCATGTCCCAGTGTCCCTGACAGTGTCAAGGGGAAATAAATACATTAAGTGACCAGAACAGACTTCCACCAGGAGCTCTGTGTCACCAGGTGTTGTACCTATTGCTGACACAACTTCAACTTTTTATTTTTTTGAAATCTTGTGACTTTTCACTGCAATCCCATGAGTAATAGTCTGATAACAGTAGTGACAGAGTGAGTTTGACTCTTGTTTGGAAGATAAACAGTAAAGTGCTAAAGCGGCCTGAGAAGGCAGAGTGAGCACGGGGATCTGTGTGAGGTGACTCGTCTGGCAGGAGTTTCCTTGTGCTGTAAAACTGGAATGAACCCCATTAGAGAGACCAGTTTGGTGACTTGGTGTACACTTCATTTTTCTCTTGGTGGCAAAGCTGAGTTCAGGTGTCATCCAGATCTGAAACCATGGGCAGGAATGGGACCTGAACTGTGTGTAGTGCTTAATTCAAGTGGTTTTAAGGCTCAAGTCTTAGAGGGGGATGTATTTGTCCTTGTACTCATGTTGTTTTCACCTAAGTATTGTTTTACCTTTTCCCCACGTGCTCTTAAGTTTTGGGTTGGCATTTGTGAGACTGTTTTAGGTGCCAGGTTTTATTCCTGAGTGACACTGGTGGAAACAGGTCCCATGACAGCACAGCTGAGCTCAGGGCTTTTGCCCATGTGCATCACCTGCTTTTTATGGTGACTTTAATATGCTGGTTTGTGACTTGTTTTCTCAGTCTCATAAAGTCCTTTGCATTCCATTCTCATCCTGTTGCTCTGAATAACAGAATGATTTAAAAAAGTGTTCATCTCTGTTTGACCCTGGTTCTGGCCTGTTTAGGAATGCACTGAACTGACAGCAACATAAAACTCCCCTACTGATCCTTTTCCAATGAATGTTTCTGTTGGCAGAGTGGGTTGTAAGTAAAAGAAAAACACGATCAAGTTGGTTGAGATGTTTTTATGGGGGATTTTGTCCAGCTGTGGGAAACTAATTTCACTTTCCTTTTGGTGCCAGGCTGTGTTTTCAGGAGATAGGACCCCCATCCTGCAGTTTGTGGAGGACAGGATCCAGACCACCATGGTAAAGTAGAGCTGCAGTCAGCTGGCTGAGGGGTGGGGGTGCATCCAGAGCATCTTCTCCTGAGCTCCACGAGCTCTGCTAAGTCACTGCCAAAGTCTGAGCATTTGTTTCTTTGCTGTCACTGTGCATGAGACAGGAATTAATTTCTGATATTTAGAATCACAGGCTGGTTTGGATTGAAGGGACCTTAAACCCCATCCAGTTCCACCCCCTGCCATGGGCAAGGACACCTTCCACTATCCCAGGTTACTCCAAGCCCTGTCCAGCCTGGCCTTGGACATTTCCAGGGATCCAGGGGCAGCCACAGCTGCTCTGGGCACCCTGTGCCAGGGCCTGCCCACCCTCACAGGGAAGGATTCCTTCCCAATATCCCATCTAAACTGCCCCTCCTTCATCTCCCTGTGCCCTTGTCCTGTCTCTCCATGCCCTCATACACCTCCTGTACATTGAGTTGATCAGCTCACAGATCTTTAAGAAGAAAAACATGGAATATTTTCTGTGTGATCTTATCAGCAGTCACTGGTGCAATTTAAACTTCTTGCAGATGTGGTATTTGAATTATCAATTAAGTATTTATGAATGTGCTTGACTTTTAGACATCTCACTGTGCTGAGTGTGCTTCAGCCCTTCAAAAAGAATGTAGTAACTTCTGCAGTTGAGAATTATTAACTTCTTTCTCCCTAAATTCCCCTCCCAGCTGACTGGAATTGCAATTGGAGCTGCAGTTGCACTGTTGCTTATAGCGATTGTTGTGTTTGTCGTGTACAGAAGAGTGAGACGGTCTAGTAAGTACTTGATAACCATGTAAGTTTTAAAACCAATTTTTCCATCAATCTTGAGTCTTTTTGTAATTTTCTGTGGTAGTTGTTTGCTGTAGAGGTGTGGTTCTTGCAGGACAACTGTTGCCCTAAATTTTAGCCTTCTAATGTTTTAATTTCTATAATAAAGTTTCTCACAAAGTTTTCTGTAAACACGCAGATGTTTTGCTAACTGTCTCTTTGTTTTTCATTCCTTCTCCTGGGAGGAGAAAGGTTTGATAAACTCTTTTATTAACCAGTGTAGTTGGAGAAGGAGTGACCTCTCTCTCCAATCCATAGCCATTCTAAAAGCTCTATATAATGTGTAAATCAAAATAAAAGAGCTTATTCTCCACCTTTTACTAGCTAAAGTCGCTGTCTCTGCGTGTTTCGTGTCACACTCTCTAGTAACAGACAACAGCTTTAAAGGATGGAGAACCTGTGTTGATTCCCTTCCCCAGGTCTGAACCCAGAACTGTCACATGCAGGACCTGGAGGTTTTATTTCTTTGGTGTATGAGCAGTGTCAGCCTCAGGATCAGTTGTGAATTCTGCAGATGATTTCAACCCTGCTGTGACTTCACTGTCACAGGAAGGAGAAATGATTGGAGTAGAGGTTTCCTTCAGGAGATTAAAAGGACCCAATCCTTGTGTCTGTTTAGAGAGCCCTTTATCTGCTCTGGGGCTGAGGCAGAGCCCCAGGGCAGCCCTGCCTTGGTCTGGCTTGGCCAGAGCTGGGCAAGGAGGGATCCCAGGGTGGTTTAAATTCCAAATGCTGCCCACAGGAGCTGTTCTGGAGGCAGCAAAGTCCCCAGGCTGTGCTCAGGTGTTCTCCCAGCTGCTGAAGGTGCTTTCTGATGTGATGTTTCTGTTTCAGAACAACTTCAGCCGCACGTGCCTCAGTACAGGTTTCGCAAGAGGGACAAAGTGATGTTCTACGGGAGGAAGATCATGAGGAAGGTGAGGGCACCTGGTAAAATCCAGTGTAAAGTTGAGAGGTGTAAAGTTTGCAATACTTCACTTGTTGAGCCTGGCCCAGGTCCTTCAACCTATAAATCTCACTGGGATTTTGAGGATGTTTCAGAGCTCCTGCAATACTGACTGGGTTGCTGATGGAGCAGCAGTAGCTTCTCTTTCTGGGCAGACCTTTCCTCTTGGAAAAATATTTGCAGTCAATGAGGGTAACAATAAATCAGTGAGTATCTAACTCCTGTAGGGAGTTTAAATTGTTTAAATGTTTAAATATCCCAGAATCCCGGATTGGTTTGGGTTGGAAAGAACCTTAAAGCTCATCCCATTCCACCCCTGCCAGGGACAGGGACACCTTCCAGTATCCCAGGGTGCTCCAAACCTTGTCCAACCTGGCCTTGGACACTTCCAGGGATCCAGGGGCAGCCACAGCTGCTCTGGGCATCCTGTGCCAGGGTCCCCACCCTCACAGGGTCCTGGCTGTTCCCTGTGCTGCCAAGTCCAGGTGTCCACTCAGTGCAAACCAACATCTGTAGAAAAACAAGGTACAGGGAAATAACCATCCTTAGTCAGCCTGTGTGGAGGAACACTTCCTGCTGTGAGCTGCCCCAGCCTCTGCCTCCCACACTTCACTGAGGTGAATTCAAACACTTTGACTTAATTAGACACTGGTGGGTTCAGTATTCAGTTCTAGAGCTGTTTCATTGTGGAGGAGATGGTCACTCCTTGAATCTTGCATGGCAGGTCAGCCATGTAGAACTTGGCCAAAAAAGCCCTCAGTGAGAGGAAATGTGTGTGCAACTTCATAATTTTAATATTCATGATTTTCATGGGCAACTTCATAATTTGAATCAATTTTAACCAAGCTGTTTATATGTAACTCACATAAGTAAAGAATGCTTAGAATTCCACATGGGAAAATAATTTCAGGTAGTTTTTTGTTTGAGTTTTAGACCTTACTTTTTGCTTTTCTTCCTGAGTAAGGTAGAGAACATTACACCCAAACTATTGTGGGTTGCACTTCATGGGGTTTTGATAACATACCAAGATTTTACTTTAAAAAAAAAAAAAGTCCCTCCAAATTAATTAAAGATTCCTTTTGTGACAGAAACCTTTTACAGAGATTCAACTCTTCGGGTAACAAATGGAGAACTAGGAATGTTTTGAAAACACCTAATGAGGGGCTTTCTTGATGTAGCAGTTGTGATGTTTCTCCAGAGGGTGGCACCTGGGAACTAGGAAATGCAAGGAAAAGCCTTGGTTTGTCACCACAGCCAAATAGAATCCTGGAATAACCTCAGTGGGAAGGGACCCCCAGGATCAGCCAGCCCAGCCCCTGTCCCTGCCCAGACACCCCAACAACCCCACCCTGTCCATCCCTGGCAGCGCTGTCCAAACGCTCCTGGAGCTCTGGCAGCCTCGGGGCCGTGCCCATTCCCTCGGGAGCCTGGGCAGTGCCAGCACCCTCTGGGGGAAGAACCTTGCCCTGATCTCCAGCCTGAGCCTGCCCTGGCCCAGCTCCAGCCCTTCCCTGGCTCCTGTCCCTGTTCCAGAGCAGAGATCAGTACCTTAGTCCTTTTCCTGATGCTGAGTGTTCTGAATGAGAACCACAGCTAAGAATCTTTCCTCTCTACTATCCATTAGCACTGTAGTAGTTGATTGGTAAAATCAAAATATACTCTACTTGCTTTATAGAAAGGAAGTGATCCTGAAGTAGATATTCCAATTCTCCAAGGTCTTACATGAGCTCTTCACTCTGCTCACTAATGGCTGGTAAATGTGTTGGTGCCTCAGCAGGGTTGGTGTTTTTGGTTTTGAGGTTTTGTGATGGGTTTTGTGTCCATTATTTTCCCTAGGTTACAACTCTTCCCAATTCTCTGGTTGGGAACACTGTCCCTCGCCAAAGGATGCGCAAACGGGCAAAGGTTTTATCTCTGGCTAAGAGGTACTTGGGACTCTGGGAAGGGGAAAATTTACATCATGGGGGCTGGTTTGCGGTTTTTGTTTGTGATGTGGAACTTAGTCCTAGCAGAGCCCTTTTCTGTAGCTGTTGGTTTTCCCAGTCCTGTCAGCTGTGGATCAGCTGGGAGGATTGCTGAACTGGGATGGTTTTGGTGAAGAAAGGCAGGAAGGTGGAATGTTTTAGCTAACTGATAATGTGTAACTTGAGATGCTGAATTTTAGTATTTACTATATACTTATTTAACATTTCCTATTAGTACAAATGAGGATCCTGAACTTCTGTTTTCCTTTGTAGGATTCTGCGTATTAAGAAGGAATGTCCAACTCTGCAGAGGAAAGAACCTCCTCCTTCTTTGCTGGAGGCAGATCTGACTGAATTTGATGTCAAGAATTCCCACTTGCCATCAGAAGTGCTGTACATGCTTAAAAATGTCAGGTAATGTTAAATGGAAAGAGAAATTTAGAGTTTGGTTTCGATGGATGTTCAAGTGATGTAAATATTTGACAGTTTGTGTCAAATCTCAGATTTTACAATTTCATGGTCAGAATCCTGGGGGAGTTGACTGAAATTCATCTGAGCACAAGGACAGAATAAATGGCTTTGAATTTTCTAGAAACATTAAGAAAATAGTTGAGTTTGTTGTAAAAATGAAGAAAAGAGACGGGGGGGAGAAAAAGGGAAGTAGTTTAGTTGCCTCAGTTTGGGAATAGTATTAATGAAGGTGTTCTAACATGAACAGATTTAGTGCCTCTTAAAACTTTGGTTTAGGCTGTATCAGACAATTTCTTTTGTATAGAAAAGCATCATAATTGGTAAATGTTAATTGGATACCATATTGACAGCTCCCTGGGCTGCAGAATGTTTTACTTCTCTGCCTGAAAAGGTTGCAAATAAATCAAAGTCAACTTAATCCCCACGGCTCTTTGGCAGACTAAAAGAAGGCATGGTCTTTGTACCCCTTCAGCAAGGGGTTAAATTTGCTGACACAGCAAAGAGGAGATCTTCCAATCTGTAATTTTGGTTTTGCTTGTAGATGTTAATTTTTCCTCCCAGTTGTGATATACTGTCGTCCTGAAGGTCATAGATTCTCAAATAAAAATGCTGTTTCAGTCATCTGAACTTGCTGCTGTGGAATTATGGTCTCCTGTGACTAATTGATGTTGCAGTAGGATTTGATGGATTTATCCTGATAAATGTGAGCTGTTGGAGCTCTGTATGGAATGATCAGGTGTGAAGCCCATATTTCTCTCTGCCTGGCAGTGCCTGACTGGAGTCCAGGTGCATGTTACCAGCAGGAGATGGACTATTATAAACTTGTAATTACATGCAGATGACTGGAGCTTTTCCCTCTTTTCAGTATTTCTCCTGTGTCCTGCTTCCATGGACAGGGCAGCTGCACTAAAAGGGGAAGTTTCCTGGGGTAACTTTTCTCACTGAGTCTGTGTATCTGGCAGGTTTTTTATTTTTATTCCCCTCCACAGGCCATGCTGGTGATTGCTGGAGGAAGTTTGGCTGTAGTTCCTTCTGAGCCTGCATTCCTTGGAAGGCTCCTCCAAAGGAGTCCCAGCATTTACAGTTCTGTGTTTCATGCTGCTCTTGCACCTTATTTTGGGGAGCTCTTTGAGGCTCGTTCCCTGCAGCCACTCCTCCGGGCTTCCTCTGCTCCTCGCACCTTTGCTAATTTAGGAAGGATTTTCCAAGGGCTGTGGTGATTTCAGGTTTTCTCTTTGCATTTTCTTTGCTGCAGGGTCCTTGGGCACTTTGAGAAGCCCCTGTTCCTGGAGCTGTGCAAGCACATGTTCTTTGTGCAGCTGCACGAGGGCGAGTACATCTTCCGTCCGGGGCAGCTGGACAACAGCATCTACGTGGTGCAGGATGGAAAGCTGGAAGTTTGCATCCAAGAAAGTGTAAGAACCCACTGCTCTGCACTTCCTGAGAGAAATCTGTTGGCACAGCAGACAGGCTGGCATGAATCATTAAGCATTGATTAAACTTAGACATGTGAATCACAGTGGTTTAGGAGGGATTAATCCCAGCTCTTCAGGGCGTGGTATTTGTAAAGATCAAGGTTTGTAGCAATCCCTCATGTCTCAGATGAGAGAGCTGAACACAAAGCTGATGAGGCAGCTGGAATTATCCTCACACAAGAGGTGCAGAAGTTACTGAGGGAAGACAGGATGCAAGGTGGGCTTGGAAACATTCACCTTTGGAAAGGTTGTTACAGAAAGTATTTGGGCAGAGAGAGCAGGAGAGACCAAGCTCACCTCAGAACAGTCCAGCAGGACTCAGTAGTTTGTCTGGGAGGTGGAATAGTCAGATTCACTTTTGGGTAAACAGGGGGAAAAAAGATGATGGTGTGTTTTCCATGTGAGTCTCAAAATGTTGAGCACCAGTCCTTGTGATCCCTTCTGCCAAGTTAAATTTTTAATTTTTACCTTCTTCGGCTGAACTTTGAGTTGAACTTTTGGATGTAAGCAGTTTTCCAGTGGCTGAAAGTTTAGTGGGCTTGTGTTTGGAAATTATATAAAATTTGCTGATTTCTGTGTATTTTTACATTTTGCTGCTCCTGCTTTGTACAACCTCTTGATAGGTAACCCCTCAGTAAGGGGAGCTCATTCTGCCTCTGGATGAAGGAAGCTTGGTTTTGTTGGTGTTACATAGCAAAGACAAGCAGGTCACAGCATCCCTGGAAAAAACTGGCTCATAGTTTCTTTTAATTTATCACTTTTAGAATGCTGGTTTAAAACTCTGTGGTTGGAATTAGCACATTTCCATCAGAGCAGAGAGAAAATAAGCACCTGAGCTTTCTGAAATGCTCCAAGTTTGCCAAAATGCAGCTGTGAGGCTGCAGTAATGCTGTGTGTGTGCTTGCAGGATGGAACAGAGGTGGTGGTGAAGGAGGTGCTGGCAGGAGACAGCGTGCACAGCCTGCTGAGCATCCTGGATGTCATCACGGTGAGTTCTGGGAGGGGCAGGTTCCTGCTGGGTCCCACAGAGCCTGGCAGGGGAAGCAGGCCTTGAACATTCCTAGGGAAAAATCAGAATGCAAAATGGTTTTTTTTGATGAATTCTCCTCCTCCCAGGCCTTCACAGGTGTAAGCTGAGCTTTGTGGTGTGGAGGATGGTTGTGAAATGTGTGCTTGACTGGCTGCTTCTGATTAGCAGGAGGATTTGAATGATCCCTTTATGTCTGTAAAACTGAGATTACAGTTTGATTTGCTTAAATCACAACTCAGGGAGGAGCAGGACCAGGCTGGGGCCCAGCAGTCTGAGCTTTTACATGTTTGATGGGTTGCTTAATGAATTTGTTTTTATTTAGTCTAATGAAAATAAATATGACGGTTGTTAGTACTGTAATTATACTGTGAAACCAGTTGATGGATTTATTTTGTTTTGTAACATCAGTAGTGCTGGTGGCCAGCTGAGGGCTGTGCTCTTTGGCAGGGGCCAGGATGAGCTGAAGGCTGATCCTACTATTCAGTGCAAAATTGGTGGATTTTGTTTGAGTTGGAATTAGACTGATGGTTTTGCTAAAATCACTTTAGGAATGCCTAAATGGAAGGTGTTGAATTCAACATATTTGGTAATATCCAAACCCTGAAGGGGTTTTCTTGTAGGATTTTGGTAGGTTGGGATTTGAGAGGATGAAGATAAATCTGATCAGTAAGTTGCTCATGTTTGACCTTGTGTCATGCTTCTGCCACGCTTGGCTGTCACTGTTCATCAAAAGGTGCCATTGCTCTGTGTGTGAGGAGTTAAAGGATTCTCTGAAGTGTTCTTTGCCACTTCCAAAAGCAGGCACACACCTCTAGATCCACATTATCTGTAAATCTGTATTACGTATATCTGTAGTTCCCATAAAACCTATCGACAGTGATAACATTTTTTAAGGTTGCTCACAGTTTCTCTGTAGAAGGGGAATAATTTGGACTGTACAAGTCTAGTTCTTGCTGTCAAATTCATAATACCTTTGTAAATCCATATTAGTACCTTTGCCCTTGTTACTTCCACCACTAAATTTTCTTCATGACAATATTCTAAAGAGCAGGGCCATCATAAAGGAACATGAATATCAGTCACATTCTTGCTTGTTCAAAAGAAATATAAGAAAAGAAATTCTTGTATAGCAGTGCTTTATGGCTTTGTTTTCTATAAACATAGTTGCCATTTATTTTTTATCTTGTTGAGTTTTTTTTCATTTTAAATTCTCATTCTGTCTTTTCTTTCTCTTTCTCATTAGTTATACCCCTGGTAAGTAAAAAAAAATAAAAATGATTGAAAGTGTGCTGAACAGAGTTAGCAGTCTGCAGAAAAATCTGTAATAAAAGAACCTTGAAATATTTTTTGCTAAACTTGTTCTCATTTATTTTTACAGCTCTTTTGTTCCTCACTTCCCAGCTTTGTGAACTGCTTGTTTCATTGCTGTACTTCCTCATGTTCCTTGCACACTTTAGGTAGAGGAGTAGCATGAAAATAGGCAAGGAGAGAGGAAGTAGCATTAGATCAAAATAGAGGAGACCCCTCAGTGTCATCCCAAATTAGTGAGCGAGTCTGAGAACATCCTGCAGATACCATAACCTGAATTAGATTTCACTGCACCACCAAACACATGGCTCTGACAGTAGGAAAGGGTGTATTCAGAGAGGATTTCAGTTGTCTGAGCTGGATTTGTAATTCTTTTGGCTGATTTTGCAGCACATGATGTCAGGCTGGTTCCTCACTTAGTTGAGACTTGTGCAAGGAAGTTGAGGGTGCTGCAAGAAGTGGCAAGATCTTGTTGGTGGACCTAAAAGAAAGGTCATACCAGAGGTACTTTTCTAATTGAATCTTTGAGCTTTTAAACTGAAAAGTCCCTTTAGTTCTACTAAACACAAAGGTAGCAGCTGTGACATGAACCTCACCTTATTCCAAGAACAGATTGATGCTGCTTTCTCCAGACTGAGGAAAAACTGGAAGCTCTTGAATCCAAGTAGCTGCGGGCCCTTTCCTCGTATTCTGGAAGAGTTCTGAGGTGCACTTAATGACTTTGACTTGATACTGCCTCAAATACCAAAGAAATCTCTGAGCTGAGCCTTGTAATGTCTGTGTTTTCAGCAACTCCTGCTGAGAGCTTGTGTGTGCAGCCAGAGCTTTTCCCAGAGCAGTCAATGTTCATCCAGAGTGAACTGGTCCAGCAGAGATGTGATGCTGATTGCTGGAGATTGGGGGTTCACTCTTTTCTTCTCCATGTGGAGATGCTCTTAAGAAAACAGGGGCCTGCTGACATAGTTGGAATAAGAAAGTTGGAAAAAGAAGAGGCTGTGAGGGATATTGATCAAATGGCAGTGATTGAGGGGGGGAAAAATGAAAGTCAGAATTAAAAGAAGCTGGAAAAACACTTGGATAAAGGTGAGCCTGCAGGGCTGACAAGATAGATGAGGTTATAAAGGAGTGATTGATAGCAGTGAAAACTTTGGGTGCAGCAGTGTTGATGTGGAGGATGTCAGGAAGGAGTAGAGGAATACAAAATCCAGCCATGGAAATGGGGAGAACATCCCAGATTTTTGGGATCGAAAAGGAGCTACCACTACACGTGGGAGAATGTGGAACATCCATGTCTCTTGCAGCAGATTTCTTGACCAGACTTGATTGGATTTGGCCATAAGCTGTCACCTGGGTTCAGCTGCTGCTTGGAGGTGATGCCTCAGCTCTTGGAATGAGACAGAAGTAAATAATTACCTGCCCTGAGAACAAAAAGTTCTCTGTTGAAAAAAAACCCTGTTTCATAACTGATTATAACTTAACTGTTCTTGTCATCTCAGTGTGTGATTGCAAAATAGTATAATTTGAATGTGGTGTTCTCCCTGTGCTGCTCATAACATTAGATCTGAGAGCAGTGACAATTATGGAAGCTTTCCTGCTCACGCTCCTCTGACAGCCCCATTAGCCACGGAGTTGGCCCTTTCAAAAGAGCTGCTCTCATGTGGGGATCTCAGAGAGGCAAAATTACATGCTGAAAACTTGGAGGAATGGGCTGTTCTTTGGAGAAAAAGGCTTCTGCATCATTATCTGTTATTATCCTAAAGCTCTTTTCCCGAGGTTGTCAGCACTGAGCACTTCCCAGAAAAAACCCAAAAATTTTACTGGGTAGACTGGAGACCAGAGTTCTGGGGTACTCAGGGCTCAGTTTGCTCTTTGGAATAACTCATGAAACACCATTACACTTGATACTTATTCTTGTCCAGCAACTGAAGATTTAATAGTTTCCTCGGTTTTTTACTATATTTTTGCTGTAGAGATTGGTAGAAAATCCAGTTGATGGCAAATGCAGTGCTTAAAAACAGACTATATACATTTTCTTTTACATATAAGAAGTCCAAATTAGTTCTTCATATAAAGCCAGACTTCAAACTGGCCTGTAAAAGAGGATTCTTGCATTTATTTTTGGGTACAGTGACAGCACAGAAATGTTATTTGTTAATTTCTTTACTTAATTAAAAGAAACTTGGGAAAACTGAGGCCACTGGCAGCTTTGCACTGTAGGTCAAAGATGTTTAAAATTTCAGATCCCTCAGGAACTTGAAAAATCAAGGCTATTTATATCATCCCTAGATTTTATAAAAAGGTCAGCTGAAGTTGGTGTAATTAAGAAATTGGTTCCAATTAATTTAATTTAATTTTAGAATCTTCTTCACGGTGCCTTCCAGACCAGCAGGCAGACAGAGCTGCAGCTTTATTTTCCAGAGTGATTAGAGAAAGTCTCTTCTTTGGTTTTGCTGGGTTCTCTAGGCAGGAATTCCTTCTAAGTGCTTGTGTTGAGTTGTCTGATACTCTGCAAGTCTTGCAGGCAGTTTGGTTTGTAATCAGCATTTAGCATCTGTGTGTCAGTGTTAGGGAAAAAGGTGCCTTGTGTTGCTCTGGACAGGGAAAGCTGCTGGAGCTGTGAGGTGCTGTTAAAATAGAAACTCCATTTCTTCCTTCACTCCTGCTCTGTGCTGCAGAAAGGCCCATTTTATATTATAAATACTGTGTAAATCAATATCTGATGGATTAGTAAATTAATTTATGAGTTAGAGATGTTGTTTCCAGCATTTATTAAGTGGGTAAAAGGGGCATTGTCTGTCTGTCTTTTTACCCAAGTGTTTGGCAGTAGATCTATTCTCATTTAAGGGGCAAAATCTAAAATCAGAGGCTTGACTTCCAGTGTGAAAAAAATCCCTGTATTCTACCCACTTTCCATTTGTTTGTTAGTTTTCCACCTGTTCTTTGAGCAGAATAGTCTAGACCCACTTTGTCTCCAGTAAAGAGAAGCTGTTTGGCTTTGTCACATGGAATATTTCATATATATATATATGAAAAAAAGTATATATATATATCTTGAAACAAAAGAAGTCTGCCTGTCTTTTGGCTTCCTCAGTTATGTCTGTAATTTTGCCTGTCATTATGCCTGTACAGTTTTGTTGTGTTTTTCACTGGTTGTGTGAGTCTGGGGTTGGTTTTGTAGCAAATAACTTGGTTGTCACTACAGATAATAAAATCCACAACCCCTCTTTTCTCTGCAGCCTTGACTAGCCAGGACTTCAAAGCTTCTGAAGACTGGCTCTGTAATAATGTGTCAGAGCTGAGAGCCTGGCACTTCCCTCAACCTGACCCAGCTCCCTTATTTCTCTGCCTGTCTCTAATGCAGGTGTGAATCCACCCTCATTACATCCCCCGTGGTCATGGGGCACCAGCTCAAGGCTTTTTGTGGTCAGACAGTGTCTGTCAGACATAGACAGCAGCAAAGCAGTAATTTGGGAAGAATTGGATTGGATCATTGATGGATTAACCCTGTGTCTCTGGAACTTTCTCTTAGGGTCACCCTGCTCCCTACAAAACCGTCTCAGCCCGAGCAGCCACTCCATCCACAATACTGAGGCTTCCAGCCAGTGCCTTCCAGGATGTGTTTCAGAAATACCCTGAAACCCTTGTGAGAGTGGTGCAGGTAGGTAGAGCTGAGGGGAAGGGGCAACCACTCTCATTTCCAGGTTAAGGAGGATATTTAGAGGCTCAGCAAGTTCATCATCCATCCTTTGCTAGACATGGAACTGCTCAGCACATCTTATCAAGATTTGGCTCTTCTCCTGGCTGTTGAGCCCTAGACTTAATAATCCAGTATTATCCCAAACAGGAAAAAAAAATTATGTATCTGTATATCTCCATTAATTGAGTTTCTGCCTGTGGTACCCTCATCAATCAGCCAGACCTGCAGTGTGAGTTTGTTGGTCCTTGGGGAGTAGAAAGGTGCTGGCGTGGGCTCTGCAGCTTGGGGTGCACCAGGAGGGCTCCAGAATGGCTGGGAGTCATGAACAGACTGTCCCATGTCCTGAAACAGGACTGTTGGACCCTCAGGAGCTGTTTGGTGAGTGCTCATGCATTGTGAGAGTCACAAAATTCAGACTGATGTGTGAATTTTCACTTTAGAAGCATTTTTCAGCACCTGAGGGAAAAGCTCTGCTTTGTGTCAGTTGTGTTCAGCTTCTGTTGCTTTGCAGGGGCTCAGACAGCTCTCAGGTGAGCACCTCCTGCAGGTGGGAGGTGCTGCAGGGGTCAGGATTAAGGATTTCCAGGGGTGGTGCCTTGTCCCACAGGTGTAGCAGCCACAGGGTGACCCCACAAGTCGCTCTGGGCTGTCCTTTTGCTTTGCTGTCACTTCTGAACCTGTTTGTCCTTGCAAACTGTTCCGGTCTCTGGATGATTTATGAGCAACACATGAAGCTCCTCATACTGCTGGTTGAAGGAGAACAGATCATTAACACCAAATGAATTTGCTCTGTGAGAGCTGATTCAAAAGAGAGGATGGCTCAGGAGTGGGAATTAGCTGGCAGGGCAGAGGAAGGTGCCACTGACTCCAGTGTTAGGTTTGAGTGCTTATGGTGCCGTGGGACAGGTTCTCTATGGAGAGAGCTGGAATAAATTTTTTAATGAGGCAGAAAATTGGATGCAAATACTGCTATTTCAAGGCACTTTTACTATTGATGTTTATAGAAAACAAAAAGCATTTGGTATTTGGGATTAAGACTTTGGACTCTTGTGCCATCAAATGATCATGAAGTCATCGGTAAATCATTTGAATCTGTCTCAATTTATCAGCTGCTAAAAAGGAATTTCAGCTTAGGGTACAGTCTGTATTTTATAGAATGCTTTCAGGTACTCTGGTGCATGATTGTGTCTAAATGCCATAACGAGTGTGGGAGAATGCTGAATCCATTGCTATTGCTTCTTTATTCCCTGTTTGCAGATCATCATGGTGAGGCTGCAGAGGGTGACATTCCTGGCCTTGCACAACTACCTGGGGCTGACCACGGAGCTCTTCAGCTGTGTGAGTTTGGGAGGCAGGCCCTCTGCTCTCTGACAGCACAGAGAGGTTTTCCTTCTTCCAGAAGGTCATAAAGCAAATGCTACATACTAATTTCATAATGACAGTGCTTGAGGACTGAGGCACTTGTATAACCAGCCCATAAAACCCAGCCTACGTTGATGCCTGGGGAATTGGTGGGGAGGCTTAAACTTCCCAAGTGCATCATTCCAGAGTGATGTGTGTGCTCTGCTCGGTGCTTCAGCAGTTCTGATGTCTGCTAATGATGTCACCTCTGCCTGGAGCCGTGGGGAAAATGCTGCACCCGTGGTGGCAGAGGGCCAGGGAATTCTCCAAGTGTCAAGCTGGGAGTCCCCAGGCCCTGCTGGGATGCCCTGAGGGAGCTGCAGATCCCAGGGCAAGCCACCCTTGGGGATTTGGACTGACCAGGAGGGGGTACCTGGGGATCTGTGCGGGCTCCAGGGTGTGTCCCACGTGTGAGGGGGTGGCTGATGTTTGCTTGTCCCGTGCTGCTCCCGGCAGAGCCCGGCCATCCCGCTGATCTCCGTGAGCAGCGCCACCGCTGGAGGCAGCGCCGGCAGGGCCGGGAAGAGACAAACGTCCAGTGCTTTCGAGGAAGATCGTGGAGAGAAGTTTGAAAAGTCTGGGGAAGTGCTGGAAATGGGTAATGCTTCTGGAAACAGGGAGGAACTGTCCTCTGGGATCTTCTTTAATTTTTGTACTACTCACATTATCCCAGACTGTTTTGGGTTGGGAGGGATCTTAAAGCTCACCCAGTGCTACCCCTGCCATGGCAGGGACACCTCCCGCTATCCCAGGCTGCTCCAAGCCCTGTCCAGCCTGGCCTGGGACACTGCCAGGGATCCAGGCATTCTCTGGGCACCCTGTGCCAGGGCCTCACTGCCCTTAGTAGTAAAGAATTTCCTCCCCAAATCCAGTCTAACCCTGCCCTCCTTCAGTTTGAGACCATTCCCCCATGTCCTTTCACTCCATTTGATCCACTGTTGATATCTCTGCTAAAAATCAGAGGATTTTTATTTTATCAGAGTAGTTAAGGATTGCCTTAGATCAGTTTCTGGTTTGGAGCCTTTGGATAGTCCTTAGCTTCAATGGGGAAATATTACTGTGTTCTTAATGATATTGAGGGATGAAGGAAAGAGGAAAAATAAGTGACTCCTCATTTTGAATGCAGAGAGGGAGTTGGGAAAATGCAGCACTCTAGACACCAGCAGAAGAATTGCTGGATATGTGTCTTTTCAGCCTAAAGACTCAGTACTGAAGGTGAAGCCAGGAAAATAGATGGAGTTGAATTTTGCCTCTGCAGATGGAAAAAAATTAATTAAATCAAAACCAGGAAAAAGGTTTAAACAATTTTTAATGTCAGTGTTTCAAAATCTTTAAGTCAGCCTTTAATAGTGGGTAGTTAAAGGTTCTCGTTGTTAGTGAGACTTACTTTATTAGGGGATACCTTGTGTTTACAACATTTGTTTTTAAATTCCAGATATGTCGAGAATTTCTGGTGCAGAAAACTGTGAGCACGTTTTCAGAAGAAGCCTTTCATCACCTCCCTATGCAGGCTCTACAGAGGCTTCTAGTAAGTAGTGCTTGGCAAAATTGTGGGAAATACGTAATTTATCTAATCATGGGGGAAACCACATGAACTCTGGAGTGCTGGGATAGATAATTTTCCTCTTTATGGTGGATAATCATCTTGCAGTCCTGTTCATGGCAGATAATCGTCTTGCAGTGGTGCTGCTTCCTAACTCATTGGTCAAAAAATTATTTAGTAACAAATAGACTATTATCCCACAGAGCATTCCCTTTCTGTCATTATCAGCCTTGGGGAACATCATTTGGCTACCAAGACCTGCAAATGAAGAGCTTTATTAATTGATATTACTGAAACAAACTGAATTATGATGATAGGCCATCATCTTTCACATAAAAGATGACACACGTTTCTTGCTTGGCTGGTTGTCCAAAAAGCACATTATGTGGCTTTGCTGCTTTTAGAGGAATGTTCTTTAGAGTGGGTAATAAAGGTGGTGGATCATGGGATGCTCTGAGGAGACGTTTATGAGGCTGACCTGATTTGATGCTGCAGTATTGTTTTGGGGAACTTTAGTTACTCCACTGCAGACATTTTCCTCTGGACCTGGTGTTCAGGGCAGCTTTATGTTCCAAAGTGGAGAAACTGGAGTTCTTGTGGGAATCACAGAACACAGGCTCTGTCTCTGTTAGATGAGTAATAAATTAACTACTGTGAGGGAATTCCAAGCTCATGCTCCAGTACTGTTAATATAAAAATGTTTAATCAGTGGAATAAAGGTGCCCTGGGTACTTTAGAAAATACTTTTATTGCTCACCTTGGCTATTAAGTGACTTTGGAGAAAGGAACATCCTGAGGGGTTGAAGAGCTTGGAGACAAGGAAGAGGAGGGAGCCAGGCTGAGCGAGCCCTGAGAGCTTTCCCCAGGGAAAGGTTTGTGTCACTTGTTGCTGCCACATGAAGTTGCTGGTGTGCACAGAGGAGAGCAATGGGGAGTTCCTTCAATTTTAACACTGGAGGGCTGATTTGTTTCCTCTTCAGTTCCTGCTGGGCAAGTGTATAGGGTCCCACTTAGATTTTTCATGGTTTCCATGTTACTGCTCAGAGGGGTGCATGTGATGGAGAAACAGGATTGTGGCTGGGGTAAGTAGATCATCTTTCTTAAGCCAGGGAGACAAATTAGGAGAAAATACTGACTGACCCACACAAGACTTGGTTTGGTTTTCATGTGTGTGAGGTTGTTTTACACTAGGAATTATAAAATGCACCAGCAGACTTGATGCAATAAATTTGGTAAATTAATTAATCCTTGCCCTGAACACAGCCCCTTCCCCCAGGTAAATGAGGCAGTCCAGTGAGTTCTGCCTGTGCAGCCCTGTGACATTCTCAAGGACAGTCCTTGTGTGTTCTTAGGAGCTTTAATATGGAAGGATCCCTGCAAACCTCTCAGTGGATATGTCCATTTGTCCTTCCTTTCTCCTTTTATGTGTCATAAGAGTTACGCCAGGGTACACAGAGCTTAGCAGATAGAGAAAACTAATTTTTACTGACAGAAGGAGCATATCTAATTGGGTAATTATGATTTGCCTCAGTTAACAGAGCTGATTTCTTCTCACTGTTTAGCTTGCACAGAAAATGTCTTGTAATGCCTTGATGTCTGTAATGAAAAGATCCAAGATCTTGCTTCAGATTCTATTCCAGTGCTTACTGTGTGTTCAGACTCCATGGAATATTGATCATGTTTATTATTAATTCAGAGAGAAGAAAACTGTTGGAGTCATACAAGTGCTGTTATCTCAACATCTCCTTGATTTGCTTGTTGTTAGAATTAATAAACACTGCTAAAAACTGCTTTGGGAGAAAACACTTCTGCCTCAGTTGCTCCTGGGGCTGGCTGTAATTTTTCCTTCTAGTTTTTTGTGTAGTTATCTAACTTGAAGCACAGCAGATGAGGGAATGGGATTCTGCCAGCTCAGGCTACTCTGCTTTATAAGTGTTTTAACTTTGTGTGGAGAAAGATAGAATTAATTCATTGAAGCATCTGGGCTGGGGGACAGAGGAATTAGAAAGCAGAAATAAAACAGTGGGGCCTTCTGGATGTAACAACTTCACCTCTTCCTTGTCCCCAGAAGTCTTCCTAACTCTGTTTTTAAGGTTAAACAGCAGTTGTCTTCGATTGTTTTGGTGGTTTTTTCCCCAGAGAGTTGGAGAAGCTGCTGTTCCACCAAAGCCCTGATGTGCAGGGGTTGAACCTGAGTGTTCAGATGGAAAATGCACTTGGTGTGTTGGGGCTCAGGAGTTTGGCTGACCCTGGGATTTGGGGGGCAGGGAGGTTGACAGGGAGTCAGATCAGCTCATATGGAGCTGCTCTTTCTACTATCCCAGTTTATTGTTTATAAATGATTTAGGGTCTTTAATGCTGCAGTGTGCAGGAAATTCAGTTAATAGCATCAACATCATTACTGTTTATTTTTGTTTTTTAGCTTATGGCTTGTAAGTTCTGATGACAATCACAATCAACTTTAGGTCAACTTGTTGGGTTTCTTGTTTGGAGGCTGATCATTAAATGACTTTATTATGATCCCAGTGGCAGGTTTGAAATGTGCAAAGATTTGTTCATATTTGTAGATCACAGAATTATGGTTAAGGTTGGAAAAGACCTTTAAGATCTTCAAGTCCAACTGTCAGGCCAGCACCACCTCGTGTTCACCACTAACCATGTCCCCAGGTGTCACACCCACGTGTCCTTTGAACACTTCCAGGGGTGGTGACTCCACCCCTGCCCTGGGCAGCCTGTGCCAGTATTTTACAACCCTTTCCATGAAAAGATTTTTCCTGATATCTAATCTAAACTTCCCCTGGCGGAACTCAAGGCAATTTCCTCAAGATGACATGGAAAGAGTACTCTGAGGTGGATCTGAATATTTGTGGCAGTGGGATTCTTCCCTTGGCCTAGCTGGGGTGGGAGATAGAAGTCAAGCCCCTTCAGAAATAAAAACAGTTTTTGAAAATAAATTTAGGGACAGCCCTTTATGGTAGGGTGATGTTGTCACACGATCATAGATCACAATGGTGTAAATTTTGGTTCCAAAAGGCAACTTCCCAAAGTTTGGAGCAATCCTGGGCAGGTGTGTGTCTCTTGAGAGGGACAGGTGAGGAAAGAATTCAGAATTAAAAATTTGAATTTATTAGGTGACAGAATTTACCACTCAGGAAAGACAATTGCTTTTCCAAAGGGCCCAGCTTATTCTTGAGCAGCAATTTCTATTTATGAAACCACAAGTGTAAGAGCAATGTAGTGATTGAAAGTAAAAGGTACAAGGAAGAAAATGTAAACTTTTTTGAATAGTCTATTTTGGAGATATATTAGGCATAGAAATAGGGTTGAAGGAAATTGCAATTTCTGCATGATTCTTTAACTCATCTGTAAATCTTCAGGCTGTGGGAATCCTGTTCAAGGTTTTCAAATAGGAAGAGTTTCCCAGTTATGTTTTCATTATTGATTAGCTCAGAAGTTTGTGGGAGGTGGATGGGTCAGCCAGGGACCTAATGTAATTAGGATGTATTAAAATTGGGAAGTGAGGAATAGAAGTTGTATTGACTTTCATGAATTAAATAAGTGAGAACTGTAAGGGAATTTCTTATGTAACTTTCAGCACCACAGTTTGGACAAGTTGTAGAAAAGAACTGAAATTATTGGGGGCAAAATGCTTTGTATGGAGAGACTTTTAGAAGCTGCTGATCATAATTTTCTCCCTATGAAATGGCAATTTATTGGGTGCAAAAAAATTCTTCAGTTTGATGAGGAAAATGTTAATAAGTTCCTGAAAATAGTGAGGAAAATTTGCTGGATTTGCCTCTTCCTGGCTATTACTATTATTATTATTGTAATAATAGTCTGATATTCTTCCTGTGTCACTCCCCTTGAGCAGAGCCTGTTTCTAGGAGATAAAAGGTAACCTGGATGAATAAAGAAAGGACAGCTACATCCTGGGCATTGTGACTTCCAAGGATGTGGAACTGAATAGAAAATATGTTTAATTCTTCCAAAAAGGCTTTTAAAAGAAATAAGGTTTCTTCAGCACATCCCACCTTTTGTACAAACCCATCATCATCTGGAAGGAGCAATGGATGAGCTCAGAGGGTGACCTGCTCTCACAAATGAGGAAATTGGCCCCTGAAACTTAATGTTAATCCTATGAAGGATTTCAAGGATTTGTAGAGTATTGAAAATGAGATGCAGCAGCTGATATGAACCATCAGCAGCATCACCTCAGGCAGTTTTGCAGAAAGCCATGAAAAACACTCAAAGTTTTAAGTTATCAGGAGTTCCCTCTCTCCACTGCTCTCCCAGTTCTCAGTGGACAAAAAGCCCCACAACAAACCTTCAAATAATGACTGTACTCTGTACAGGAGTGGATGTGGGAATTCTGGGACATGTTGCACACCCGAGTTCAGATGGGAAGATTTAAAGTTCCAGGTCAAAAGGAACTGGGAAATAATAGGAACGTGAAGGTGCCGCTTGCTGAAGTTGCTCCACTTGGTGTGTTGCCTGTTGTTTCTGAGAAACTGCAGAACAGGAGGTGCTCACAGCAGGATTTTTGTGTTGCTGCAGACAATTCCAGCGGTGCCAAGTCCGACATGGACATGGCCTACGAGAGGGCCAGGGTGCACCTGGCGCCCGAGGACGCCGCCGGCAGCCCCGCCGTGGCCAAGGTGGGTCTGCGCCTCCCGGGAGCCCAGCCTGCTTCCTGCCCTGCCCCTCCTGACTTCATTCTGCTTCCAGTCATTTCAGTGTTTCCTTCCTGCCTTTGAAACGCTGCCCTTGCAGCTCTGGACAAGTTGGGATATTTGGATTTACAGAATCCCCAAATGGTTTGGATTGGAAGGGACCTTTGAAGCCCAGCTGGTCCAGTCACCCTGCTGTGGCCAGGGACACCTTCTCTACTCCATCCAACCTGACCTTGAATGTTTTTGTGTTACTGTTTTTTAACTTAGAGATGTTTCAGTAGATTTTAGTGGCTGTCAAGTCATTTTATTGCACATCTTGAAATTCTGTGGAGATTCCCATGGTGAGCAATGGGAAGCCACTGCTGCAAGTTTTTATGTATTTTCTTCCCCTAACTCATGAAGTGGATTATTTGGATTTGTCAGACCATGCTTTATTTTTGAGAGGTACTTTACAGCAAGGAATTAAAAACTTGTAGGTTTCTAGTCATTATTTATAAATCTCTTTTTATTTTTGTGGTCTGCTTTTTACAAATATTGACCTGGAAGTCAAGATCACAAAAACACTCTTGAATTATAAAACTGCAGCTTAAAATCTGGAATGGAACTGTTGCTCACTGTGACCTTGACAGACATTTTATCTTTTCCTCCATCTTTGTGTCCAGGGTTGATAAAATTTTAGCTCCAGCAAGCTAGCAACAGCCCAGTTTCTGAAGTCTCTTATTCCTTCCCTTTCACAAGCTGTGATGAGTAACTTTGTTTCATGTGAGTGTCAGGCTGTGCAGAAAAATACAGAGATAATGAAATTAGGGAGCTGTTCCTTTTTTGGAAACGTAGATTTCTTTTTTTGCAGACCACCAGTTGTGGTGGGTAGAGAATGCAGACGATAAAGGCAAATTTTGGCCAGGTAGGTGCTGATTTTGATATTTAAACTGATCCTTGATGTGTTTCTTCTCTTTGCAGTCGATATTGAAGAAGACTGTGACAGTGACAGAAACTCCTTCAGCAGTTTTCCATTACAGTGCTGTGCAGGACTCCTGTAACAGCAAACACATTGATGCCATCGTGGAAGCAGCAAAGAAAGACCTCTCAGCCCTGATGAAACTTGATGTGAGTTATTGCAAGGGGAACTGGCTTTGCTTCTGCTTTTCATTTCATTCTGCCAGGAACCGAAAAGTGGGTTTGTCTCCTCAGTGTGCTGGAAATGGGCTGGATGTTTTATTCACCAGCCTGTTGAAGTCATTAGAAGGGCTGAAATAAATTTGAATTATTCTGCCATTTCAACAGACCAGGGTTGAATGCAGTGCATGAATCTTCCCTCTCTGTTTGCAGAGTTAGCCCTGCAAGCAGCACATGTGCAATTCCTGCCACCTCATTCTGTGCTGTCACTGAGTGTGGGAAGTTATCTAAAGGTTCAGGTGATTGCTGAATCCATGGATTCTGGTGGCACTGCATCCCAGGGAGCTGTTTGGGTTTGGAATTTGTCCCTGTACTTGCCCAGGGGCACTGGCAGCATCTCCCAGCTGGGTCCTGTGCCCATGGCAGGGGCTGTGCCTGATCCCTGCTGAGCCCCTGGGTTTTGTAAGAAGGATTGGAAATGATTGTTTTCATCACTCCAGTCATTCCAGCTGCATTTCATTACAGAGGTGTGTCTGTTCATGTGGATAATCAGACAGTTTGGGAAAGCTCTGCATCGGTCTCAGTCAGCCACAGACACCCTTGGTTTGTTCCAGCCTGTTCTGTAATAATTCCAGTCTGCTGCTGCTGCCAGAGGCTGGGCACAGCTGCTGCACCTCCTCCCTCTCTTCAGAGCTGTCACCAAACAACACTTGCTGGAACTTAAAAGATTCTACTTCTAGATTTTAGCATTCCCTCCTGACTTCCAGAATTATTCCCCTGGCAGCTTCAAAATCCCTGCTAGGGTCTTTCAGCTCCCAGTTGTGAGGCTTGAGGTGCCTGTTCCACATCATCACTGATCTGAGGTCTCTTAGTCTGCAGGAGCCTTACCTGTCTCATTATGTTAATTTTAAGGTTTTTTCAAGCATTTATATCCTCATGAAACGCTACAGACTATTTTAGAATGAATTCTTGTTGCAGGAGGAGTAAAGCAGGACTTCGTATATTCTGTTCTTGATTCAACTATCAGATCGTAAGCAAAAATTCCAAGATTACTGAAGCTCCTGATTACAGCACTTTTCTTTTAGTCTAGAATAAATTTCTTAGTAATTACCAAGTAGCAGTTTAGAGATAAAGTTGATTTCAACAGTGTCCTTAAAATGCAGCTCCTAATAGGCAGAGTTTGTAACATGAAGACCTAAATAATGGTGAAATAAGGAAGGATTTTCAAGCACCTTAGTTTTTCACAAGCAAATTACAATCTGGTGGGATGTGGCCAAATGCCAAAAATGTCACTGAAAGCTCAATTTTTTTTCCATGTAGGAATAGCAAAAGTTGATTCTTCTACAGGCAATGCAAAAAGAATCTTACTGTGTACAAAATATTTGTGTTCATGCTGATTACATGAAAGAAAATGAATTCTTATAAGGTCTCTTAAAAAAATGAGATCTTTCTTACCTGGATGGAAGCATTTTAAGTTGTCATGTTTCAGAGCAGCCAATCAGAGTGAATAAAACTGAGATGTTTTGATAACAGATGGTAGGTTTGGGGTTTTTTGGTTGATTGTTTTCTTTTTCATGTGACAGAGAGAGGGTTAAATCTCTCTAGGAGAGGGGCATTATTTCAAATAGCCTTTAGGTATCTAACTTCAAAATTAAAGTTTTCTTTTTTTTTTTTTTTGTTTTAAGTAACTTGAATTCCTTGGATGTCTGTCATTAATGGTTTTCAGTCTCACACAGTTTTTGTGTGTTTTCAGCTTTATCTGCAGTTATGATGGGGAGGGTTAAGCAGTGTTGCAGGGCATCTCTTCTTTGTGAGTTACAAGGGAATTTCCTTCAACAGAAATATGATTTCTCCCAGTTAATTATTGCTTTATTTAAATTGTTTATAACTGGTTTGTGTTTTCTCTTCTGTACCATAAACACCTGCTAATTTGTTACCCAGAAGTGACCTCTGTTGCTTCTTATATTTGCTATTGTAACCAAATTTGTTGAGTTTGCTGCTGCAATCATTTGTTACAGTCCTGCAAAGAAAGAAACTTACTGGGATATTGAGTTTTTGGGGGTAATGACTTATTTTCCCCAAAAGCTTGTGGCTGGGGGGATCAGTGCAGGTTTTTAGCCTAAACCCTGTAACTGTGCAATGCTGGATTTGGGTTTGCTGGTCTCACCCATTTGAGAGAGACAGGATGGATTTAATTTGTCAGCTCTTTTATTGCTTAATGGGGCAGTAATAGCACAGCAGAGAAGGACACCAAGGTCTGCTTGGAGGTCACTCAGTCCCTTGCATGCCTGGGGCAGAATCAGATATTGCTAAGTCATTTCTGGCAGGTTTTTGCCTAAGCTTTTCTTAAAGATCTCCAATGCTGAGGCTTTCACAGCTCTGAGTGCAATCTATCCCAATACTTAAGTAGTCTTAGACATGAAGAGAATCTTGGCAGCAATTTTTTTTTAGCTGATGCAGCCTAAAAATGCTCTTGGTAAGTAGAGCTCATGGGGGAGCCTGCATTCCCCAGCTGAGAGGTACTTTCAGAGTTACAACTTTGGCATTAAGAACAGATAATACTATACAACCATAAATGTCTAAATATAGAAAAAACATTATAGAAATTAGTTGAGTTGCTATTGCTGAACTGAAATATTTTGACAGGTGCTTGTCAGGTTCCCTGCATTGGATATATTCCCATGAAAAGATTGGCTTTAATAAAACTATTTTTGATGAAAATATGTTCCTTTTATCAGCAGTAGGTGTAAAGAATAATTGTGGTTATTTTACTTGCACTATTTCTTTTCAACCCAAAATAGAAGAAATCCAGCCTGGCAGAACAATTACACTGGTGGAGTGTTTACATCTCTGCTGTGCTGGTTTCCTGCTGGAATGGAGTTGATGACTGGGGTCACATTCTGCTCTTGTGCTCAATTGGTTCTTCCTGTGAGTGCAGCTTTTAGTGCTTCTGCCTCTGAGGCAGAGCCTGGGCACAGCCAAATACCCAGGGAAGCTGTGAGAGCCAGGACTGTGCTGCCTCTCTTTAGCCTAACCTGTGAACTCATAACTGAGCCTTGTGTTCTGCCCCAGCCCACTCAGGGATGGTGATAAAATGTTGAATTTCTGAAAATTTTTAAGAAGGCTGGAGAGGGACTGTGGGCATGGAGTGGCAGGACAATGAGGAATGGCCTTAAGCTGAAAGAGGGCAGGCTGACATTAAATATTAGGATGAAATTCTTTATTTGAACGGTGGTAAGACCCTGGCACAGGGTGCCCACAGAAGTTGTTACTGCCCTGGATCCCTGGAAGTGTCCAAGGCCAGGCTGGATGGGGCTTGGGGCAGCCTGGGATAGTGGAAGGTGTCCCTGCCTGGACTGGATGAGCTTTAAGGTCCCTTTAAACCAAACCAGTCTGTGACTCTGTGATTTGCTGGTTTGAGTGAAAGTTATGCCAAAGCAAAGGTGGCCTGAAGCATTGGGGTTTGATCCTGACTGCACACAGGACTCCAAATTATGTGGACAGTTCTTTGGGATGGAAGGAAAAGTCTTTTCATGCCTGTTTAGTTGTCTGTTACGCACTCAGGGTTATGGTGGGGGAAAGCAATGTTTGGATCAAAGGAATTTTTAGGCTCAGCCAGCTCATCTCCTTGACATTGCAAGGGATTGGGGTCCAAACTGAGAGTGGCTTTTGGGAAGACCCTTTCCTCCCATGTGCTTTTCAGTTGGGAGTGAAACTCCCACTTTTCTCTGCCTGAGCACAGGAGTTCATGAGCTTGGGGAAGCTTTTGTTGTACAGTGTGTATGGAAATCTGCTCTGCAGGTACAGCACAGCTGAGCTGTGTGCCCAGGGCTGGGCTGGGACAAATCCAGTGTTGGATTATCTTGTCCAGTTACTCCATGCTTTAGAGAGTCTCCTCTAGTTTCACCTTCCTTTGAAAGTAACTTCATGTTTCATGGTTTTCATACCAGCTGATACAGATCTCTTTTCATTATAGGCCCTTTAAAGAGTCTGGGAGGAAAACTGATAAATAGAAAACCCTTAAGAATCCAAGTGTGATCAATTAAAATGGTTCATACCTTTTTTTCTCTTCTGGAAGAAATGTTGGGTGGGTAGAGAAATATAAAAATAGGTGCCATATTTTAAGGAGGTTCAAGTACTTGTAAAATAGAACTGTTATTCTTACTTGCTTTATTCAGGTGCTTCCTCACATTCTGGGACCTTTACCTGTGCTCAGAGCAGTAAATTGTACCTCTCACCCCTTTCTTCTCCAGAATCCTGCGTTGCTGAACGGCAAAGTGACCCTGCATCAGGTCACTGCTGGCACTGTGCTGTCCAGGCAGGGAGATCAGGTGAGTCTGGGTCAGTTCCTGCCCCTCCAGGAGGTGTTTATACACATTGATGGCAAATAAAACATTCCCACCTGTCCCTCCCAAGCCATCTCTTCCGGAGATGAAACACCCCCAGCTCTGGGCCTTCCTGCACACAGGACTGGTGCTGCAGCCAGAGCCAGAGTTGGACTTTGGTGCCTGGGTGTTGTCAGCTCTGATGGACCTCATGGGAAGGTGTGGAGTGTCCCACCTTGCAGTAAAGCCCTCACACAAAACCAATCCAGCATTATTCGTTTATAGCAAAGTGTGCTTAGGATATAACAAGCTTCATTTATAATAATCCTGTGTAAATAGAGGAGCTTAAGCAAAGCAGATGATGGGCAGTTCCAGTTCCACTGCTGGTTCTGCTCTGCTGACCTGCTATGCCCCTCATCATGCAGCTCTGATTCCCCATGATCTCCTCCTCTCCCAATTCTGTTGTTATTCCTTGATATCTCAAAGATGCAGCCTTCATTTTTCATAACCACCCAAAGAGAAATGCATTTTTCAATATTATGCCTGCTTAGTTTTAAATATTCATAACCCGCTTTTAATAATTCACTATTGTGTCTTATTTTACCACCTAATTGTTCAAATCTGTACAGGAGCTTTCTGGGAAACAGATTGGTCATGATAGATGATAGCGCTGTCACTGGGATAATTGCTTTTAAAATCTTGGGGGATTTTTATTGAGCTTTTTTTTTT
>VWZP01007307.1:45787-77272 GCA_013396995.1 Dicaeum eximium | reverse complement strand
CTGTTATCCGCTTTCTTTTTTTTTTTTATTTTATTTTTTACCATCTATTTAACAATTTTGATGTTGCACTGTCCACACAAAGGGAAGATATTTTTTCCTGAATCATTACTGTTAGCTTAGGACTCAGTATTCTGAGCAAAACATTTCCTCCAATGTACACCATTCATCAGTGCTAAATGTCATCTGTCATTATGCTGTCTCTATATTTAGCTTTGAAGCAACATTCTGAAGTTCTGGCTAATTATCTGTAGTCCTGTTTACACAAAATAACTTCTATATCTGTAAGTTCTGACACTTTTCACTGCTTTTCCCAGCTATTGATGGATCCCCCAATATGACAGTCTTAGCATTTCCCTGATGCGGTTTTACCACCCTGCCTCTAGTATATGTGCTCCTCTCCTTGCCTCTTTAAAGGAGTATTTGGAAAATAAGCTTTTGGACAATCTACTGTCCTAATCTGGATAATTAAAAAAAAATCACTTTGATCACTATCATACATAGATTATACTGTGGGTGTTCATGCTACTTTCATAATTTCTTTAGAAGAGTGTTTTTAAGCCCTTCCCTAAGGCCATTTACAAATCTATTTCAAGAAGCAGGGGTTGCTCATCAGGGAAATAACCATGTGTGCAGTCCTGCCCACAAGTCCCAGTGACAGGCTGAAAGGATTACCAGCCTGTTCAGTTACACCTGGGCATGGCATGGGATTCTCACAGGTCCTATGGGTGCAAGGAGGCCCTGAGCCTTGGGAACAGACCTGAGCATACAGCTGCAAAGAAGGGTCTGCCAGATGATAGGAGTAGAAAAGGAGACCTGGAAGAATGGTAGGATCCCAGGTTGGCCTCTGTCTGCCCTCCACATCTGTGTGGCCCAGGTTTTGTCTTTCCAGGGGACCAGAGGAAGGTCTGTGTGTGTAGTAGCAGCACACTAGGAGCGTTTGGTCCAGCTGGTTTAGATCAATCTGGTGTGGCAGCTGATTGTGTTGGTGATGCCAAGACACAGGTGAAGGTGGGTTTTAAACATCCTCTATTTCATCCTATTTATTTTTTTTACTCTCCTTCAAAAATTCCTCCAAGTGTTTGGTGTTAAGAGAGTATAAGCAGCATGTGACCCAGGCTGACACAGAGCACATGGCTGTGGGGAATGAAATGGCCGTCTGGAGATGGGTCATCCTGGCTGCTGGAATTGTCTGTAGCCCATTGTCTTGGCTTGAAAACACAGGTGTCTGGTAAGGAAGGCAGGAGCCTCCTCTCAAATGGAAAAGGTAAACCTCCTCCCTCTGAATTACCAAAATTTTGAAATTAAAAGGCTCTCAGGCAAAGATATGGGAATAGGAATAACAGTTCTTTACTAGAGAAACTGAGGATACAAATGTAATTAGTACAAACAAAAACTACTGACAGAGTCAGAATAAGACCTGACACCCTGTGGGTCAGGATGTTGGTAGCAGTCCCATTAAATGGTGGCTGCTCCTCCTGGAGTGGCAGATGTGGTTCTGCTGAAGCAGTGATCCTGTAGAAGGGTGTAGGTTTCCTCTGGAGGTCCAGTGGTGGTGTAGATGGGTGTGGTCTTCCTCTGGGAATCGAGTAGGAAAAGGCTGCTCTGGTGTCCCATAATCTCAGATTATATCCAGGTAGGAATGCTTGGCTCCTCTCCCTGGGTGGAGCATCTCACAATGGGATGATGTAATTTCATCAGTCATGCAGTGAGGCTCAAAGGCCCATTAACAGAAGATATCTCCCCTGAGGGAGAGATTGGTTGTGAAAAAGATAAAGAAAACTGCCCAATTAGCAGAAGATAACTGCCCCACCTTTCAGAGATGGCAAATAGAATACACACTTATTTTACAATCCAGGACACCCATGACACTTTCACTAGCACCACCTTTCTTCTTTCCACCAGCAGCAGCTGCCATCTCCAGCGTCTCTGCCTGTGTTGTGCCACAAGCCCTGGGATTTCACCTGGATGTCACAGGATCACCAGAACTGTTGTTTTTGCCCAGGCCAAAGTGCTCCTTCTCCAGTAATCTCCAAACTGTAGGCCTGGCAATGTTGCTGTACTCATTAAAAGACTCATGAAAAGCAATCATAGAAGTTAACATAGGTGTATATAAGACAAGTAATAAAATTTCAAACCAACCTCCAGATTTATCTTCAGGAGTGCATATAAAATATAACAGTATGTCTAGTAATCTCTTGATAGGGCATATTTTCAAAAGCAAGGGGGAAAAACCCTAAAATCTACTCCCCTGAATTCACCAGGACATACTGGTTTATTCTTCTGGTGATAACCAACTGAACAGGATGTGCAAGATGTTGGAATGAAGTGATTCAAAAGGACTGCATAATACAAGTTGAAAAGATTTAACTGATTTACAAATCCATACCCTAGAAGCATTTCCATCTAGAAGCTAGCTTTTCATTGCAGCAAAATAAATTATCTGTTCTACAGGTAACAGGTTAATTTAGATATAGAATATGGGGTCTTAGAAAAATTGCTCACTTTCCCTCTCTTACAATTCAATCCCACTTGAAATAACAGATTCATTTATTGTATGTTTTCATCTCTTGTTACTGATTGCTTCCTGTTAAATATTTCATTAAATAAACATCAGAGCTAAGAAAAATATGCCTGCACATGATTAGATAAGAGATCTGTCTAGTAGCATTAATTGTTTATTATCCTTAATCTTCCAAATGCTTTTTACAAATTGCAATAACCGATCTCCAAAACTTAAACTGTGGTATTACTTATTTTGGATAAAAGGAAATAAAGAGATGAATTAGCTCCCAGATTAGCTTATTTTTAATTTTTCTTTTTCCACAGACTACATTGTTGGGTTTTGGCAAGGCCACATCATGTCCCACTTGAATGTGTTTTGTCTTGAATCAGGTACTCAAGCATGCATGGAAAGCTTGCATTTCACTCAGTGATCACTTGCACAGTGGTCTGTGGTAACTTAGCAAGTATTTAGGAAATACCTTAATTATTTCAGCATTCTGGTTATTCTTTGGGACAGTAGCCAGCAAGCAGCATAAGGTGCTGAACAAAGAACAGTATTGTTGCTCTTGGGGAGCAGAAATTCAAGGCCAATAGATACTGAAAGTAGAGTGATGCCTCCAAAAGCAAAACAGTTTGCAGGACACTGAACATAGTACATTTCTTCCAAAGCTAGTTACAGTTTGTGTAGTTGTTCCTGCAGGTTGCTGGCTTGCAGAGCTGATCAGAAATGGTACTTCTATCCCACAGGAATGTTGGCAGCTTCAAACTCAGTTGTTTCAAATCCAATTGTTTTGAGAAAAAAAACAACAAAACCAAACCAAGCCAAAGCAAAACCCAAAAAGGTTGGAAAGTGTAGCTTGTCTATTTTTCAACTTTAAAGTTGAAAAGGTCCTAACTTTTTTTTTTTTTACTATTCTGACATGACCATTAATACCCAGTAGTTGCCTTCTGTTTCCTAATTTTGGATTATACAGATCATAAATTTCTAGTCATGAGGACCTTTATGCCACTGTAATAGGAATAAAAGAGACTGTGATGCAGCTAGGCATAAAGATACTAATCCTGGCCCAGCTGGTCGTAGTTCAAGAGGCCAAAGCAGTGCCTAAGGCTGAAGACATGAGTGCCTGCTTTGGATTAAGAAAATGGAGTGGAGCTGTGAGTGGAGTGGAGCCAAGGAGAAGCAGTAAGGACATTGTGGCATGAAGGAAGGAGTGGTGATGAGAACATGAGCATCTAGAATAAATTGGAAGTGATGTTTGGCCATTCCAGGTGTCTACTTTCATACTTAAACATTGTAAAGATTCTCAAATGCGGTGTGGTTTTGAGTGAGAAATGTCACAGTCCGTCATGTTAGAAAGTAGTTTTCCCTGCAAAGCAAAGGACAAAGCAAATGCATGCATCTTTTTCCTATCTATCTCACAAAATATTTCTGTCTTCCTAATGGGGCCCCAGCAAGCACAAACAGTGCAGAGGTAGCATCCACTACCTTAATAGAGCAATTTCAACAAGAACTATCAACAGAGCTGCCTGTGCTCTGCATCTCTCTGTCAACCACCTGCCTGCAAATTCATTCTTTCCCAAAAACTCTTATAGATTTCTTACTGAAAGGGGGAAAAAAATTGAAACTTTCATTTAATGAGGAATTTCAAGTAAGAATCCCCGTGTCTGCATCACCAACCCTGGATTCCTGCATGTACTATGTGGAGTAGCATGTGTCAAGTGATAGGAAGGCTCAGAGCAGGGTATGGCTAGCACTTGGGGGAGATTTAATTTATTGTTCAGTGGAACGAATGCTATTGTGCAGCGACAGCTGGTGCACTGAATGACACGCAGTGACTGCCTGACTGACTCACAACAATAATACCCAGAGAGGACTGCACATCAGGCTGTCTTGGAGGGAATGCAGAGAGGAGGCATCTGAGAAAAGTAGGCTCTGCTATGTCTGCTAGTTCAGGCCTGGTTTGTGAACCACTTGTTCCAATGCTGAACCACTAGGTACACTGTGAAAAAGTGAAATGTTCATGTGCTTGAGTGGAGCAGACTTTAGCTTTACTTCTGTTTTCTTCCAGTAGGTGTTTCTCTCCTCTCACTGATCAAACTACAGAACCAGCAAATATGAACAGGCAAAATGAGTGCATGCTTCAGGCTGCAAGATGGTTGACAAGTTTACGCTTGAAATTCATTTCCACAGAGCTATTTCTGCTACCTAAATGCTGGGATCTGGAATATTTAGATATAATGTCAGAAAGCTGCTATTGTTCTTTACACAGTTTATAAAAGGCTTAATCCTAGATACATGATTTCCTTATACATAACTAGTTTTTATACAAGGCCATGGTGAGATAAACCTGACATCTGCATAGACACACATAAATTTACTTCTCATAGCTAAGTAATTTGAAAACCCCAAGTCTGGGCTGCAAGTTGCACCCCTTTTTTTTTCTTTGTGTACCTAGATAGAGTATATACAGTATGTTTCAAAGCAAAATTGATAAAACAATTCCCATGCCCTCATTTTGCATAAATTGACTTTACTTCTGGGCAGGTAAACAGGTATATGTCTGATTTAGAGGCGATGCAGAGTGCTAGGATAATGAACTTAATAATATTGCTCATAAACTGTCAGATAACTGGGGCCTTAAAAGCCCATGTGACAGGTGAGGGGAGTCAGGACCTATGGCCACACCACTGGAACGGCTGGCAACACCATTTCAACCTTCCTGCCATATGGGGCAAAAGAAGTTTATTTGTTCTGATCTGCGATGAAGCTCTTGTAGAAAGATAAAAGCTGGAGCTGTTGTGCTGCAGCCAGCTCTCCAGTTTGAGCATGGAAGGCACACGAGTGTGGCTGTAGCCCTGCACTCTGCTCCTCCCTCTCTCCTGGCTGTGGAACAGTTGTGCCCTTTCACCTCCTGTACTGAATAAAAATAAGGTGCAGAGTGGTCTGGAAAAGGCAGCAGCCAGGGAGCTGAACAGTAAACCTTTGCAAGCTTCGTTCTGATCACCAAGTAACTGCTGGGAACTGTACTGGGGAAAGAGGGAAATGCAGAGCACTTAAAGGAAGAGCATCAGATATCTGGTAAAGTATTTGTTTGCAAATAAGGCTAGGTGCTTTTGAGGAATTAATGTGAACACCAACCACCTTAGATGCCTTTGGGAGCTACTGTGAATTACCTCACTGAATGCTCTGGTTTAGCTTTAAGGAAAGTTTCTAAAAAGCAGCAAAGTTTCCACTGTTTAGTGTCAAAAGAACATTGAGGGTTTTTTTCAGCTAGTGGAAGACATTGATTCTTTACAGGAGAGGCATTTCGCTGCTTGCATATGCCCAGAAAAGTTGTTGCATTGTTTTAAGTAGCCAAGGAAACCATCCTCAAAACAAACAGGAATAATTCAGGGCTCCTCCCCCATGTCTGCCAGCTGCACTTGCCTTGCCTGAAGATAATTCTTCCCCTGTTTTGGACTTTTATTTTGCAAAACACGCAGGCTTTGTACATGCCTCAGTTACAGACTTAACAAAATTGATTGAATTTGCAGATATTTGGTTCATTATGAAATCAACTGTGCTAAAGAATCAGTAAGAAAGAGACACCATAGGAGCTTCACCATGACAAATTTGGCATAACTTCCAAAAGGAAAGTGATTTTACCTTGATTCTTACTACTATAATATGCAGCAAAAGTTTTCCTAATGTGAAAAGAAAGTTAACCTTTTGTCTTCTGCACAGTTTTATCATTCTGCAAACAAGTGATGTCAATTTTTTTATAAGGAACTGTGAGCATTTCACACATGCACATATTTCTCTTAGTGAACTATAAATTTTGGTAACATAATTTCTATATACTCCAATTATTATCCATTTGTTACACACCTCTCATTGCTCAGATATTTTCAAGTGAGTATTGAAATTCCTTCAGGAGAAGTATATTTTCTGCCCAGCTAAATCCACACTGATCAGCATCATGCAGATATCTCAGAAAAATGCTTTTAATGGGCTTGGCTCTTCCATCTGAGATGCCATCTTCTCCTACACCTTCTGTTGTCATATGTTATTCAGCTACAATATGTAATTGAGAAAGAATACCACCCCAGAGAAAGATAAACAAATGTAGATGTAAATTCAGGAGAAAATATTTCCAAGGATATTGTACACTGTACTATGATTAATATTGCTGACAGTTTGACAGATTATGTAGATCCACACACATAAGGGCAGCTATCAGTAAAAAAAAATACTATAAAGTCAATTTCCCTTTCCTCTCCATACATACCAGAAGCAAAGTCTTTTGAGATTTGTTACTCTACTTACTCAGTAGAGTAATTTTGGGAATAGTTTTTAGATGATGTGGCCTTTTTAGCAGATAGAGAGCATACAATCTGTTATTAGACAACAATCCAGGTCTCTAGTTTCCTTTTCAAAACCTCCACTAAGTTGTTTACAGAGCAAAGGGCAAAAACTGGTGATGGCAATGCCTGAAGGCAATCTGCTGGCCGTAAAAGAGAGGATCAATGCTTAACGTGCATGCAGCAGCAAAAGGTGTTGCCTGTTCCTTATGCCACTAAGCTCTACCAGCTGCTTTCCAGCTCATGCAGGGTGGCACTGCAGCTGAGCTTCGTGCTGGTGGTTGCAGCGTGGCTGCATGGGCCTGTCTGTGTTTTTACGTCTGGCAGCCCTGGCTGGCTAACACGGCTGCAGTAAAGGGGTTTGGTACCTGGAGCACCTTTCTTTGGTGCATTTGTCTGCTTCCTATTTCCCTTTCCAGCTACTGGATGTTGTCAGCTATGATGGTAGAGTTCCTCATTAGCACTCCTTTCACACCTTGAGATCCCCACTGCTTCTGCACTATATTAGTATTACTACAGATGATGATTTGTGAGCCACATTGAGAGGAATATTAAGTCTGGTAGAAATAAAATATATTGCTACAGAAAAAATGTTTTACCTAAATCCTGTTCAAAATCTTCAGAGAGAAGGAGTTTTGCACTGTTTTTTACTCTTTAGAATTTATGAGAACAGATATGTGCACATTACTGACTGGTAACTCAGGCATGCTTTGTGTTTAGGGTGAAAGGAAAGGTCTTCGGACAAGATCTTTTTTATCTATGTTTGCTCATCTCTAGGTTCATTTGCAAGTTATATGTTGAATGATCATGCACAATTGAACTTCATGTGAATTTTTAAATTTTTGTAGTGATTTAGTCATAAAAAGTATGATGCAAATGATGCTCTGAACATTTTCACAAACTGAGAGATGATAAAAAATTTAGACCAAACTGAGCATTCTGAATAATTTTCTCGGCTCTATTCTGTACTGATTGGTGATCAAGCATATTTTATTGATTTTTACTTGTTCCCAAATTTCTGAATATTTTCAATGTGTAGGCCTATGCACATGTGTGTGTGTGTCTTCCTTTATTTCTCACTCCAGTTTGAAGCACAGTGCTGTGCCTGGCCAAAGCCCTGCCTTCCTGCCCATATTTCCCTCGGGCAGCAGGATGACCTAGGATGACCCTGGTCCTCAGGCTGGAGCTGGGACTGACAGTAGTAGTGGGGGGATCCTGGGCACAGGAGTAAGGAAGGGACTGCACTTTCTGCATTCTCTCACAAAGTGCTCCACAAACACATAGGAGTGCCAAGCTCTGTGAAACTTGTTATTCAATGGAAGGGCAGTATTTGGAAAGGACACATGCTGCACTGCCAGACACAGAGAGCTGTATCTCCTATGAACATTTGTTAATGTTTATATTTTTCTGTTAGAAATATTTCACAAAACAAAAACAATGTTTCTTGGAGCCCTCTGTGGCTGCAACGTTTTGGTCTTAGGTGCCCTAGGATTGCTGGTTTGTGAATGCCACATCCCTCCATCATTTATTTCTCCTCATTTACCGATACCCTAGGGAGAAGGCTTTCCAGGATTTACTTACACAGGGCGGTGCTCCATGGCTTTTGTAATGTCTCACACTGTGTTCCTAGACTTTGTTTATTGTAATACACAATATAAGCAGGTGGCCTGCTTTGGATTTTGCTGATGGCTTTTGTATCCTGTGCAGAAGCTTTTCGATAGCTGAGGAAATCTGAACTGGGAATGTCATTGGCAGTGGGTTTTACTGATATCAAAAGGCAATAGGACTATGACTAACACAGAGTTCAGATATGCCAGGCACTCTGTGAAAAGTAGGATTCTTCATTTGGAAAATTTAGTAGTATAATACCTACACCATAAGATTAATTTTGGAGACTAGAGTGAGAAGATGCACAAGAACACAAAGTGGAGAGATAAACTCTTTGGGTATTTATGGATGTAGACATAGATACTACCTGAGGGGAACTCAGGAACAGCCTGATTTCTGATTCATGTTTTATAATTACATCAGCTAATCTGTGAAATTACTTTAGGTGTCTTTCAGCTTTCTGAGTCTCTTTGCCACTGACAGGCACTGCTACAGAAGTTTAAATAAATCACTACAAATGACTACTCTTCACTTATGCATCTGAACTGAGAGCAAGAAATATGAAAGAAATCAGCAACTACTGAGGATGCACACAGGGAAAAGAATATTTAATTTTATTAACAGAATTTTCTGCCTGTTGTGCATCATGGAAATGAAATGCATGTTAATATTAGAACTTTGCTGCCTTCTAGTGGCAGAAGGTTTGTTATGGAACCATTGAAAGGGTTTTATTACTGGGCTTTGGTCCTGGGATTAAGATAAATTCCTTCTGTGGAGATCTTTGTTATTATAGTGTATTCCAGCACTGATTTTTCTTTAAATACTTCATTTAAAGAGGACAATGAAGTACACCTGACATTTCTTCACCAAATTTTCCCATCCTATATGCAATTACTTGGTTGTTGTTGTTGCTGTTTTGTGGAGGTTTTTTTCTGAGAAATTAAAGTGTAGACAAGGAGGGTTCACCACTCTGATCGAGAGAAGGAGGTGAGGTAAGAGAGGTCTCTGAGATGCTGAGCATCTGTGAGTAATCCTGGACTGATAGTCCTCAGCACTTCTCAGATAGCCTGTGTGTTTACTCAGCCTTTTCAGGTGTCTCACTCAATATTTGGGATGTTACCTTTCAAAAAGTGGGAACTGGAGACACTAAGGATTACACCTACAGGTGCATCTGAAAACCCAGACAGGATCAATATCAAGAGACACAGCCAAATGAGTAGAAACCCCTGAACACAGGATACCATTGATTGTTTAAATACTGTTTAACTGTGAACCTAGACTATTTTCTTTAGCGTCACAAATTTGAGAATGTAGTGAGCGAAAGAAAAAGACGTGTCCTGTGCCATTTTGACCTTTTATCTTTCTCCTGGTAAAGTCATAATATACATCATGTTTTACAGATTAAAAGGGACATTCCATTACATCCTAGTAGCTTTATCCCAATAAGAAATTAGAAAGTGAAATCTACACACAACCTTTACGAACAGAGGCAAATAAAGATAACACTTTAGGGACATGTGTCATTTGCTGGTATTCAGTAAAGTAAAAGAACTTGCAAAGCACAAGAAGCATCACTGAACTTTTTTTTACCATGTTTACTGAATAGTTACTCTTCTTCTGGTGAGAACCTTACTGGAAGGTAAGAAATAGAAAGGTGAGATAGGAAAAAATCAGGGCCTGGATAAAGATTTTTTTATGTTAGATAGTGTGTTGTTCTTCATAAAGAAGGAATTTATTCTGTTATAGATCTCGGAGGGATTAAATGATGCTAATGTATTTGATGATAATATACTTGCTGACTCCTAATAAAAGTAATTTAATGACAGATTTCAAGATGGCCTCCTACCACGGTATGACCCCTCTCGTTCCTTATCCCAATCACATCTTAAGAAATTCAGGCCTCTTCTGGGCAATCTTACTTTCCATGATGGCTGGGTCAACATCTTTAAGGTTTAAAACCCAGTACTGTTCCGTGTTTCTGGTTACCTACTGGTTTTGGTTGGAGGCAGATACTTTCCAAGGCTATAAACGAAGGTGTTTATCTTGACAAATGACAAATTATGAAGAAAAGAGGGTAGGTAGAAGGAAAGCAAGTGTCTTGCCCTGAAACTGATAAGGATGCAGCATTTTGGTGCTTTCTGTACATGTTCCCATTGTTTTTGTTTCCATTGTTCTGAGGTATAAATCTCTGAGGGAATTTAATTTAAATTTTGAGGGGAAAAAAGAAGCTCATGTGTGCCTGAAAAAAATATTGGGATGTAATGGACATTTGTCCCAAAAAAAAAACCTGGTGTTCTATGTTTTAGGACACCTTGTGCTACTGTTTCCTGATATTTAGGGAATAAGCTGCAGTGATGTCGTTCATAATGTCACATAGACATTTTAGGACTCCAGAGAAAACACTTTTTTAAACAGGCTGGATAAAATTGAGGAAGTGCTTTGGAGGGAGGGTCTCATCACCAATAACGAATCCCTTAGAATATTTACTTCTTTCTAGCAAAATCAAAACAAAGTCATTTTCTGGATTAGAACTTTACTAATCTGAATACATTGCTGTTTACAGAAAATATTTCCTAGGAATTATCGTGCTAAAAGCTCTGATGGCTTGCAGAAAACATCCATTTTCTTTCTCTTTTTCCAAAAGCCATACTAACTTCATCAAGGAGAAAGAGGAACAAGGCTGTGAAAGAGGAACACTACTTCACAGTAGTGATTTTTCTCAAGCTAGTCTTTGCGATATTGCTGACCGAATAATGTGTGATTCAGATTCCCAGAAAAAACAAAGTGTCTTCCCAGCAATAATGACATTTCTAGGTACTGACAGACACTGCAGAACTGTTGTGAGAACATGATGTCAGAAAATGCAGCGTCTGCTCAGTACTGTGTTTCCCAGCCACTGTCCTTTCTGATCTCTATTCTCAGCCTCCACTATAGCTCAGCAATTTGACATCTCTGTCTATACTTCCAGACATGTCTTTTTAATGCCTTCAAAATCTCTGCTTTGATTTACTTAAAATATCTATATTGTGTTGATATTTCAATGTTGAACATCTAGCTGATTTTTTTTAAGATCTTGTCCACCCCACTTTTTACAGTATATTTTGTTTTTCCAGTCCTTATTGTATTAAGGAAGTGAATTTTTTCTAGCTAAAAAGGGTTTTAAATATTTTTCCAATTCTAAGGGAAAGAAACCCTACTGTAAAAGTATCTACCACAGAAATAGTGGTTAAATTTGTGCCTTACTTACTGGCAAAGTAAAGCTCTTTGGTAGGTACTGATAGAGCAAGAGATCAAAGGCTCTCTTTGGCTAAGTACCCTCTACTTTTTAATCAAAACATCTCAAGATTTAGGCTATTATATCGGACACCCTGCCTGTGCAGGAGGGATCCAGAAGTAATACAGAGCTTCTGTGTAAAAATGTCAGGAAAGGAAAACACTAATGGCCATCAAGACTATAGACGCACAAAGAGAACTGTCTGTGAAATCAGGAAAAGAGGAACTTGGCAGCCATTTATAAGTTTAAGCTTGTACAGGAAATACCCTGAAGTCCTAGGAAATTCATTGTAACTTCTTCAAAAACTGTACTGTTCACTTTTTTTTTTTCTGACAAAAAATAGGAAATTAGCTGAAATGGATATTTCTGCATAAGATACTAATGGGAATGTTTATGTAGGAGAGAAAAAATTTATGTAGGAGAGAAAAAAAGAACATTTCAGGAATTTTGGTTTTTACTCATATTTTCATTTTTACTAACATTTTCATTTATAACATTTTTACTAACATTTACTAACTTCCTAGATATTGGGTGGTTTCATCAAACTGTGGGTGACCCTGTGTAAGAGGATTCACAAAATATGAAAATAGATTTATAATTTTATTAAATATCAGAGCCTAATTTAGAAACAACCCCTCTGAATAGGCTTTTTGCTACAGACATAAAAGATTTTCCTCCCTTACTTCAGTGAATCAAGGAACTCTTTTGTCATCTTAGGTAGTTTAAACCTGTTCAGTTTTTATTTTCCTTCTGTAATTGTGTACAGAACTATGAATGTAAAACTACATTTCCTGAGGAAACACAGAGAAGGTGGTAGACTTGCCATCATCTTTCCTTTGCACTGCTTTAGTATTACTTTTGATGTATTATGCTAACTTACTACTACAACTTTGGCAGTAGGAAATCTGTGAGTGATTTTATTCTTTACCTGTATTCTTACTGTTCTTAGATCATTCCAATATATAAATGATCTTGTTTTCTTAACGTTTAATTTATCAAAGGAAAGAAGAAGCGGTGAGCTGTACCTACCCATGGCCCAGGCAAGGTTCTTGGCAGAACTGATGTTGCAGGTATCATGCTGCGGCAGCTCGGGCACTAATCCTGACAGGTTCTGAGGCTCCAGATTGTTTGTGAGCTCATCCTGTCTCAAGTTCTGTCGTTAAGCCTTCCACAAAGTCTGTTTTCTTCCTTTCTTAGCAATTCTCTCTTGCTGCACAGCTTTCCTTATTCTGCATGTTAATTCTGTGGGATGGTAGGACTGTGTTAAGGTGCACCAGCTGCATGTCATACAGTGACATAGAGGAGGTGAAGAGCATAGAGCAGAAGTCTGATTTGTCTAGGTTTTCTGCCCGCAGTGTGAAGGATAAGCACTGAAGCCCTGACTGTATACTCTGATGCTTTTACTGTACTCACCTCTGATTTGTACTTTGTTGTTGCTTCATAGAACCTTGTTGTTGCCCTCAGTACAATTAATGCAACCCAGAGAATACCCAAGGGTCAGATGTTTAGTGTGCTAATTATTTAAGGCTTTTTTCTGTGATACAGAAGAAATATTCCAGCCTAATAATTCTTGATAGTAGGAAGTGAAGTGTCTGGCATATATTTAAATTCCAATGAGCTGGCCTATGAGGTGACTCCTGTTTCTTGTCTTTCTTTTGAAGAATATGCAGAAAAATGGATACTTCTTGATGACAGAAATTTTTCTGCATTAAGTTGTTTTCATTGTCCTGGAGCTGACACTAAGAAATGAGTAGGGTGAGTAGGTTGCTTAGCATAAGAATATCCACATCTGGCACTGCTTTTCATAAAATTTCCATATCAAGTATGCTCTTGTATGGCAGACAAGCTGGCAAGTGTTAGTACCTACCAGGTCTACCCTGTTGTCAAACTCCCCTGGAATGCCCAAAACTTCTGATTTTCTGTAGAGATCAAGTTATTCCACTGTCAGCCAGATCAGAAATGTCTTTCACTTCTTTATTCCTTTGAACCAAATTTCACAGTTGGCTTTGGATGAAACGGAAAATGAGATGAAGGTCAGACTCACAAGAGTGTATGGGAACTGAACTAGCATTGATTTCAGTAGGTTGAAGATACCTAAGTACTTCTGTTATTCTAGTTTTAAATAACAAGTGGGTGCTTTTCTTCTGGGGGATGAACAATGGTCACAAGTAACAATTTTACACCAGAAAGGCTAAATATATTGCACTAAAAAGAATGGAAAATTATGGGAAGAGTGTGTTGATATACTGGGCTGCACTCAGTCGGTTTATAAAGGTCTGCTCTGAACTCCAGAGCTTCTGGCATTCCAATGGCAGGTGAAATTCTAGTTTTATGTTTACATTGTTTGGGTGCTGGCATGAGAAAATCGGTGAAGATTTGAGAATGGAAATTCATATTTGTATCACTGATAGTGCTTTCTTAAAGAGAGGTGTTTGACCATCAGACTTTGAATTTCCTCAGTCTCTTCTGAATAATTGTTCCATACCTGACATATCTAGATAGAACCTTTTCCTTTATTTGATACCTTCAAACTTGCTGCAGGTGACAAAGCTGCCACGTGATTACCTATGAGACTGCAAATGAAAAACCTGTGGTATTGCAAGAGGGTGAATAAAGATGTAGGAACTTATTGCTACTGGTATGTATTACATGACTTGTAGGATGTTTATTCCCATTGCTTCTTAAAAAAGAAGTACCAATTTGGGCTTAACAGAGCTTCCAGACCTAATGTTGTACACAGCAAGCCCCACACTGCCAGGTTGTGGGTGTGGATTTAGAGAAGGGGCTTCCTAAGCACAGAAGAAAATATTGCTGAGTGGTTACATAATGGTCACATGTAGTAGTTGAATCTGCTGCCTCTAGAGAGATACAAAATGAGACAACAAGCATTTTCAGCTTTGCTTGGTTCACTTCCTCTCCCAGATCCAAATAGGTTTGAACACTGCTGAAAGAAAAATGTCATGTAACACTTCTGAAGGTCGTTTGAAGTCAAGTCTTTATTTAATGAATTAGGAAAAAAACCACGACAAACAACAAGAAGCCCAGAACTAGTATAAAATTCTAGGTTATTGATAGCAGCAGAATCAGTTTGCAGCAGTACCTACAAGCATGACCCTGGATTCTAGATAGTCTTCATTTCCACTTACCTCGCTATTATGGTTTTGATGTTTGGATACAGAAAGATTGATTTGCTGGTTCTGCTGTAAGAGAAATAGTTTGGAAGTTAGTGGGGTTCCCCCCTTCACTTCAAAATTGGTTAGCAAAGGTGAGATATGTAAATTACATAAATAGCTCCTTTTCACATGGGTCCCTGTTCTTTAAGACTTTTCTTTTAACTTGCTATGTATTCGCCCAGTCTAGCCTTCTTCACTGATACAAAACTGTTAACATATTTATGTTTGTCTCTGCACATGACAATTTATACATAGGTTCTGTTAAGTTCATAATCTCTGTGTTGCCAGCTCTCTACAGAGATAACATATAATACATCAGTGCAATGATTTGGTAACAAATATCTTGGTGGGATATGTCCATGAGGGCAAATGTCATAATTCTGTAACTTGCTATGGGGTTTTGTGCTGTAACATGCCAGTCATTATTTGGATTCAATTAGAGGCAATTATTAAAATTGTGACCTGAAATACAAGAGTAGGTATTACTTTCCTACTCACTGTGTTTTTCTTTTCAGTGATTATTTTTTATTGGACTAAAATTTCACTTCAGATAAAGGCTTACTACTGTTTATTCTGTGTTCAGAAGTGATACTGAACTAGTATCTAGTAACTACTGACTACTGAATTTTTCTGGAATAGTACAGCACAAACTTTCTTTTGCTTTTGGGTTCAGTGAGTCTTCATTAATATGTCAAATAGCCAAATTTTAAGACTTAGTCCTTCCAGTGTTGGATTCTTGGCCCAGAACATTATTCATCTTATTAGCCCTTGCCACTAATTCTGCTCTGTATTGTACTGAGAATGGTGAACTCCATTAAGGGCGTGAGAATGTATGTTGGGCTTTGTATGAATCAAACATCTCCCTGAATCCCTTTGGAGGAAATCCAGAAAAATCATGCATTACTACAATCAGCTTACTGTCATTAACTTCTTGAAAATCTCACATTACAGAATAAGCTGACAGTTACCTCGAGTTTGAATGTCCACACTTCTGTCTGCAGCATCTCCGTTGCTGGGTAGGCACGGACTGCTGACTGCATTTGGAAAAACTGCAAATGTGCATGACTCTGGTAGACCCCACGCAGGGCATGTGGGGTGCCAGTGAGCAAGTGTGGTGTGTTGTTGAGGCAAGAGCTCCTTGCCAGCGGGCCTGTGTTGGTACAGGGGTCACCAACAAGTACCAATGGCTCTACCGCTGCCCAGCCCCTGGGCAACAGCCCAGCCATGCGGGTGCCCCGGCAGGACAGAAGGGCTCTCCTTAAGGCCATGAGGTTTCTGGCAGAGGCTGGACATAATACCTTGAGAGGCTGACCTAGAACAGGGGCTAGCCAGAGTCAGAGGAATAAAGTAGGTATTTATTAAAAAGGCCTTCAAAGGATACACTTTGGGCAGTACAAGAGCCTGGCCGGGCTCTGCCCAAGATGGACCCAAGATGGATGAGCAGTCAGAGTTTTCACACTTTTATAAGTTTTGGTCCATTTACATATTGGGGTTAATTGTCCAATTGCAGCTTCAGGTTATGAAGTCCCATCATCCTGGTTTGCTCTCCTTAATTCACTGTTGTTTATACTTTTGGGGCCTGAGGCTGTAAGAGCTGTCCTTGGTTTTCAAGCTGGAAAAGGATTGTTTTGTCTAACTAAACTGTGAAGGAAACTTCATAACACTTTATATGAAGTTCAGAGTCACACACTACGGCAGTACAGAATCTGAAACATACGAAAGCTAAAACTTAAGGCATCAGAGGCATGTGCGGGGCAGCTCGGTGCCGCGGCCGGGCTCTGCGCTGGGCCGGGCCTGGCAGGAGGCAGCGGGGGCGGCTGCAGGGGGACCCGGGCTGCTGCCCTGGGCAGGTGTCCGTCACCGCCTGCGGAGTCTTGGTGTCGTTCTGTGTACACCCACCGGGTGTCAGCATAGGACCCGGCCCTGTGCAGCCGAACACTCCTGCCCGGGATGGAGCTGGTGGCTCTCGCAGCGAGCTTTGCGTGTTCCGAACCTAAATCCCGCTGGGACCGCTGACTGCAAGGCCGCGGTGTTTTAGAACGAGAGCGGCAGCCAGACCGCAGCTTCTGCGCTGGGCGCATCTCTAATTTATCATCAGTTGCCGATTATTTATTTATTTATTTAAATTATTACCGGTTTTTATTTTCTGTAGAGCATCAGTTCTCCAGAAAAATGGTCAGGATTCTACCAGAAGGATATTTTCCTCCCCTGTTGCTCCTTCCCTTCTCTTCCCTCTGACTTTGGCTGGCACCTGGCATCTAGCCAGGGTCAATCCACCACACCTGAAAATGTGACAGTGTACATGAGCCTGACTGCATAATGCACTTTGGGGAAATATTTTTACAATTAACTAGAATGATTTGTAAAAGTTCTTATTCTGAGGCTGCCACCTTTTGGTGGTTTTTTTTGGCTTTTCTAACTTAAAAAGGCAGAATGGGACAGCAGGTGTCACTATAATAGTAGGAAAACCGGGAAGAGTAAAATCTGTATCTTTCTTACCACATGTTTTTTTGGCTTTATACAGTATTCATCAGAGAAGAGGATCAAGGGCAGCTTGGTGCTTGCCCTGGTCTCCTGACTGTAGATTTATCAAAATCAAGCTCAGCTTGTGTCAGTATTTAGAAGCATGAACAGGGTTTGGGAGACTTTAACACTGCGAGATAAAAGGATACAGTCATTTTCCTTGTGGACTAGCAAAGAGGCAGGAAGAGGTATTACCTTGGAAATACCCTTTTGTACTCTCTGATTTTTATCCAAACCTAGACATTTTCAGTACAATTAAAGTGAAAATACTGAGAACTGATTATAAATTCTAAGTTTTGTATGTTGAAACATACAAAAGTGCCTAAGGCTACTAGGCTTTTTAATGAGACATGTAAATTGATGTGATATTCAGTCTTAGCGGGCTCACTGGACCTGTCCTGCCATTAAAACCTTGCCAGTGAGTCTCACTTTTAGGCTCAACCATTCTACTTCTAGTATTAATTTAGAGAAAAATCTGTGTCTGCTATATGATTCCTGCGGGATACTGAATGCCACTGAAGCTTCAGACTGCAGTTGAAGAGAGTATCTAGATAGCAAACAACAGATGAAACTTAAGATTTCACGTATCTGTAGCTTAAAGGGAGATTAAATATCTACATTTACTGTAAAGACTTGAGTGTGTAAAGAGTAAATATCCATTGCAAAAATGGATAACAGAATAGATAATAATAGAATCCTCTATTCTTTAATTTAGGTTAAAGGACAGGTCTGACCATCCTTGAGTTTCAAAACACTCTTGCTAATGTTGAGCTAAAGAAAACCTTTAGGAATATGCCTCTTTTTCTGAAGTTCAGGCAGTGGGATAGCATATAACTTGTCAAACAAGTGTGTTTGTTGTTTTATAAAAATACTGCTTTGTTCTTACTACTCCTGAATGAGTGACAGTCTGTTCCAGCATGGTGTGTCTTGTGCTCTAAGGGGGACTTGTTTGCATTCCTACTATCCACATTTCCAGTGGGCTTTGTTTTCTCCAGCCATCTTGGAGGAACAGGTGGAAAATTTTCAAGAATTGTATCACTATGAAGAGAGCATAGAAAAAATTGCCCTAAAGCCCCATAATCTTCATATTTCAAAGGGCACTTAATATGGTCTTACACCTTAATACTGTGCTAGAAAATAAAACACTTCCCAGTGCATAGTGAAGGATATCAATGAACCTAGCAAAGAAACTAATCAATTGAAATCACAGACAGCCTTTCCTAATGTCTCTAAGCTTCCCTTTAGCAAACATATGTTCTTTATACGAATTAGCTGCTTAGAATTGCAGGGGCAAAAGTAGTTTTATAACCAAAGCTGTATGAAATGGAGGACAGTTAAACCAGATTAAAAGAAATAAATAAACCTGGTGAGCAGAATTCATGTGAGATCTGAATTGACATACATCATACCCTGAAGTTCAGAAGAGCTGAGTTATGCCTTTTTCATGCTGTGTCTTCATGCTGCTAGCCAGGACACAGCTTGAACCCATGTGGGAGAAAGTTTGAGTACCTCTGAGAGCATTTATTACCTGCTGTATTACAGGGGATTTAATTTACAATGTAAATAGTTAAGACACATAGAGGTGAAGATAGATATCAGGGTCAGTGAAAAATACCAGTTTTAAAAGTGGTCTGAACAGCCACAGTTATTAAGTGTAGATTTCAAGTCACAATTTCAGTTTGTTCTAATGCTGCAAAGAGTCTCTGCTACAAAGGAACAGATCCGGCTCCTCATCTGGGTCCTATAATTTGTCTATACCATTGCTGATCATAGTGGCAGGATGGGGTGGAAAAGATTACACTGCTGAAAGTATTTTAAAAAGCATTTTAAAACTAGTAATTAGATTAGAAACTGTTAGTGACAAACACTGAGAAAAAATTGTGTGCGTGATAGTTCATTTGCATATAGGATCAAGGACAGAAAATAGCACACTGCTGTGTTTCTCTCAGATTTTAGCTTTCTGTGTACTATTTTTTAACTCTCAATGCTTTTGTATCCTTAAAACCTAACCTTCCTTTTAAAGGAGTTACCAGCTTGGGATTTAGCTATTTGTCACATGTTTCAGAGGAACTTGGTTTTAATCCAGACACACCATCCAGACTGACCTTTTGTAGTTAGGCATGTTATTATAAGCTATTGTCTGCATTTTCTTCCTGAAGAGATACTGTGTGGGCAGTATCTGTTTTGTCCTTCAACAGACAGCCTAACTCTACCTGGAATAAAACTTGTCAGGGAAAAAATGTGTTTTTCTAACAGCAACAAGGAAATATGGGTTAGAATAAAGAAATCTATTGTGCTGTTCTAAATAAAGTGAATGTTTTGCTGAAAACTAGTACATTGAGGAGAAAGAAGTAATCTTTCTCATCATGTAATTTCCACATTTTTAAAGTAATGAGAAAGATGTGGGTTTTTTTTTCATTTTTATTGGCTCAAATCATTCAGGAAGCATACTAGATACAAATAGGAAACACTTAATGAGTTAGTGAGGTCTGAGTCTTGATTATGTGTGGCTCAGTTTAAACTGAGGTTCATGTTGATGGGTAGGGCCCTAGAAGAGGCTTTTTTGTGAGCTGGGCTTGTTAAGGATGGCCCTGAGATGGAGCAGTTTTATATTAAAGAAGCATCTTTGGATTTTATTTCTCTGGCAGAACACCCAAGGAACTTTGATGGGCCAGCATTGCATGAAGCTATGGACATTTCCAGGTTGAAACTCTCCAAGGAGTGACCTGAGTCACAGCAAACACTCAGTTGCAGCATGAAAACCAGTAAAAGGAAGCAACAAATGTCTGCTTAGATTCCCAGCACTTCTGGAATGTGAAGAGGGACACAGATATGCATGAATTTTCACCATACTTTATTGAAGAGAAGTACTTTGTTCTTCCCTGGTTGATCCATAATCTCTCATCATGCAATTCTAACAGGCGAAGTTTCTGCAAATACATATTTTGGCATCTTACTTAATATTCTCTGTTAAGTAGGAATTTGCTGAAGCTGTGGTTTCCGACAACATTGCCCATAAGACAATACTTCCAAAAAAGTTTGAGTATAATGAAAACTAAGGGCTTTCCCTTGCTGTGTAAAGGATTAAGCATGGGGAATTGTGTAAGAGAACCAAATATTTGCCAGTAACTATACAAAGTTGTTTCAGTATCAATAGTTGTGTAAGCATGGCATATCCTATGGCAGCATAACATCAAAGCAAGGCTGCTTGTTGTACAGAAAAATATTTCTGAGTGACCAATTGATAAGGACATCTTCAGAATACAGTCTCAGTTTTCTCCTTGGCTCAGTGTCCTTACACCCTTGATTATCTCCAAAGAAATCTTGTATTTTTTCCTCTCCCTTAACACATGCACTGTGTATATCATAGGCTCCATGGATGGTAATGCATTATCATGGTTTGCCGTGGTTTATCTTTGCTGCTATAAATTCTGTGTAAAATCATTGTGCAACCTACCAAATCCATTAAAGCAACAGAAACCTACAGACTTTGAAGACCAATTCATTAGTACATGGTAATGTTAAGGAGAATGTAGCCTTCCAGAGGATTGCGCTAACTTCACAATTCAGTAAACAGATCTGTAATGATAATAGGAGAGAAATGTATGCAGAGATCTGTGGAAGAAGCAGAAGACAATCATAGTGGATGCTTGAAGAGGGATAATTAAGTAAAACTCTATGGTGTGAAGTAGTTTGTCCAAATTACTATGTGTAAGATACTTGTTCCCAATATACTTGTAAACATGAGTCCTTTTTGCTTCAGCAAAAAAGTCATTGATTGAAGCTCTGCGAAAATCTGCAAAAATCGAGAAGGAATGCTTGGGACCTAAGAGTTCTGAGGCTTGTGCAAGTCTTCACTTTGATCTGGATCAAAGCTTCTGCTTCAAAGTAATTTCTAAAGAACAGAGAGTGAAATTGGAAAAGAAAGGGAAAGTAATGCATGAGCCTAATGTATTAAAGAGTTTCTGTTTTTCTGACTGCTTGGTTTCTCTGCTGAAATGAATGCAAGATGAGAAGTGGGGAGTAAATGAGCTGTAATTAAGTAGCAATGGTAGCAATGCATTTTATTTGGCTGTTTATATTGTTAATCTGTTAGATTACCACAGAATCTACCCAAAGGAATACTAGGAATATTCTCTTTAAGGAGCAGAAAAGGAAGAGAAATAGAGGAGAAAAGGGAATAGTCAAAGAGGAAATATTAATCAAAACAGGAATATACAATAGACATCAATGTTAGAATGTTTTTAATGTGATATGACATCTGGTGTTTATTTAATATATGAACTCCTATAAAGACACAGTTATTACCAGAAAGACTTCATAATATTAACAAAATTTTATTCAGTGGGCTTAGTTGTCATGATTTAAATATTCTGTCTTCAGTTACAGGGTATTTATGTGTATGTAAACAAGATTCTGCTTTAGTCAGGTTTGACCTAATTATATGTACTTCATAGGTTTCCTAAATAATTTGTAGACCTGTTGCCTAAGAAAAGAAGTACAAGGGAAGTGATATAAAGCCGCTTCTCCACCTTCCTGACTTGCCTCCCAACACTGCCTGACAAGCTTGGGTGATTACTACACCTGAGATGAAGGCCATCTGGATGGTGCTTCTGCCTTCTTTTACAAAACTTGAAAGAAAAGAAAAAAGAAGGTCTGCTGAAGTGTTCAGGGAGGAAGCATTATTCCCATTTCTTCTGTGAATATCTCAGTTATGTGTAAAGAAGTTCTGTGTCAAAGTTTGCAATAAAAATTACAATATGAACAGAGTATAAATTTGAAAATTTTTCTACTACCAAAAAAAGATGTAGAAACTGATTTAAAGAATCGGTAGTATTTTGAAATTAAGTTGTCCAACCTCATCATACTTCTAAAATTTGAATTACAGAAGTCTATAAACAGAAAATTGCTGTTGTAAAAACACAGACTAATTGTGTGAGATGTATTATATGATTTTCTGAAGCAATTCAGGCAGTTCAATATCCTTCTTCATGTTTTGTGCATGCAAAAGTTTGGTACAAGCTCACTCATGAAGAAAAACAAGAGACATCCAGTTCACATTTTGAAGCCAGGATTTTATTAACTTTGGGAAAAATATATAGAAATTAATAAAGGTAAGGAATAAAAATAAAGGAATTATTGTTTCATTATATATTTTATGAACTTTATTCTTCCAGAACATTGAAGATTTGAATTTCGAAAATGCTTTCATTGATTCTCTATCATTAATGTTTTCATGCCCAGCGTAAATGGAAGAAAATAATTACAGGCTTTCTTGCCAAGACTGAACTTCTGCAGAATCTAGGATCAAAAATGTAACCCTACTTTGTATCTATCTGAATACATATTTAAATATACTGGGTAGTGAGGCAAAGGTAAATTTCCCAGTTACTTTTAGTAGCTCTTTGTAATGAAGAGTAAGAATTAGCCTTTGTACCAATAACATAACTGAGCTTTACCTTTGATTTCAGGTAACTTAAGAGAGTAGTAGATACGTACAGAGTCCTCATTAGTCAAGGAACCATCATAGCAGCACTAACAGTGCTCTCAGCTTTGTGTTTTATAAAGAGTGAATATAAAAGGGTATCAGGTTTGTGGTTTAAATGAGATATTTTGTGATAGATGTTTTCTTTTGTCTTTCTAAAAATAGGTTCATCTTTATGGAAATGTTTGAAATATGAAACACAAGTAAATAAAGTAAACAAATCAGTTATATGCATCATCTTTTGGGGATCTTTTTCTTGTAATGCATTATTTTAATCAAGAAAATCCTCAGTTGTCTAAATGTTTCGATAATACTTTGTATAAATTGAGTAAAGAATTGAGATGAAAAAGAACTTGACTCTTTGGAGACTGCATCTTCCTAGGGTCTCAAGGGACAAAATATTTTTCATGAGTGATAAGTCCCTTTTCCAGCTGCATGTATGTGTTTTACCTACATACAGATATCGGATGGCTGTAATTCATGGCATAAATTTGTCCTTCAGCCTGAGTAAAATAATTCATTGCAACAGTCATTTTTTGCTTCATCTAAAATAATATCCAAGGATTCTGAGTACAATTCTCTATCTGAATTTGGGACTTCATTTTTTCCTTGCCTATGGTAGGTTTATGTTGTTCTTTATTTGCAATGTGCTGTAAAAGTGTTATTAAATGATTATTGTTCTAGTAAAAAGTGTCTGTGCACTTTATCTTTTTCACTAGCCAAAATAAAAACATTAATTTTGGGAATTTATGAAAAAGTTTGACCTTTTAAAGACAGAGTAATTTCAGCAATGTCCTATTTCACTTTTGTTTTATCCTTTCCTTGTTTAGAAGTCTAGTGGTTGTTGACTGATGGCCTGAATTCAGCAGGTCATTTATCCATGAGTTTCTTCCTTTTCTTACTCCCTATAATTTGTTGCTGTCATGTGTGAAGTGGTGATTGCTGACTTGCTGGGCCACAGCAACCACATAGTGTTGAATTTCAAACCTCTGGTGCCATGCCTGCACAGGCCACAATGGTTAGAAAATCATCATGTTTTATTAATGTGTCCTCAGCAAAGCTGTTTTCCCAAAATGGGTTCTTTCACCCCATGTACAAGAAGCCAATCCCCACACAGAGTGGAGGTATTTGCTTTATTTACAGTTCTGCACAGAAAGGGGTGCTGGGTGGCTAACCCATAAAGCCAGCACAATGACTATCACATACTTTTATTGTTTTTATAAATGTTAGCAAAGACAGTAATGTTCATTGACTACCACCTGTATGGTTCTCTTATTAATTAGAGTTCCATATTCTATGGGTTAAAAGATTCCCTCACTTCCTATACTGATTATTCTGCATGCTCAGATCTGGTGGTCTTCTTGGGTCAGTGGGCCATGAGTAAGTGGTTGTGATATCCTCCTGCTAGAATTAGCTTTTACCCAGGCAGAGCTTGTTTCAGCATGGTTGTTGAGTTGGCTTTATGAGTTTCTTTCTCATCTTGGGAGTTCTGTCTCTAAATTCTGTATTCATTGTGTCCACTATCAGCAATCCTTCTCCCCAAGCTTTGTCAACCTCGCCTTAGGTCTGAGACCACTGAAGCATGTCCAGCTGTAAACCTTAGCCAGGTAGTTCTGCTGACAGTAGATTATCTTTCTAACACCTGGACATCAACCCCACCCTGTGTTGCTCCCTCAGGACACCATGCAGGCTCCAGACCAGCTGCCATCTCCAGAGCCCAGCCTGGTGCTGGCAGAGGGCACTGATCTTCTAGATGTCCTGCCATGTAGGAGAATGGAAATGGCCTGCACAGAGTCCAGGGTGCCCACCTGAAGCAGGAGAGCCATTGCTTGTGGAGACTCTGCTGCTCACTGAGGACACTGAGGGCTTCCAGCTGGTGGTCAAGGGGTTGGGGGGAACCGCAGGGCCTGTGTGGGGCAGGGGAAAAGCGCTACAGGCAGAGGAGAGGAGTGAGAACATGTGACAGCAGCAGCCCTACAGCACCAAGGTGGGATGGGGTGGAGGTGCTCCAGGCACCAGAGCTGAGATTCCCCTGCAGCCCCTGGTGCAGCCCATCATGAAGCAGCTGTGCCCCTGCAGCCTGTAGGGGTCCATCATAAAGCCGATATCCACCTGCAGTCCATGGAGGATTCCATGCTAGAGCAGGTGGATGCACAAAGGGGGATGTGACCATGTGGGAAGCTCATGCTGGAGCAGACTCCTGGCAGGACCTGTGGCCCCATGGAGAGAAGAGCCCAGGCTGGAACAGGTCTACTGGCAGGACTTATAACCCCATGGGGGACCTGCACTAGGACAGTCTTGAAGGATGGCACTCCATGGAAGAGATCCACTCTGGAGAAGTTTATGAAGAACTTCAGCCTATTGGAAGGACTTAACATTGGAGAAATTCATGGAGTACTGTATCCTGTGGGAGGGATCCCACACTGGAGCAGGAGAGGAATAGAAAGAAAGAGCAGCAGAGACTACATGAATTGACCACAACCCCCATTCCTGTCCACTTCTGGTGCTGAAAAAGAGGAGGTAGAGAACTGGAGCTGAAGTTGAGCCAGGGTCTTCCCTGGGAGGAGCAGGGAAGGTTGGAAGAAAGGCTCCCTTCACCAGGGAGGGTTGGAAGAAAGGTGTTTAAAATATGGTTTTTATTTCTCATTATTCTTCTCTGATTCAATCTTCTTGTGATGGTAATTGGTGAGTGACCCATCCCTGTTTTTATCTCAGCGCCCAAGCCTTTCATTATATTTTTACTCTCCTGCCCAGATAAGGAGGGAAATGATTGAGCAGCTTTGGTGGGCACTTGGTGTCCAACCAGGGCCACCACATTGCACTGTCCTTTGGTTTGATGTATAAATTTCATGCAGTAGCATCATTACGAAAAAAAAAAAAAAGGGAATTTGTTTTGTTTTACACTTCATCCTGAATGTAAATCTCTCCCCGTAGAATATAATTTTTGCTTATGGTTTCGTGTCTATTCTTTCCCACTCCTGCAAGGTTCTCTAGCAAAAACCTTCAGTTGAAACAGAAAGATCAGTCCTACAGAGCTGTCTCCTTCTCTATCATAGCTCATTTTATAATCAGAATATTAATTTAATGGGTAGTTCAAGTGGTGTTAGGGAGTTAGTGTGTACCTGCATATTTGTTTTACCTTTTGACTAAACTTAGTCACAAGACATTGCTAACAATGTAATATCTCCTTTGAAATATCAGAACAACAGCAAGAATTTAAATTAATACACTTGAATTTGACCATCTCTTAGAATATTCATAGTATCTTTATATACTGCAAAATATGTTACTAAAATATCAATATTTGTTAGAACTACCCCATGTAGCAGTGCAGATACTGCTTTCTTGTTTCTGTTCTTTCATTAGATATTTTGGGGCAGCTTGGGTACCTCAAAATAATGGGGTATCTGCTAAGAGTGGGCAGAAGAGTGGATAAGAAAGACGTTGACATGAGTGTTACTGTCCTCTGATATAATTGTGAACAGGTTCCTTTGCACAAAGTATGATGGATTTCCTTCTGCCAGATGACATAGCATCCTTTATCAATAAAGACAAGTGCTCTGAATTTCAAAAATAACATCTTCAAAAACAACATTTCCCATCCTACTTGAAAACCAAGAGACTAGTCCTCATTCTAGATGTCTTTCTGTTGTTATCCTTACTATTCTCATTAATACATATATCAAAGTCTATCCCACAAATAAATGAACTGAGGCTCAGAGATGGAATTTATCCGGTCAGATTGTAATCTATTTATAAAGATGACTAAAGAGCAAAAGGATACAACTTGTTACTGGTAGTAATTTTTGGATTAGCAATTCAGTGATTATTTTAAGTTATTCCTTCCATTATTTCAAAGTTCCAAGGCAACAATCTCTGAAAAAGTGAGTTAGCTTTTTTTCCTATTTGCAGTAGTACTAATCTTATCTGGAGCACTGGAGAGGGTTGAAATATTCCTTAGAGAAAATAAAATCTGACTTGTGTGATTTAATATTCCCTGATGCGTGCAGTCATTTGAATTTTCATACTAGTGAGACATTGTGCCATAAACCATGGCTGCCTTGAGACAAAAATAAGCAGATTCAGTTCACTGATTGAGGCAATTTTCATAGGTGAAGGTGCAGTTCCTTAAAGTCTGTGGTGTTCCAGGACAGTTGATAAATGGGATACTGCAAGGTCAGCTATTACTGATGCAATGCAGGTTTGATTGACTTTCATTACGAAGAATTATTTTTCACAAGCATATTTCATTTGGGGTTTTTAACCTATAAACTACTGTGGTGTGGGGGCTCTGGTGTTTTGAGGGGGTGGTTTACCCCCTTTTTTTTTCTGGAGAAGTAAGGGAGACAGAGTGTTCAGTATGAATAGAAAAAATGGTATTTGCTGCAGTAAGTATGATTTACATAAAATAGCTATATGGACAGGCAGATTCAGGAGTCAGGTCCTCCTGCTAATCATTCTTATTCTCACTGTAGGATGACTCACATGGAGCTGGTATGTCCACAATAAACCAGAGCTTTTGAGCAGTTGTGTTGCTGCAGTATGGTCAAATTCAATTCCTGAACAGCAGTTTGGGCGAGGCTGTGTACCATAAGTGTCCTGCACTGACACTGCTGAGGAAATATAGATATAATGAAGAAAATATACAAGGAAAAGGAAGAAAGAAGGGGAAAGAACAAGAGTAGATAGAGGAGAGGAAAGGTATCACCACCAGTAGATCCAGCAAGAAGACCTGATAGTTGTGATTTCAATGTCCATGGTTGGAGTGATTGTTGAAGTCTTGATCCCCTGGGGGTGGGAGTGAGGGTAGCACAACAAAGAGTTTGATGGATTATACACATCCACACCTACTGGAAGCACCCTGATGTGTCAGCAGAGGGAGTTTTACACTGTCTTTTTAATAATTTTAAACGTTAATAGGTACAAACTGCAGCCTGTTTAGAATGTTGCTTGCTTTTCATGTTTTTACTGTCAGATGTCTGTAATATCTCAAATATGAGGGTACAAGGGATGAAGGAAAAAGCAAGGCTGTTTCTCCCTGCTGCAACTGAGTTCTCTCAGACACTCTCAAGAATGTGTGTTGGAATTTTTGCAGCCTTTAATCAGGGCCAGGGCATCTGATTGCAGAAGGTCAACTGAAGTTTCAGAAGTTTTTTAGAAGTTTTCTTCAGTAAGCATAGAAAATCTTTCAGTAGTAAATCTTTCAGGAGTAAAGGAAAGAGAAAGCTGTAGAATTCTAGCACAGTTTTAGTACAGAGAAAAAGCTAAGCTGGAGTATATGTGATGTACAGACCTCTTTCAGTTTCCTTAAAGTCAGAGATACTTGAAGCTCATTTTTAAGAGCTTTTCTCAGTAGCATATGCACTTGAGTATATTTTTCTTGAGCTCTGCTTCTTTCCACCCAATTCTCTGTTTTGCTCTGCTTTTAACAGAATATAGAGTGTTTTCAGGCAAATCACACATCAGTGATTTCACAAGACAGTGATTCTCTCAGCTCTGTGTAAATGCAGTCCAGACCTGCAGTTACAGCAAAAATGTAGCCTTCAGTAGCCTTCCTAATAGCACACCAGAAACTATCACGACAATCCTCTGCTGCATGATGATTATCAGTTTTAAGAACTTGATTCCAATAAACATTGTATTTTTAATGTGATGCCACTTTTAAAAAGCTGACAGTACCTTCCTATTGCCCCAACTATGATTAAAGCTAGTATCAGGGAGAGGAGTATTTTCATCTACAGCTGCAGTGTCTCTAGCTAAAGATATTTTACCATCTGGGTCACCATAGACAATTTTACCTTGAGGGCTTTTCATGCACATACTTCTTTTCATCTGCTTTGGCAACCACCCTGCATTAATTGTGGAGTAGTTAGAAGGCAAGGGAGGTTTGTACTCTTCAGCTTTCAGAAGACCTTCTACTCTTTAGGCAAAACCTAACAGTTCTTAATTGCATGCAAGGGAAATCAACAATACAGGTGAAACTTTCTAACTTTTCTAAATCAGTGGAGTGAGACAGTAGTATGGATTTAATGGCTAGATTTCTGTGTTTGTGATCCATATGCAATTATAAAATATATCATGGTAACGAAGTCATTGCACGTTCTTAACCAAGTAGCAAGGCTGGACCTTCCTTTTCAGTGACAGTTTTGGTAAAGGGCTGATCTGGCTGAGATCTGGGTTAGAAGAATGTGACAGCTGTCCATGCAATGGACAAGAGGTGACACTGAGCCAAAGAGTGCAAAGCAATTAATGAAAAAACTTAAAACAGATCCACTTTTGTTTTCTTTCCCAATTACTCTCTGCCTATTTAGAGGCTGGTCGTGGCTTTAACTCAGCAATGTTAAAAGAACAGCGAGGCAGAGAGGTAAATTTTCCAAATGCATTCATTGAATTTCATACACTGTATACTGATTAACAGCACCATAATACACATAGTTTTGGCATCATCAAGACCATTTTTATATGAAGACTCCAACTAAAGTTTCTAGCACCTACTTCAAAACAAGCTTTTTTTGCTAAGATCAGCTTGGGCTCCTAAAGTGGCTGGTAGTTTCCAGCTAGTGGGAATTCATTTATCTAGTTCATGTGTTTTTCAGCCAACTGAAGACTCTGTGTCTATCCTGAATTCTTTGTACTGCAACTTGGTACACCATAGGTTTTCCATAGCAAGTTCTGAATAAGTCTGCCACTGCTACTGAGTGTTTTAATGGGTTAAAAAGCAATGTCTCAAAATAGTGAATATGATGGTGACATATGACAATGAACCTTTAGAATTCTGACATCAAATTCTGACATCGAATTCTGTTTTGCTCGCTATATTGGATGGGCATGAAATCAAAGGAAAACAATGTATCTCTGTTTGTCCAATTTCTTGTTTGTATTGTAGTCTCTTTATATGTACATGAACTAAAACACAGTGAAGTAAAGAACTATCTAGTGTTTCTAAATATATTCATAGTGTGGCTATAAAAGGTATTCTCTTCCATTTTATAGCCCTAATTTTTTAATGAGAATCCCTTCACTGATTAAACAAAAGACAAATTGAATTTTCTTCTCTGTCCCAATTTATTTAGAAGAGTATGAAATATTCCTAAGTGAAGCAAAATGGTTGAATGTCACATTTCAATCTACAATGAGTTACTCTGGTTTCATTAAGAAAAAGAGTAAACTTTCATATCCTGTTGTATATATTAATGAAAAGTTGCACATATTAATGAAAAGAAAGAATATACAGTTCTTTTTGCCTCCAAAGCTTCTGTTGACAACAGTATTCAAATATCTGTCTCTTTACAGAAGAGATTATTCCATATCGTAAATGAAGCAGCATAGACTGGACTCCATGACCCAGAAAGACTACCAATTTTGTCTGAAATTAATGGGAATTTTGTTGCAGACTTGCAGAGTCTTCACAGCACCTACATTTGGCAAATCAAGAACAGAACAGGTAGGAATGTGGGACTCTCAGACAGTGTGGTGTATTTAAATGACAAATTTAGACGCTCAGAAAGTGTTGCCCCAAAACTCATCAGGCTGGAGATTGTGAGAGGTGGCTGGATTAAACAGTAGTTAGGGAATTAAAGAGATCCCTGAAAGAAAAAAATAAAAAAAGAATCAGCCTAAAGAGAGGTCTAGGAGAAGCACGAGGGCTGCAGTGGCAGAAGGACGGTGCTGTGGGAGCAGGTGCCATCAGAGCTCAGTTTGAAGCCACACAAGTCACCCAGGGGTGTCCTGGCCTCTGCCCTCTCAGGAGCAGCCTCTCCTCCTGCCTGCCTGCTCCGGGTGCTGGGCAGGGAAGGAAGAAGGGCCCGTGCTGGGCGCTGGCTGGGAGCTCTCCTGTGCTGGGAGCTCTCCTGTGCTGGGAGCTCTCCTGTGCTGGGAGCTCTCCTGTGCTGGGGACTGGCTGGGAGTTCTCCCGGCAGCTCCAGCCCTGGAGGGTCTGCAGCTAGGGATCTCAGGAGGGGCGAGCCTCCATCGCCTGGGGCTTCTCCAGAGGAGCTGCAGGGATTGCACTTCCTGGGATTAGTTGCTGCCGAGGGCTGCTCAGACACTGGGGCTGTTTATCAGCATTTTCTGAAGGGGTCCTGATGTGTCATTCATGAGTTGTATCACTGTCACTGATCTCAAAAGCGTAGCTCACTGATTGCCAGTGAATTACACATCAATAATAAATCAATAAACCACTTTGATCCTGATTTGGTTTAACACCATGAACATTTTTTTGCCCTGTGATACAGGGTTTATTCAAGTAACTGAACAGAACAGTAGCAGACATAAAAAGCCAGGAAGGTTTCTTGAAATTGTGTATACATACACTATACGTAGCAATAAATGAGTTCAATCATTGTAAGTGCAGAAATTATCTCTCTTTGGACATCAAAGGTTGTGTGCCAGCAATTTTTTTCTATATGCATGTCTGAAAGGCTGAATTTCAAGAACGGTATCCTTTCAAGTGGAGATGCTTGATATCTGCAAAATGTACTTTGTTCTGATGGCCTACAGCACTTTCCTAAATCTAACAAAACATAACAGACAGTTGGATGGATTTGGCTGACAAAGCTATGGACACGCATTATGCAAAA
>VWZP01007307.1:0-45645 GCA_013396995.1 Dicaeum eximium | reverse complement strand
CTGAGGGGTCTTCTCAGCTATTTCTCATGCAGCGTGTGGCTAGCTTTGAGATGTCTGGGTCAGGCTTCTGGCTATTGCAGTACTGGCAGAGATAAAGAATCACAGTTTAATTTTTTTCTATCCCTGATCATTCATCCTTCTGGCATGCTCTGTGGATTTTTATTTTGCTTATTTTCTGCCTGCATTTGTACTCATACATTTTTGTACTGTATCTCTTTGAACCTGCCTAACAAAATTTAATGAAAGTGATGACGACAGTAACATTAACCATGAAGCATACCAAATTCTTTCTTTCTTACCTTGTTTTCGCGTGTCCTCCTCCTGGTTTTTATTCTTCATGGCACCTATTACCTGTGGTGGATTGACCCTGGTGGCTGGACACCAGGTACCCACCAAAGCTCCTCTATCTCTCCCCTCCTCAGATGGACATAGTAGAGAAAATGCAATGAAAGACTCATGGGTCAAGAGAGGGACAGGGAGGAATCACTCACCAACTACCATCAAGGACAAAACAGGCTTAAATTTGGGAAATTTAAACTTGGGAATTTTAATTTATTGTCAATCAAATTAAAGTAGGATAATGAGAAACAAAGCCAAATATTAAAACACCTTTGTGACCAAACCTCTGAAAACAGGTATTAGACTCTTAACATGATTTTTTTTTTTATGTTAAAGAGGCATCCTTTGTTCAGGAGGCTGGAAGGGCACGGGGGATCATTTCTCCTAACATGCTTCCTGATATCTACAAGTGTGTTGCTAACATACAGTCAATACATGCATATTATAATTTGCTTATTACCATAAAATCTCTCCCTATGTTCCCCAGGTTGCAAGACTCAGTCCTTGTTTTGGCTGTAGCTGCATTTCTAAGCCAGATGTTCCAACATCCTTGTTTGAGAACAATTTCTGCATGCCTTGCTTCTCTGCTAAATGTCCAAAGACGCAGTGTCTTCTCTGCTAGAAGTTCCCAGTGAGAGTGTCTTTCACAGTTACAGTAGAAAGTGGATTAACATTTTGGTATCACCTGCCTCCCACCCCTCGCTTCTTCCTGGGCTTATCTTTATTCCTGATTCTCTACCTCCTCTCCTCCATCAGCACAAGAGGGTGGGAATGGGGGTTGCACTCAATCACATATTGTGTCTGTTGCCTCTTCTTTGTCTGGGGGAGGACTCCTCATACTCTTCCCCTGTTTCAGTGTGGAGTCTCTTTCACAGGAGACAGTCCTCCATTAATTTCTCCAATGCCTTCATGCCTCATGGTTTCCACATCATTACCAGGACAATGGAGCCAATGGTTGTCAATAGTTGTCTCTAGTTATCTCTCAATTAGGCATGTCTAACCAAAACCTGTGGATCTCAGTGGAGTGTTTTATTTTTCTTATGTTTCTTCTACTGTTTGGTTTATTAAGGGGTAAATATGATTATTTTTGAACAAGAAAACTGGCACTGTTGTCAATGTAGCAATGAACTAATGACACAATGCTACTACAGAGAGGAAAAAAATTCCTAGTCTTTAAAGAAAAGGAAAGTTTTGACAGTGAACAAAATACCTAAAACAAAACCAAGGGGAAAATTTTAAACTATACACTAAGAAAGTATTTCTGATTGTAATAAAACTAAAATTATATTGTCCTTTTTTGTTAAGTGTTTAGAAACATCCTGATGTGTCTTTTAGTTACCTGTGAAGAAATTTCCTTTCTTAGTGTTCAACTGTGAAAAGTATATCACATATTAGACTAAAATAGTTCACATCTAATATCAAATGCAGTTCTTAAAATGAAAACTCAGTGCTCTTTTATCATGCAAACTGTGCCTTCTTTGTTTTAGCTTGTGACTTCTTTGCTGATCTTTTTCAGAACGACTTAGAAAGCAATAGTCTGGTTATAAACAGGTGGTGGAAACTTGGCTTACTGGTGGTAATGCTCATCACATGGGTGGAAATAGGAGAGGAAACACAGGCTTGCACAGGAAACAGTTCTGGTATTTTCTTTGATACTGCAGATAGAAAGTGTCAGAGAAAAGAGGTATTGGTATTGCCTTGCTACAGTGCCATGAGTAATGACTACTAAAATTACCATTGACAGCAAGGCCTCTGACTGTAGTCGTGCTTCTGAAAATAGATGGAAATGTAATCGTTTTCCTTAATCATGTGTTTTTCTTCCCAGTGAGATGCTGTCTCCCAGGAATATTGTTTGGACAAGTCACTGAAAGGATTTAAGAAATGCTAATGTGCTACAATGATGTACTCTGCAGTACATCAATAGATGGTAATGAATTGTCTTTCATCCATCAGATTTTATTTCAGTGTTCTGAGCTAGTAGTATTTGTTTCACTTCTCTTGCTAGCCAGAATTTTTTGCTATGGGATTTTAATTTTGTCTTAGACACAAAAAATAACATATCAGCCCAAAACTAAACAAGTGTTAATTACTGATATTTTTTTAAAATTTAACGTTCACAATTTCAGTACTGCTGAAAATAGTCAGAGATAAGAAATTCCTGGGGTATATCTCAAGTATCTGACTTTGGAACTCTATGAGACAACATCAATATTAATGGAGATAATAGAATAACATACAATTCTATTGGATTCCCTGGATCTGTGTCAGAATGTTGTCACATTTTATAACTGATAATAGAAGGAGAACTTGTGTACATGTTCAAGTAGATTCTATTATAATCAGGTTTTTTATCCTGCAGATTTCTAGAGAGATTCAAAGAGAGATTTGGCTCCTTGATGGTAAACCGACTTCTGACTTCTGTTCTTTTATACCTTTTTATACCTAAGGTGTCCTCAGTGAAAAACCCTCCATGGATGAGTTTCCTTTCTGACAACAGATTTATTATGATATAATGTATTACTTAAATAAATGCCAGGCGAGTGAAAGGCATTCCATCTGTTTTGAAATATAGCAAAAACAATCACATTTTTGAACAGTATGCTTTTGCAATTTCATAATCTCTTTCTATGCTTCCTGTATATTAAGAATATCTCTTAACTTTTCTGATCTTTTCTTACAGACATCATAGGCTACTGGTTTAGCAAAAGACCTATACCTGATTTATTAAATTTTTTTCCTCTTTTTTTATTTTTCCCCCTCCTAATATCAAGCTTTACATTTAGCTTTATGAAATTAAATATTGATGTAATTTTACAAAACCAAAAATTGTGGTCTACTAAAAAATAATTGTAAATTATATGTTATTTGTTTATAAATTACTGCAAATATTGAAGCTTATTCCCAGCTGTCTCCCATAGCAATTGTGATCCTAACAATCTTCCTGAATTCCTGTCTTATCTGATGTTTTTCTTCATGGTGATCCACGCTAGAACAAGCAATGTGTTACATGAAGCATTCTTGTGTGGCACCTGAGTGTTGCACTATCCCATTTCCTTTGTTGTTGTTCTTTTTGTTCCCAGTTCTCCAGTGGTAGGGAATAGGGAAAGTTGACAAATTAGCATTGAATGTTCTTAGTGGTTTGATTTACTGTTCATAAACTGTTAAGAAACTGATTACTGCATCCGACAGCTAACCAAGTGACTGAGTGATACTTTCATAAGCTTGGGAAAGGACTGTGCAACTGTCTCAGCAGAGATTTGTATGCTAGACACGCCTCTGGAAGCACAGAATCTGTTATTGTCTGTTCAAATGAAATGCTACCTTCCTCACTTGGTTTCAATGGTAAAACAACACCTTGCTTAACCAGGTGACTAAGCACAGCAGTTCTGCAGAAAACTTATTTTAAAAACTTACCACAGATGCATGACATTTGCTGGTTTATATTTCTGCAGTGTAAATGCACCAACAAGAAATCAAGAACTTGACTTGATCTTTAGCCATTGCTTTGGAGGAAATTTGACTGTTATGGTAATAAATTTTTAATTACCCCTTTGGCACTATAATAACAAAGTAATTAGTATTTCTGACAGAAACCTGAAAGACAATTATGTAGTATGAATTATTCATAAAAGTGAAACAAGTGCCTGGCAAACAAGTAATAGGTCCAGGATTTTCTCAAGTGAAGGAACCTCTTAGACAGTGCATCCTGTAAATTCTCTGGTACAGCTGTTCAAACTAGAAATATCAGAATTTATGTAACAGTTGCAGTGTTTTGAAAATTGCAGTGTCTCTGTCTTAGCTTTTCTGCTGTGTGGGGGAAAAAAGAGTGCTATTTATACTATCTAGAAAATAATGTATTAAGAAATGAGGAAAGAGTCCTAAAATTTGATAAAATTTTATTCGTGATTTATGGTCTAGTATTGCTGGTTCTTCCACATTTCGGGCACCATTTGTTGTTTGTTCTCTGGCACGAGGGGTTACCAGTTGTGTTGGTTGTTTCCCTCATGCATAAAGACTTTGACTCCATGTATCAGAAGGCTTAAGATAGTTTATTCATGGTTGGCTCCATGTTCCAGGCCTGTGGCTTAATGCCTCATACAGTGCAGCCTGCAATGTTTCTTTACAAAGCTTTGGTGCAATCTTAGTACAACGCTTTCTTATCATACTAAATTCATGGGCTGGTAACCAAGACCAGCTCCCTCTTACCATTGGTTAGAGAAACCCATATATCCCATGTTATGAGAACAGGGCAGAAAACAGCAGGTGTTATTTTGAGAATACAGAAAATGTTTATAGAACTGCTGGTGGGAAAATTATCTTTTCCCTTGCAAAAATGATCTTTTCCCTTGCAAAAATGATCTTTTCCCTTGCACGCCTCCTAGCAGGCATGCTGTGAGGAAATTCAAAAAACCCAAAATCATAATTACCACATGGCAGTTCTATGCAAAAAAGTTAGGCTAATTCAGTCCTTTCTTGACCTTTTTCTCCACAGTAAGACAAAAGTGTGATTTCTTTTTTAGTGGAGTGTTTGTTCACAAAGGAGATAACTTTCTGCCTTCTAGCGGATTGTTAGATTCAATTTGTTTTAAGTTACCTTTACTTCAACATAAGTGGTGTGTGTGCACTTGCAGTCACAACCACCTTCACTGGTGCTTTATGTAATTTATATGAAAAATTATTGATCCTTTTCTAAGAAAAGTATGATTTTGTATTTGCCTGTAAAAGTAATAGCATAAGGAATTTTGTCTGATTTTGTTATGAATCACAATAGAAGCAACCATTAATCAACGTAACAGCCACTAATCTGAAGTTTTCAATAATATCAACTTTTCTTGGCTATAGGTCTCAATAAAGGAAGGTGCTATGCACATGTGCATTTTGAATTGAAAGGAATTCATCCTAAGTATGCTGTCAAGGAAATGTTGTGCAGATAACAGGTACAGGGATGCAAGCAAGGAAATTCTGCTCTCTATCTGACTTTCTATAGAAGTTTTTGGAGTCAGAACAGATTACAATGTGTCAGAAAATGAAACGTAGAAATGATATCTCTTAAAGTATTTGTGCACATGGTCATGCTTCACCTGTATTATGGCAAAAGAAATTTCATGGAACCACCTGCTTTATTTCTGTTAATTTCCTGCCTGCCGCAATGAAAAAAATCCTTGTTTCTGAAGTGTGTTAATTTCTCTACCTCTTGCAAACAAAGTATTGGATAATGGAACTTTCAAGCTAATCTTAAGCTTTATTTTTCCCCTCAGATTTTTGGAAGTACAAAATATTTAATAATTAGCGTGTATGAAAATACATGTAGGGATGTGGCAGCCTAACCTGAGTACCTGATACAGTTCCGCTTCTTGCTGATGGTAGAACAGCAATAACTGGGAGAGAGATATTCAGATAATATTTTTTCTGATAAGACAAATCAATGCTTGGACAGAGCATCTGAAGTGGAGGAAGGCCTAAGACTCAATACCTGGGCTAGTCTTTTTCAAATTTTGAAATGTACAGATGAGTTCTTGTTCAAATTTTTCAGTTGTATATGTTTGCAGGTATATGATTCTTAATGTATATATTATTTATTTTACAGACTTGGTCCCCACGCAGCAGTACTTCAGTTTGTGTCCTTGAATTGGGTTCTTTAAAACACCTTCCTTTCCTGAGTGCCTCTAAAAATACACTGAATGATATTCATGTAAGTGCAAGAAGACTGTGTGTCATCTGAAAAAAATAAAGAAGATACAGGAAATCTTACAACAAAGAACCCTTCTGGGAACAAAAAAAAAGGATGTGACTAACACGTGTATGACAGATTTTTCATATACACATTGGAAAAAAAATTAGTCATAAAGAATCATATCAAAGCAAATTGTGACTTAGTTTTAAACTCAACAGCTGTTAAATATTCCAGATTCCTGGTATACAGCTAGAGTTAATTAACAGTCTTGATAAAGTGCAGCAGACTTTCCAATCCATTAAATAAATGTGAGACACATAATTTTACACAGTTGTTACATTGCAAAATCGGTGATCAATCTTATTCTCAGCCCGTTTCCTAAAAATGAAAACATTGGGATGTCAGAGGTAATTTAGGGTTCTGCAGGCTGACTTACTGATTCTAAGTGCTATTGAAAGAAAAAGATTAATTTTGCTCTGTCAAAAATAGCTGAACTCCTTACCTGAATGTGTGATTTAACTGTGTCCCTTTTTGAAATAATACAATCGAACATGAAAACTGTCTAGAATCAGGCTGGATGTTGAAACCAGATGATTTATGATTCATGAAGTTAAATGCTCAGAAGGGATTAAAAAAAAAATCCAGAGAGTATATGAGCGTAAAACTCTGCATAAAAATAGTGGGATGAAAATGCAAATTAGAATTTGGCCTGATTGACAGCAATCTCAGAGATTTCTGAGACTATTGAAGAGCCTCCTAAGGAAACCATCTGGCACTGGCAAAGAGATTGGCACAGTGTTTGGCAGGGTGGCATTCATCTCTCCTGAATCTAATGACTCAATTTTGTTTCTTCTGTTTTACTAATAGCATCATGTTCTCCTGCAAATGTGAGTGATTTCTGGTCTCATTTACTGCCTTATGGTCAAATGAAAGTATACACAAGAACAGACTGGGCATTTGACAAACATCAAAAATCATGGTTGATGTGAGGCTCCATCATACAGGAGTATCTATAAACTGATTTTTAGTATGAAGTTGTCAGCAGTGAAATTCTAAATCTTTTGCTAATGGGATAGAAAGCTTTTGCCATTCCAGCCCTGTGTGATGCCAGCACTGGGTGGTAGACTCCACAGCCCAAACTTACCCGGTCTACTGAATGGAGAAAAATTGTTTTGGAAGCATGTGTCTAACCAACTTGTGAGTTCCGTCCTTTTAATGAAAATATGTATGCTCTACGGACATAGTTAAGCAAAGATATTTCTGGTTTAGTATAAATTTCTTACTTTGAAGACAAATAATGTAAAATACAAACTACAATTCACCAGATTTCATAAGCCAACAAATTTTGTGAGTCTTTTAATTTTTGTAAAAAAGACGAATGCCTTTACATTGGTTCAGTTGAGCCGTCTTAGCAGTTTGACTATTGTTTTTTTTTAAGTCAGATAAGATGCCAGATTACTGATGTTAAAAAAGACCAGTTTCTTCTCTTTTCCCATCTTTTACTTATACCTGAAGTCCCCTTACATAATGTGACTTAAATTGTCACTGTGATGTTCTGCATTGATGTGATACTACTTGAGAACACTGAAATCCGAGGCATTGTTGTGTCAGACCTCAGGCAGGTCTTACTGATCCCACGTGTGCCATGTCCAATGTTTCTCCAAACTGGCACACAATGACTGGAGTCTGCTCAGTGTTGCAGTGTCTTTGTATTTTTGGTGTCCTGTACTCTTCTCCATAATATGCAGAGCTGTGGTGCTGATCCTTAATGCTGAGACACTCATTTCATAACCACACTGAATGTCATGCAGACACTGTAACATTTGTCCTACCTGTCAAATCTCATTTTGTTTTCAGCAGCCACCCTAAATAAGAGTGGCATGAGTGCTCTTAAACTCCAAGGATATAAAACAGAATTCAAAGTCCTCAGAGGTCATTTCCTTGCTAGAATGAATGAGCACTGCTGTCACTATTTTTGTAGTTTCAGACCTTTAATTTGATCCATGAGGGATACAAATGAATATTAAATAAATGAGTAGATTTTTTTCCTTTAGTGTTTGTCTCATCAGTTCTCAAACATCTAAATCTCATACATTTGCTATTCAAGCTACACCAATAGTATCTGTAAGCATGGTTTATCTGAAGTTCAGTGTGTGAATTTATTTTTTACTTTCTTTGCAACCTGGCAGGTAAATAATTCTCATAAATAAACTAGCTGTATCTTGGCTGAGGATAAAGGACAGACCTGAAATGGTGAAGTTTCAGTGTGAGAATCTTTTACTACTTGACCTGAAATACATTTGTTTAGATAGGCTTAGATATTCACTTATACAGAACATCTTTTAAATAAGGTCATGAATTATGCATATTTTAAACTGATTGAATTCCTATCAGAAATCAGAAAAAAAAAAACTAGTCTGAATTCTCAAGCAGAAATACACTGGGTTTTTCTCCACCTAATTCAGTGTTTGGACAAATATTCTCTTTTTATATAAATGTATACAATGCCCAGTGCAGCTTTTTCCTCTAGGCCTGACTGCAATTTAAGAGGTATATAAACTGGTAAAATCTTTTTCAGCTTGATTAACATCATAATAGAGAAAGTTGCCTCCTGCTCACCAGCAGTGGCTTTTCAAGGGTCAGTTATAAAGTCTTATCCAATCCCAGTGTAAAATTTCTTCATCTAAGCTTTAGTAAATGCCACTGGGTAAAATGTTTTGATGTACACAATTAATTATTTGTTTCTTTGGAATTACAAGGTGGTTCTGAAAATTTTCCAGAAAAAGGAAGGAAAAAAAGCCTACAGTCATGATTTATATGTTCATGTCTGTAGCATGTTATGGCTAAATATCTCAATAAATAGTGGTGTATATGGGTGGTTGCAGCGTGTGTTTGGCAGTTAGTATTTCATACACGAAACTCTTTTATTGTCATTGTTAGGTGAGCAGATTGTGAACAACATAAGCCATTATACAGTTGGGTCTAAGTGGCAGGATGAGGAGCTCTGCTGTGTTCCTTTTTCATCCTGTTTGAGCTGTCTGTTGAACAGTTGAACATCTATTTAGAGCGCTTCCTCTCTCAAAGGTGCTGCCAGGTCTTTTCATCTGGCATCTTTCAAAGTACCCTATTTGATTAGTTTCCATACTTTCTCTGCACTACATCATGCAACTTTCATTAAAGAAAAGCCATTTTTGGCATGGAAAGAGAACTCCTGCTGTTAGCAGGAAGTCTCTTGGAAAAGCTCTTTAAAGCTCAATTACATATGTTGAAATTTGGCTAGAAATAAAACCTTCATGTTCCTGTTAGGCAGTGTCTGTTCTAAAACTGGAAGACAGTGGCCACCCAGCCCCTCTACCTGTTACAAAATGAGATTTCCTGTTTTCACAGAGTTTTTTATAAAATCAGACTGCTTAGGGGGAAGTCAGATCTGGACTAAAGATCCATAAGCTCCTTGATGGCCACTTAAATACTACTGGAATGTAACATACTTCACATATTACACAGAACTTTTACACAAAGGTCAGTTGTTTAAGTTCAAGTTGTGCTCATCCAAGATTCCTTGGAAACAAACACTTAAATTGTTGACATACAACTTTTCGTTACAGGGATTGCCTTAGCAGAACAGTACACAGTACCTCTGCAGCATAATAGTTTAAATGCATTTTTCATTTTATCTGGGATTTAGTTAACCAAACAAGACATAATTAAATGTCATATGATAGAAAGATATTGTTATGTGTAGGATTTCAATATGCCTAAAAGTGATAAAGGGCTGTATACACTTTTCTTCTGGCAATTTAATGACCTGTCCCTGATCTTCAAGAAACCACTAAAAGGTTTTATGTCAAAAGTTAGATGTCTGCTAGAAAATATCTTAATTATTAGCAGTAGGACTGGGAAAAGAACAGGTCACCAAAACATAGTTTATATTCTAGGTAATGGAAGCAAGGTATATGCTCAATAAATAGAAAAAGAGTACTTACATAGTAATACTGACCCTCATATTTCCCTAAATAAATTTTTCTTATATTTCTCTTCCTTATCCAGAATGCTGAATAGTAACCCATTATAGCAATCTTGTTGCTTGTTGATCCAACATTTATTAGTAGTTCTTCAAACTATATAATATTTATATTATTATATGGGAATTGATTGGAAACTTCATGGTGATGTTTCAGCAGAAAACTAGCAATGACCTTTGGAGAATGAGGTGGACAAAACACTTGGAATTTCTATGTGAACTGTGTAGCTTGAGAATCTAGTGGAAAATATGATTGCTAATTTTGTCCCTGATTTGATGGAGGAGCACTAAAACTTTTTGGTGTTGTCATAGAAGTCAAAACCTGATAACGGTTAAAAAAAAGCAGATAGGGGTTTGTCAGCTTTGTATTTCAGAAAGTATTTAATTATAAACAATGGTTTAAAATTGTACAGAAGTGTTAATGATGAGAAAAAAGAAAACAAAATAGTTTGGAGACAAAGAAAATTGAAAGCCAAACAAAAAAATTGATCTTGAAAGAAAATGAAAGAAGTTGTGGGACGAGAAATACACAATGTCAAAATGCAGAAGGAATATTTTTAATAACATGGAAAAATTTGAAAAGGTGAGAAGAAAATGGAGAACAGATTGAAAGGGAAGAACAGCCAAATATGTTTTAATAAAAAGGTAAGATTCAGGGGCACATTTGATAAAGACAGTTTTCCAAGAAAACTGTCAAACCTGGAGGCTGTAACTAAAAAGCATCACTGTCAAGTGCAGATAACAGAACATCAACAATTCACTGAAAACATACAAGAAATGCAAGCTGTAAGAACCAGCAGCGCAACTGAGTGGGTAATATCCACCTTAAATCTCAGAAATTTGGAACTGCTTGCATTTTAATGTGGGTTTTTTTACCTTTAACTGAACTTGCTGTTTCATCATGCATGTTTGTGTTTTGAAGGTCTTAGATAATTAAAGGACAGTGACTTCTAGTGGCATTAATAGAGGACACATGCACTGGTTTCAATGTGTGAGGAAACAGACTGTTGGATCAAAAGTGCACCACACTTCATGTGGCCTGCTCTGTAAAAATCTTCAGCAACTGTGTCACAGCAAATTATGAGGATTTTTGCTCCCTAAGCATTTGTGCAGATGGGCATGCAGGCAGACTAGCTTCATGGATGAGTTTTCGGGGCTTTTTTTTACCAACAGGTGGAAGCAGAGAACACTTCAACTTTCCCAGTGTGAGAGGACAGAGATTGAAGTTATTTCCCCATCCTCATTTTGACAGCTTTTAACCTAATACTAGCTTTTAGTCTTGACAATTATGCATTACAGTAATAGAAAATGCAAAACAGGAGTACATTAGTTGCAAAAGCAGAGTAAATTACCACCTCAAAACGTACACTGACAAATAGAAGTAGCTCACAGTTAAAATCCAGATTAATCCAGGTCTTAAAAGTTCTGTCATGACCTAAATAAATAAAAGGAAACACACTTATCCAACCAAATCATCTGTAATGGATAATTTTCTCTAATGTTTCATAACCAGCCTTTGTGTTAGCCCAGGATCAAGGTTTGTGTTTTGATCAGACTGCTGGGGATTTACAATTGTCTACAAAATGAATGTCAGATCTACAAGATTGAAGTAGCAATCGCTGGTGTTGATGTTTTTCAATTCAGCATCAGATGAAAAAATCATCACTTGGTTTCAAGCTTTTTGCTGTTTTTATATGACAGGCCCTTGCTCATGGGGCTTAAGAAGTTCATAGTTTTTGGTCTTAAGGGTTTTCTACATCTTTTTTATGCATGCAGTGGTAGTTGTGTAAGATTTTCTGTAGTAATCCACAATAAATGTGTTCTATTTATTGAAAATATTTATTGTAGATCTTTCACTTGTATTACTTTTATCTTCCAGAAGTTGAACATTTTATCAGTTTTCAGGTTTTAGAATACCCTTACATCTCCTCAAAGAGGTCATATTGCAGATACTTATCTCTTCAAACATGGTAAATGATGACTAAATTCAAACCTGAAAAAAAAGAAATGCTTTTGTTTCCTCTCCCTTACCTACCTTATAGTGGGGACATGAACTGTCCATGATATTTCAGTCTATTGATGTGTATGGCTTTACCAGATTAGCACAATTATCCACATTCACAAAGAAGAAAACTGTGGCCAGAGCCATTGAACACAAAGACATTATTTATAGCTTACAGCATTCCTGGGCTGGAGATCACTGGCAAATAAATGTGAGTATATTCAGGGGTAGTGTCAGCATTTGCCTGCTGATCACCACCTGCCCTTGCCCTGTGTTGGAGACTATGCTGGCAGGGGTGGACTTTGGTCTGAGCTGCTGTGGGTCCTTTTGACCAGAATTTCACAATTTTGAAATTGAGAATAGGAAGGGTGTATAAATAACTATGTCTTCCCTTTATCTCTACTGCATATGGACAGGCAAACAAGTTCTTCAATGTTTTTTGTCAACTGATATTGAAAAATTTATTTGACAATAAATTTTCTTTGTATATTAAAGAAAAAGAAAATATATACTTTCAGCCAAATTTGCCAACTAAATATTTTTGATCCTTTAAGTTTTTTGATCCAGGTACACTAGAAATTCTGGCTTTGTAATGTCTTCAGCCTACTATATATCAATCTGAATATAAAAAATATAAAAATTCTGTTAGTATTAAAGCATGTGCTTGTCTGCACTGCTTCCTTTTACTCAAGAAAGTCATATGCTAAATTTCTGAAAGATGTGGCAGACTGGATGGCAGATAAAAGATATATGATGGAAATTTTACGTCCACTACAGAGTAAATGAACCTTGTCTTTATGCTTTTCTACAGATATCTAATTCTTTGTATTGTTAGGTAAGAGTTACAAAGTGTTTTGGTTTTGTTTGGGATTTTTTTTTTTTTGAATGTGGTCTTTGCATATTAAGTTATGCAAAAATATACCCTGAAACACGAGGAACTGATCAAATACAAGAAAGAAACTTTTGTGTCAAGGCTTATAAATTAATTCAAGCAAACAATGCTATTTTCCTTAAGTATATAATGGATGCAACAAGAAGGAAAAGTGAAGCTGATTAAGCATAAAATGAATTTCAGGTATTTTTGCATTGCTAAATATAGAATGATGTATAATTTTCCAAAGTTATGGCATATTTCAATTGAATTCCATCTTGCTGAGATTTGAATGCTCTATTTTATTTTTTCTGCTATTATTCTTTTCATAGATGTCCATGTTATTCTATGATGAGAACAAAATCAGGAATGCTTACAAAATCTATGAAACAACTGCATTCAGCTGTAATTAGAGAACTTAGAACCTCAGTTCTCTGCTTTTGAAACTAATGTACTCATGTTTTGCATTTTCAATTACTGTAATTCACAGTAGTTAAGAGTAGAAGCTAGTATTAGGTTAAAAGCCATCAAAATGAGGATGAGGAATCTTGATTTGTCATGAAAGAGGAAAGAAGAAGACAGCTTTTCATGATCAACAAGATTTAAAAATAAACCACACTGAATTTCCAGAAAAAAATGCATGGTTCAGAAGCCTGAACTGCATAAAAGCTTGATGTTAATGCTGCTGAAAGCATCCTGCCCTCTGACAGTATCGTTCTAATGTGTTTTTGTTTACCTCCAGTTCTGGGAAATAGGACAGAATGGAATTACATGCATCATGGTGGAAGAAGAGAAATGTAGCTTTGTTAGAACAGCACGTCAAAACCTGTTATTTCCAGATCATGAAACTCCTTAATATTCTGACCTTTTAATCCAGAGCTTACCAGCAAGGGGAAACGTTTCAATTTGTGAAAATATCGTAGAGGTAGATTCCAGAGTACTGAAACTGCTTGGATCAGTTCAGCATGTATCTTTAATGAAATGGAAATGCACTTGACCAAGGTTTACCCTATGGGCATGTCCTGCTTTCCCTCCAGTCAGACAAAATCTGTCTCACCACACACCAGTGCTTTGCCCCAGAGGAAGGTTTCTGTGGTAGGCTTGTGGAACAAAAGCCAGCACTTGAGGTTTAATAGTTAAGCAGGTGGCATCATCAGCACCGAGATGTGTTTTCCTCCTGGTGGAATTGCTGCTCAGTGGAAATGGTTCTTTAGCAATGCAGCCTATATGGTAATTAACCATAATGACTGCACAGAAAAGGAAACCCTCCCTTTGCCTTTGTTGTCAGGATGGAGTCTGGGGCCTTTCAGAGAAGCTACCATTAAATTTTATGAACCTGTGGAGTTATGGCACTTTAGAAACACACTTTATGTATTAAGCAGCAAACAAATGTGCATTAACAGTTGCTGATTGAAAAGACTGGATAAGAGAAATGCTACCCCAATTTTACAAGAGGGACTGAAAAGCAGTCTTGCCTAAAGCTACGCACTGATTCTGTGGTAGAGACAGCTCTTCTATTCCAGTTCTTTCATAACAGGAACAAATCTTCATTTCACCAAATGTAGGCTCACCTGAATCTCTTAGCAAAGAAGAAAGGAGTTGATAGAAATATTCAGATCCATCACATTTCTGATACTGCCTTTATCTGGTAATGGTATATTCTCTGGAAAGCATATTTTCATTTTTTAAATGTACATTTGGATGGATTTTACCTTTTTTCTGATACATAAATAAAAATTTTAAACCAATTAACTTTTCTTATCTCCCCAAAAAGAAATCTTCTGAGGTTTTTATTTTGCTTAGGCCAGTATTTAATGAATCACCAGTTTCAGTGTATAACCAAGAGAAGCTACCACTGGTCTCATAAGAATAAAACTTTGTTATGCAGTCAGGTTTTTCACACAGTATAAACATTATGAAAGGCTAGTATCTCAATTTCTAGTCTTTTGTAGAGGGTGCTTCGTATATATTTGTCTGTGAGTGATTCTGATTGGGGTTTTCTGAACGGAATTGTCTTTCACCTAAGTCTCTTAAATGAATGTTGCTTGAAACAATATTCAGAACTGCTGTGGCAGTTCTTTTGTACGGTATTCTGAAGACATTTTATAGCTGGGACAGTTGAACTCTTTGGACACTGAACTACCAATATTTGTCTTCAAACATTAGTACTTCCGTGATGAATCAGCTCACATAGCATTTTGTGAAGATGCTCAGAAGCAAAGTTAAGTCATCTATCTGTTTATTTCTAAGAAAATATCATTGTTTTTGGAAGAGTTTCCCATGCACTGAGTACTGGATTGGGTAACTGCGTGCTTAATTAAAACTCCTAAACCCAGTGAAAAGAGAGTAAATCCAGAGAAAATGCTACTATCTTGCAATTAAAGTATAATATGTTTAGCTGGACAAGCATTTACTGAAGACTTGGAAAATGAGATTAATTCATATCAACTGGGAACATTAATGGAGAAAACAATTCCATAAAGCAGCTGTCATAATTCAGTGTTTCAATATGATCACCCTTGAAGCACAGGTAAAGACAGAGATTGTCTGTATTCCTCAGATTTAGACAGAATTTTCATGTGACTCTTCCTTGAATAGTCAGTGTTAGGTCTGCATTTTTGTCTGGAGAAGACCTTGTGGTTGATCATGGTATTATAACTGTGAATTTACCAACACTGTTTACAAACCAAGGCTACCTCTTTGCACTCCACTGCCTTAGAGCAAAATGTCCTTGAAGCCATTATATTTTTCTACTGTTGTTTATCTAAGGAAATTAAATATAATATTTTTTTCCTTCCCTCTTTTTAAGTAATTTTGCCATTAATAAAAGAGGACACATTAACAGTTTGCAAAAACTGTAACCAAATACTACTAGTAAGAAAGGAGCAGGGTAAAATCCTTTCATTTTTATTAATTCCACTGAGTAATCCATGAAGAGCACTGTTGCCTTGGGACCATCTTCTACTATTTCTGTGAAAATGGTTCTTTGTCAAAGATTTTAGTGCTGTTTTTTAACCCTGTTTGAATAAAAAAATTTTAAGCACCTAATCAGGCTTTCTTGAGAAAAGAAGAGATGGGAATTAAAGAATGACTTTCATTCAGGAATAGCAAACAAGAAAGATCAGGATGCCTGCATTCAGACTTGGTCTTGTGTATCTGAGGCTTCAGTACAATTGGATAAATAATGAGACTCTTCAGAGCTGCTGAATATAAAGAAATGCAGAATCCTTGTAGCTGCTAGCTTTACTTTCAATAAATCAAGAAACACAGGCACAAGAATTTAGAGCCATATAAAAGGATTTTTATGTGTCCCAAAGGAGCATACTTCTTCTAGGCTGAGCAGGCACTAGAGGAAAACCCTTTCTTTAGTAGACATGCAGATAGTGATTTAGTTACTCAAAAGGGTTTGAATATTTTTGAAGTTTTTCTTTTTTATATTTCTCATTGCATATTATATGTGTAAATTAGCATGAAAGACTGAGGTGAAGGATAGGTGGATTTATCTCTTTTCTTCCTCAGATTTAAAGTTCATTTCCTTCTGAATTTGACCTTTAATTTTGTTTGGAGTGAAGAAATCTTCCAGAGAAAAGCTATTCTAGCTCAGGCTCTTTCCTTGTGGTTCTGGTTCAGCTGTGGGTTGGGTTTTGGTTTCTGGGATTGTTTTATCAGGTTAGCATACTGGCATTTTTTATGTAAGTATCACCACCCCTTGTGGGTGAAAAACCACCCCTTGTCAGTCTTTTCTGTAATCCATTATATAAATAGGTTAGCTCTTGATATGCATCTGTTCTCACCCACCCTTGGCACTTAAAATATGTCTGTATTTATTAATACATACCTACACTTGTGATACAAGAGTATTACTATGTGATTTAATGCTGTGTTAGTAGCAGGAAAGCCCCAACACTGAAATGTCAAGAGATCTAGTAAAGGGCATTTTTCTTCTCTTTAAATACACATCATAACTCTAAGCACTACTATTGTGGTTTAAGTGCAGATCTCAGGTGAGAGAGACAGAAGGCTGAGATCCTGAGTTGAGATTTTTCTTCCTGCTTCTGAAGGAGTGGGTATCAAGATTGTACCTCTTACCTGCATAACTACCTGACATTCCAACTTTCACTTCAGTCACTTCTGGTATTCATTATCACTTTACCTATAATAAAACTATTCAATTATTATTTCTGCTTCTGTCCTGTCCTCTCCTTCACCTCCATGCCAGATTGTACCAGACAGAAAATGTATACTGCCTGTGCATAATATGTTTCATTCCAATAAATACAGTGGAGGTAAATTCAAATTTTGGTCCTTGATGTTCCCTTTAGGGAAAGCCACAAGTCTTGCAGACAGGGATTTACTACTACAGTGCAGCTTCTGGAGCCAGCTGGTCAGAGCAAAGGCAACTGACTGCATCAAACAGGAGCATGTGGTTTTGTCATAAAGCTGACTGCAATATAAGCTCAGGTGTGAGGGACCTAAACTTACATTTATCCAAGTGCCTTCAGGCATTTGGTTCAGCAGGCTTCAGCTGAATATGGCACTGAACCCACCACACTCATACAAATTTTACTGTTACAAGCTGACTAAAAAGGAGTGGATGGATGTGGTGGCTGTTCTGTTAGCTGAGGTGCTGCCTGAGCTCCTCTTTCATTGCATCTGTCCAAATTTAAACAGCTATGGCATTGCTAGCTATGCCAAGAGAGCAGGAAGAGCAACTACATACTATTGCTCTAGTTTTGAAATTGAAAAAATGAGTGTCATCAAGAAGTTTGTTTGCTCTCCTGCAACTGTCTATAGTAAAAGACACTTACAGTGCCTATTATTGCAAAAGACTCTTGAAATTTAGTCTGCGTTAGTTGGCTTCATCATCTAATTTCAGAATGCCTATTTATTATTCACTTTGGTAAACTCCACTCTATATTAATGTTCCCTTCATTTTAATGAGCTTTACTTACTGGTAATGCTGGAGAATGTTAACTGTATTTAAGAAATTTATGTTGGGCCCACCATGAAGATGACTCAATGTTTGGACTGGCTGGACTTCCTGTGTGTTGCCTTTCATATGTTCCCCTGCTGACCTGGGATTCCTATAACAAATAAATCACAGTCAGCTTTCTGATCTCTAGACAAATTCTTTTTTAAAAACAGTCAAAATACTTCTTTATTTTCAGAAGGATCCTACATACCTTTGCCATTGAGATAAAAAAATTAAAGTGCTTTCTTGACTGTAAAAGGCTAGACAAGAAATGAAAGACAAGAAATACATTCATCTGCATACTAAGCTAGATAAAATTTTTGTATAATGCAACACAGAGGTTTTAGTTTTTATTTATTTATTTATTTAATCATATTTTTTACTTATTTTTGTAGTGCTGCTATTTAGCTAACAAAGAAGAACAAAAATAAAAGCCCACTGCTAAATAGAAGATGCCTGAGAGAGCTAAACATGCTTCAGAAAACAGTATTGCTTAAGCTGGCTGATGTACCATAACACCATTCAGGTGAATGTTCTTTAGTATTCCTAATGTGAACTTCTAATTTGAATGTTACATTGATATAAATAATTAAGAGCAATGGGTATTTAAGAGTTCCTTTCTTCAATGCATGATAGAAGACATCAGTCCCTTCACTCATGTACTGATCAGCTGCCTAGATAGTTCTGAATAGCTGAGGTCTCTAGAGTTTCTCCAGATGGCTCCTGCAAGTGATTTGAGTTATTTTGAAGACAGCTCAAAGATCTCATAGAGGGTTATTGTTTTTTGTCTATTCTAATTTCGGTAGAATCTACAAAACTGATGCCCTGACCTTTGTTATTTCCATTTGCATTTCTCTTCTGCTCCTATAATGCACTGGGTCAAAATTTCTTTCTGCTTTGCAAAGAGACAAGATTTTTTGTTTTGATTCATAAAAAGTTGGAGTAGACAAATTGTTTTAAGCTGGTTTGGGCTAACAGGTTTCACACCAGCTTAAAACAATTTGTCTACTCCAACTTTTCAGAGGATTTTCTTGAATTCAAGTATAACTTCATGGATTTTTGTCTTGTTTACATGCAGGAGAGTGGCATCCTGGCTTGTACCAGCAATAGTGTGGACCAGGGCAGTGATTGTTCCCCTGAACTCAGCACTGGTCAGGCTGTACCTTGAGTTCTGTGTCCAGCCCTGGGTCCCTCAATGCAAGAAGGACATGGAAGGGCTGGAGCAAGTCCAGACAAGGGCAACAGAGCTGGGGAAGAGTCTTCAGGAGTGGCTGAGGGAGCTGGGTGTGTTTAGCCTGGAGAAAAGGAGGCTCAGGGGAGACCTCATCACTCTCCACAACCACCTGACAGGAGGCTGTAGCCAGGTGAGGGTCGGCCTCTTCTCTCAGGTAACAAGAGACAGGACAGGGGCATTGTCCTCAAACTGCACCAGAGGAAGTTCCAGTTGAACATCTTGAAGAATTTCTTCATTGAAAGGCTGGCTAAGCATTGGAAATGGCTTCCTGGGGAAGTGTTGGAGTCACACCTCTGGAATTGCTTGAAAAATGTGTGGTTGTGACACTCACAGTTATGATTTTAGAGGGGAAGTTGTGCTGGGTTAGTGCTTGGACTCAATGACCTTAGAAGTCTTTTACAACCTAAATGATTCTATGAATCTATCAATTAAAAAAATGATAATACATTGTTTAAATTCTACATTTACAATGACCGTAGAGAGAAACAAGGAAAAATGTTATCTGTTTTCACTGTGAAGTGTACAACTTACCCCTCAGTGCAAGGGAGCCTTGACATAAAAATGCTTGTAGAGCAAATGAATGATATAAAATATAAGATGGACCGTGGGAATTATTTTCAGTATTAAAGCTGTAAAGCCTTAATATCTTCACATAGGTCATAGCTTTTTGTCCCACATGTAATATTTTGGAGGATTAAAAATTATCCAAGAAGATAAGTAATCTTGAAAGCAAAATGAAAGACTGAGGATAGAAAATAGAAATTTTTTTAATGAACTCTTCCACTTTTCAATAAGGAAATAGTCTGATGCCTCTTCTGGGAGATATATTTAAGACTTTCCTTTTATTACTGTTCTTTGAACACAAGTTCAATAACACTAGGGTTTTCATATCTACCTAGTGATTTGTAAACGTCACAAGATATATCTAATATGTGGTCAATTTTCAGAGAGCTTGATAAAGAGTGCAGTGCATTTAGATGCTGAAGACAAGAGTGAAATTCAGGATTCTTGCACCACCAAGGTAGTTCTGTCTTAGGACCTCCCCGCAGTAGTTTATATGGAAGAACTATAACCTACTTTTACTGCAAATTGCTCTTGTGGCTGAAAGCTTGTGAAGACTGTGACACAAATTAGACACAATGCAATCACATCTATCTATCTATCTATCTATCTATCTATCTATCTATCTATCTATCTATCTATCATCTATCTATCTATCTATCTATCTATCTATCTATCTATCTATCTATCTATCTATCTATCTAATCTATCTACCTACCTGCCTACCTACCTACCTACCTACCTACCTACCTGTATCTCCATTCCTCAAAATTAGTTATGTAGATCTATTAATAAAATAAAAACTTAGGACAACCTTCTGAAACTGTTGTCCCCTTTCTAAAGTAAGTTCCAGTACATGCATCAGATTTTTATAATGGCCTATTCCAGTCATTTTTAATGTGTGCCTGAAAACTTTACTGAAACTACTGATGAATTAATTGAAACTTCCTTGGGCAATTGCTTAGTATTTTATATTAGCTGCATGATTTCTTTAATGAAAGCCTTTCATTTGACAGCTGGGAGGAGGCTGTGAAGATCATGTTGATCAGGCAAAGTGTCCATGAAATGGAGGGCCCATTTCCAGGTCAGGATTTCAGACACTGTTTCCAGAAAGACAGATATGAATCAAGCATATCTCAAGAGACAAATTGCTAATATATCCCATTGCCTTTCAGGTGCTTGACTGGATGTTGTCCAGGTCAGGACCAGTACATTTTTTTTTCTATCAGACTTTCTAAAAGAATGGTTGTAAGTAGCTTCAAATTGTTAAAGTTCTCACAGGCACACCTTGCAGCATCCTACAGCAAAAACCAGAACATGCATTCGTTGTAGGATCTGACTTAGTAATTTCTCATACATTGTGGTTGAAGAGTATAATGCATGTGGGACAACAGATCTTTTCCTATTGAAAAGATACTTTACTACTGACCCCTGTAAGAATGGTGATAGTAAGCCTAGAAATATATTTAAATAGGATCTCAGAGTTCTGAATATATAGGTATATGGCATTTAGACCATTTAACAGTTTTGTGATGTTTAATTTATATATACATGTGATATATAGATGTATCATATGTATATATGGTCAGACCTCTAACCTTGAAAAACTGTTTTTTATATATGTGTATAAAGATACCATATATATATATATATATATTTGTGTTTTATGTGTATATATTTTAGACTGTCATACTATCAGTCATTTCTCCTCTTTATGTGAATGAAGAACCAAGATGATGATATGAGCATCTTCAAAATTTACCAAGATTTTCTGTAGTTTTTTATAGCTGAAACTATTCAGAAAAACCTAGTCATTTTCAGCTGCTTTGAAACAGAAGGTTTGGTAGGCTACATGACTCACAGAAGCATTTTTGCCCAGCTTCACACGCAAAAGCAGATACCAGTTTTGCGCAGAATATATAAATTACTTCAGTTCCATAGTTTGTTTATATAAATACAATTGTTTACCTTTAAGACAGTAAAATATTCTTTCATGTATTTCAGAACTAGAATCAGGAAGACCTATATATTTAAATTATTGCAACTGTTTTCCAAAAAGCTTCATAATTTCCTTTAGGAAAAAGATATTTCATATGCCTTGCTAGCTAAGGAGCTGGATGTTCACAACAGATAACTCCTTTTTAATTGTTTAGGCTCATCTAGTATCTACAAAACTATACTCTTAATCCTGCAATTTCAGTGGAAGTATGAGAGCACTTCAGGACCTGAATGTTGGAGGAGACCGACTGGTCTAATTCCTTACCATGTTTAAAGCTTAGCCATAGCTATTTGCTGTAGATCTGCAAAGAAAGCATTTTAAATTGCAACAAATCTGAATGGATGTAAAGTAGGTTGACCCTGAAAATCTCTGTTTAATCTTTTCTTGGCTTTCATCAGCAAATCAGTTCCTGTTATGCAATAAGCCTGCAGAGTTATCAACTGGGATTTCATCTGGTGACTGCAGACATGCCATATGGGAAGAAAACAAGTATTCAGTGTGCAGTGTTCAGGCTGTACTATATATGTCATGCTTATGGTTTCCTTTTGTTATGTTCTATGACATGCTGCTTGTGTAGTTCTGAGTTTCTAGTTTTTTTACAACCATACTTTTTAAAATCTATCTTTTGTGTGTGTGAGTGCATGTGTGTCCATCCATCAGCTTTTCTTTATTCTTCATCTGCAGCACTTCCCTTGCATACTTATATATTTGCTTTCTTTTTCAATCTTCAGAGCAACTTGAGCAGGAACAGCAGGAAAAAAAGCAAACCCAACAAATAAATACAAAATAAAGCTTGACAAAGTGAAGAAATATCCTTTAAATCAAAAAAATCATGGACATGTACTTTCACCAGATTGTCTAGTAATTATATAAAATACCCTCTAAAATATTTTTTAAAAACCCAAAAACCTATTTGTTGGGATGGAAAGTTTAAAGCTTTTTCCTTACTTATAGAATTGTTATTTTTTCTTCTTCAAAGAAACATTTGCTTGTTTACATTTTGAAAATTCTGCACTAGATGCTCTGTATAAAATAGCAATTCTTAACTAAATTTAGGACTTTATTGATAGGCATGTTTACAGAATCTAGTTTACAGAAATTGGTCTCGATTGATTTTGGGGGAAAGAGTTCCCTGTTATCAAGATGCTGTCTATTAATATAAATGCATATAGATAGCTTTATTTTTAAATAGAAATACAGTAACTAAAGAAAGGCTAATCTAACCAAAACCATTATACACCATTGCTTAAAAAAATTAATTCTTATTGGATACCACCAGAAAGGGAGGAATTTCAGAATAGAAATTTCAGAAGGAATCTGTCTTTTTGCCAAGACATTTTTGTCATACTCAGTAGTCACCTTGACCACTTCCCTACACTCTGACCCTTCTTGTAAAATTTCTAGACTGGGACAATAGCAATTTGTTTAGTGGTGCAGCAGAGATAGCCTATTGTGTACAGGTATCAACAGAAGAGCAATATCTGCATGGATAGATTTGCAATTATATCCTTCTACTGTTGTGGAACATTGGGGTCTTTCTGGCTGATAAATTTCAAACCTTCCTAGACAAAAAAAAAAAAAAAAAAAAAAAAAAAAAAAAAAAAAAAAAAAAAGAGAGAAAGCAAGCTCAATGAGAAGCATATTTAATATTAACCTAGGAAGTAATTTTATTTTTTAAATGGACACCTTGTTAAATGGAGACCTTGGTTTGAATCAATGGGGTTAAACATCATTATTATTGGCCACCAAGTTGTCACAGTACTTGCTTGACATACTGCAATGACCACAGTGTGCATGCTAAGGTATGATCTTTTCTCCTTCATTAGGTGGTGTGAATAATGCTCTTCCTTCACCTGCTAGTTAGAGCTTTTTGAATTTTGAATAGCCTAGACAACAAGTGCTAGTCACTTATATGTCTACTCTTGCCACTGTGTCTAGAGAAATATCTGTTTTCCACTGTCAGAAGACATTGAATATATTTCCTGAATATCTTTCATGTTGGTTTATGCTATACATATTTATGAAGTAGTGGGGGGAAAAATATTTTTCATTTGAAATTAGTAAAGACTTCAAAGATGAGAATGTCCAGGGATTTCTTGAAAAGAATACTGATTCAACCCTACTTAACTCTTCCTTGACTGTAAGTTTCTAGAAGCCTCTCCTGCATATTGTCTCTGCTTTCTACTTGAATCCTCAGTTACAACAGTGAAAATAACTGGCTGCCAGTCTGATGTTCTTTTTTCACTATATACTGAGAAAGACTTAAAGTGAGAGATTTTTTTTTTAAATACCCAACTATCAACTGTCATTTAAAAATTTAAGTTCTAGACATAAGTGATTGTCAGAAAAGTTGAAAAATATGAACTAGACTCAGATGGGCAATCAGAAAAATTTGAACTTTGTTTTAACTTTGTGTTTTGTTGCAACTGGTAGTTAAAACAAAACCTACAATACAAATGTGTAAATTCTTGACACACTGGAGGGAAGGGATGCCATCCAGAGGGACCTCAAAAGGCATGAGAGGTAGGCCTGTGAGAAACTCATGAAGTTCATTAAAGGTACTGCACTGGGTCAGGGCCGGGCAATCCCAAACATAATACAGGCTGCTCAGAGTGGGTTGGCAGCTGCTCTGAGAGAAGGACTTGGGAGTGTTGGTGGATGAGAAACTCAACATCACCTGGCAATGTGCACTTGTAGCCCAGAATCATATCCATATCCTGGGCTGTGCCGCAGGATTTGTGACCAGCAGGTCAAGGGAGGAGATTCTCACCTTCAGTTCTGTTCTGGTGAGACCCACCTGGAGTGCTCTGTTCAGATCTGGGGCTCCCACCACAAGAAGGACATGGAGCATCACATGTTGGCATGAGCTCAGAGGATGGCCATGAAGAAGATCCAAGGGAAGGTTGAGAGAGGTGGGGCTATCCTGTGTGGACGAGTCTCAGCCCTCATCTCAGTCTACATCTGGGGACACCTTATAACAGTCTTCCAGTAGCTGAAATGCACCTACAGGACAGCTGGAGAGGGGCTTTTTCAAAGGCAGGTAGTGATGGGGCAAGGGGGAATGGTATTAACTGAAAGATTATAAATTTAGGCTATTAAGAATATACAAAAGAAGAAATTCTTTAGCGTGAGGCACCAGAATAGTTTCCTCAGAAAAGTTGTGGATGTCCCATTCCTGAAAGTGTTCAGGGGCAGATTGGAAGGGGCTCTGAACAACTTGGTCTAAGGGAAGGTGTTCCTGTCCACAGCAGGGGGCTGGAACTCTCTCATCCTGATTTTTCAGCCTTCTGATGTTTTCGGTTTGTGATAAAATTTCTCAGACTGTTTCATGTAAACACATGATGTTTTCCTAACTGTCCTTTTGTTTTTCATTCCTTTCTCCTGGGAGGAGAAAAGTTTGATGGACCCTTTCTTTGACCAGTGTGGTTGGAACCACAACTTTGACCAGTTGTGGTTCACCCTCCGATCTATGGTCGTTCCCAAAACTCTATATAACACAAAAATCAAAATAAAGCTCTCTCTTCTTTGTCTCTTCCCAGGCTGGAGTTTGCTGTGTCTCTGTGATTTGTGTTGTGCTCTATTGTGACAGAACTCAATGACTTGTCACTTCCAACCCAGACCGTTCTATGGCTTTATGATATCATCATTTGTGAATGCAGGAAATCACCTCATTCTTTTCTCCTCTACCCTGATTTTGCATAGCTGATTTTAAAAAAGCCAAAGTCTCTTTATTTTCCCTGCCAGGTTTCCCTGGCAGAATATGTGTGTGTCACTACAATACACTTGTATCTTGTAGTATCTGTGTACATCTATCTCTTTGATCAATCTGTCATGTATATTGTATGAACTGTAACTTTTTCTTTCTTTTCAAGCCTACGAAGACTGGCATTATTTTTCAGTTAACCACAAATTCTCTTACAATAGCAGTAGAACAGCCCGTAATTTAATGTCGAGGGATTTAATCACAAAATGAAAGTAATCCTGAATGAATCTTGAGAGATTAACTGACAGCTTGAATGAGGGAAGTTGGCATTTGCAGTCTACAAAAGCTTAAGATGAAAAAATGTAGTATGATAGCATTTCAGAATACAAAAATGTTGCTATGGCAACTGTATGTTCTTCATAGGCTCATCTTTCTAAGAAATACTGTATATGGGTGCATGCTGCAAAATTCTGTGTATGGTATAGACAACAGAGAAGAATGTTAATCATGATTCACACGATCAAGAAAATCTGCTGCAAAAAACAATCTTTTGTACAAAAATGTTGGTGGTTTTGAATGATTACTTAAGCTTCTGATGAAACAGATGTCAGAAAAGATTTATCCATAAGCTATTCAAGTACCAGTTTAACCATGATTTTCTTTTGTTCAGTAATACTTTCCTTGGAAGTATTAAAAATAGCTCCTTTGTCTTAGTTCCACAGGGGACTTCAACTGGCTGTAAAAATCTAGGAGGAGGCTTGTTTTTTTCTGAATATTAGAGTAGGATATGAGTTGATAGGAACTATAAGACAAGAAAAAATTCTGCTTTAAAAACACATCTTTAAAGTTTGCTTTTCACATCATCTTGCAGTACAAAGTGGAAATAGTGAAACACATGAGCGGTTGAAACATGTGATGATGTGGAGAGAAGCAGCACTAAGCTAAACAGCCCGAGGCAGTACAGACTTACACCAGCATTTCTGGGTCAGGATGGGTACACATCTGTTTGCAAACATGACAACTCAACAGTATGCCAGAAAATCAGAGTCCTGTAGAAATATAATCAAATGGCAGAGATACTCACAAAAGAAGTAAATAAATTAAATCGAAAGAAATAAAATAAAACCTAGAACTTTGCCCTAAATTTCTATTTTATTTTTTTTAATAGCAGGCCTATTTTAAGTCCTGCATAATTCCCTAATTTGCTTCAATGATTAACTCATTACCAAATTTTATAAATGAAGTTGTATTTTTCTGCTTCTACATAACATTAACACATGTCTAGCCACACGGCGTCACATCTGTTCTGTATTCTCCTCCAAACAGATGCCAATTCTAGATAGTTTAGGAAGGAGGTGCAAAATTCTGTATTTAGATGTGGGAGAATCTGCATGTTTATTCAACCTCATGTCACCAATTTATCGTTCTTACTTACATAAGGCATTATGAAACATGTGGTTTAATTTTGTTTCAAGCATTTTCCCCAAGCCTGCATAGTGCTTCTAGTAATAGTAGTATTCTGTCCCTCCTTAAACCTTCCAGGGATCTTGATCTCTACCTCTTTCTGTGATGTATAGAAATTTACAAGCAGGACAAGGGAGAGACATGAGGGGTCACAGTGATCCATATTGGCATGTCCTTTGAATATATATATATATACCCCTATATATAAAAATGTATAAAAATATATAAATATATATATATATAATTGTTTTGGGGTTTTTTGTTCTGTTTTGGTTTGTTTTTCCAGACAAAGGTATGGTAGGTTATGGGATAAAACATCTCACAAGTCACTGTGGGCAGCCTCCAGGTCAGAGTGAGGGGCATGTTGCTGCCCAGGAGTGGGGGATATATTGTGGATGCAGGGGGAATGCATTTTGGGATTAAATAGGATTTATTATGGGATTTTAGAGAATGAGAGGGGAGCAGAATGAAGCCCTCAGTGCACTGTGTGTCCATGTGAGTGCTCTGGGTGTCTGTTTGGTTCATGTGGCTGGGTGTGAGTGTTTGTAGGGATGTGACACATACACGTGCTCTGTGTACATCTGCCTGCTGGGAATGTGTCTCCTCACTGCTGGTTGGACCCAGGGATGTAGAACTGAGCAGCTGTGCATCTCCCAGGCTCTCAGATATAATTTTTCTTTAAGTGCATTTATCAAATTTGTAAATACCCACATACATGCAGGGTATAAAGATGCATTAAAGCTGATTGCTATGCAGGCAGCAACCAGTGCTCTGTTACACAGTGTGAATTTACCTGCTCCACAGAGGCTGCGTTGATATACCTGATCATCCTGTGTCTCCAAAATGCACATTTCACTAGTAACACAGATATTATTTCAGTATGCAAAATGCTAGGTCATCAGATGATTTCCTAGGGAATTCACAGACACATCCTTGAGAACGAGAAAAACCAGACCAGCAAACTGCTCACAACATGTCAGGTGAGAGAAAGGGAATCACTGGGATTCTGGCTACATGGACAAGAGGTATTGATGAGGGAGTTGTCCAACTCCTATGATTTTTTTTTTTCCTTTGGAAATATGAGTAATTTGAAAAAAGTAAATATCACTGATTTTATGCGTATCTTTATTTTATTTATTCTGTGATTTTCTTTCAATTTTGTTGTCAAATGAAAACAGATTTTTTCAGCATAATGTTTCATTTTTTGAAAATGAAGCAGCAATAAAGCAAGCTGTGTAAGGTAGTCATATACCATTTGCTTAAAATCTGTGGTTGGAATAAGGTGAAAGCCTTCCAAAGAGGGGAGAGGAAGCAGAGAAGGGAAAACGGAGGAGCAAGAAAGTAAATTAACATATATGAGATAATAAGGAGAGAAGTACCATTACCAGTCAATCATGAAGCATCCTTCAAGATAAAGACAAAAGATCTCTGTGGAAGAATGCAGGAAAGATGCACTGCTTATCCAGATGGACAACACCCCAAATACTGAAGATTTGGACCAAAAATTGTTCTGTAATAAAATAGTGGGATCTGTGGATCAGAGACTGTGTTAAGAAAATGAATAGATAAGCTAGAACACTGCAGAAAAGTTGTGGGTCACAGGATGGGGCAGGCAAAGCCAAGGCCCCCTAGTCACCAGCAGACTAACCACGCACCAATCCTGCTGCTCTTCACCAAACTGCTCCTCTACCCCCAGATCATGCACTCTCAGAAGACAGTGAGGTGGAGGCAGTATGTGAAAACTGGACACTAGGACACTAGCAGTGGCTGCAAAATGTATGCAACTATTGTTTTTCACCCACATTTCAAACTGCTGCAGGGAACTGTACAGCTGAAATAAGCTGAAAAGAAAAAAATCCACACTCTTAGCACTGAAAGCAGGTTGTTTAGACATGTTTCATCTTGGCTTTTGTTTTCAACTTAAAAAAACCCTTTTAAATAAATATACTTGTGCTGTCTATGAGCAAATTACTACAAGAATACAGCGGAAGAGAAAATGGCATGTTACTATATCCCTTTGTATTTCACAAAAAGTTGAAGCTGCCCTGAAGTTATATATGTATGAATATTTTGGCAGTTGAAAAGAAAGAATGAAAAGGTACGCTTTTCTATTTAACTGCACACATACTGATTGCTTTCATGAAACTAGGTACAGTGGTCTGGTGATAGTGGGAATTATATTTCAGTAAATATCTCAAACACAATTAGCCCATAGGGGTAAAAGTGTTCTGGAATGCACTTAAGAATAAATAATTACCCCAGAGCTTGCCTTTTATTTTTTGCATAAACTCAGTTTCTGTTACAAATGTCTCCAAACTGTAGTCAGTTATTAACCTTGTACTATGTTAACCTAAATTGTGTAGTTTGTAGTCTTTATTTCCACTAAAGATTTGCTCAATAAGTCTCTGTTACGCTATAGCTTTATTTAGGTCCAGTTACAAAAGCAGAGTTACAAAAATGGATTGTAAAAGTTTTTAACCCGTGCACTCAAATAATACCTAATTTTTTAATGGATATTCTATTATAACATGAAATTAATGTCAAGAACTATCACAAGTAGTAGTAACAAAAATAAATTTTAATTTGTGATACCTGTTTTTTGATTCAGACTGTCCATTAGCAGATATACTGCCAATGTAAAACAACAACCTTTTAAAATAAAAAGCCATGTGATTTGTCTTGCAATGGTTTGGATTGTAAATCCAGCATCTTTCTGTATGCTTTCTCTTGCCTTGTTGACTATATTTGAGCTCTATATTTGCTTGACCAGTACTTCTGACTTCTTCAGATGTGAGTGTTTTCCTGTCTGAGTTTGGTTTGAAAGTGGGTACTGGAAATGAAATTGCGATCAAGATAGGATTTCAGAACCTATTTGCTTTTTATCTTCAGTGTCTATAAACTCCATATTGAAGTACACTTACTTTTTGAATAGGGCCTCTGGGGGGAAAAAATAGTGTTATCAGGCTTCAGATTTGTGACTGGCTGAAGCAAAGTATCTCCATGCAGAAGTGCAGAGCGCATAGAGCCCATATACACATTTAGTCTGGGTTGTGCTTCTATGATGATTTTCATCTGCAAAAATTTTAGCAGGTCAACTGGATCAATTATGAGCTTGAAAATACTCAAAGGCAAGTCTTTCTACAGTTCCCATCAGTTTTTTGAAAAATAGTTTTAAGTTATAATGGTTCTTATGACACATTCATTCATTTTTTCATTCAAAATACCTTTGTACTCTGCAAAAGTAATCAGAATTTGAATGATTTTCTACTTTAGTTGAAAATAGATCTGTCTTAGAAAGATGTGTTGCATAGTTTCCTAGAAAAGAAGAAAATGTCACCAAAATTACTCTGGGAATGTCAGCTGAATTACTTGGAAAATGACAATAGAAAAACAAAATCTCATGTGGAAGAAGGAATCCACAGAAAATTCTCTGGGATTTGCTGCTTCACTCCGTTACACTGAGTTGGACCACAGCCAACAGCAGAGAGGATATTATGGAGTCTGACCTGAGTTATTTCTGTAGGCTTGGAAGAAGAGCATGGACTAGAACAATAAATTGAGAGCTAAAATTTCTCTGATGAGAACAAGTCACAGAAAAGTAGCTGTGGGAGAACAATAATAAGTGAAGACCTAAATGTGAGATAAATCACCTCTCTGTAAACAATTGGATATATATTTTCCAGATAAGGCCTACTCTGAATTACCAAGGGGTGTTTCAGAAGATAAAGGAACCTAGCAAACTGAAAACCTTGACTGATTTTCTGAAAAATCCATTGCATATTCTATATAGGCTTATGAATGCAATGAGAGTAATGGCACATGAATACATAAAGTTAAAGAATAACTTTACGCAGAATCACGGTCTCATATATTAGAACATATGATCAGAGATGATGACTCAACAGCCAGGCAGCTTGTTTGGGATCTATGCCCAGGATCAGCATCACAGAAACAAGCCAGGACCAGAGTCCTGATCCATGGCTGAAGGCAACCAGTGTGGCTTAGACTACAGACTTAAGTAACAGACCTGTGGATTAGCATAATGAAAAGTTAAATCAGAAGTAATAATTGTAAGTCAGGCAGGAGTTATTTCAGTACCATATTCAAATAGTGCCCTTGAACATTTCTTTTCAGAATCACAGAGGGAAATTGCATTATGCAGCTGCAGGAACCCCAGATCAAGGGGTTGTTATTGAAAGCACCAGTGTAAAGCATATGTCAAACTTGATATTTGGACTGATGGATTTGTTGAAATTACTGGATTTAAATAATTTCATCAAGTACTTTTAAAATCTCAAAATAGGCTGGTGTTTTCACACTGTCTTTTTAAACCAGCCTCCTAAAATCTGTGTGAAAACAAAATTCCTTATAAACCTGTTATTAACTCCAGATTGTTTGAACTTGGAATCGTTGATCTTGGATGTGAGTCTGTGAAGAAGAGATCCACGGACCAGACATGCCAATATGCTCTGCCATTAATTAAGCTCATAAGACATACTATATTTATAAGACAAGTGTTGACAAGAGCATGCATGTTGGAAGAGTGGAAGACACTGCCATTTGCAGAAAGAGTGTTACATTTTTTTAAGCACATGGACCTTATACCAGGACCTCTGCAGCACTGCTTAGTCTGTTTAGGTAACTTGGGATCTGCTGTGCATTCCCAGTTGCCTGTACTTGTACTTGAATTGTTGCTCTTAGGGTACAGTGAGAGAGGGGACAGTCAGACAAAGGCAGGAAAACCAATTATGATGCCGACCTATAAAGGTTATGTGGATTTCCTCCTACGTAACAGTTAATGTGGTGAAAGATAATATTCTGGGAAGATGAACTTGTCTAGTTGCTCATGTAGGATCAGTCTCCTATACGGTTAATGTTTTCAGAATCAATTAGCTCTGGCTGGCCCACTTCATAACTTTCATTTTTATATGTGCATGCAATTTATGACAGATAAATGCTACCTCTCCTGAGAGCTCAGGGAATACCTGATCAGATCTACAGCCCACTTAAAACCATTAAAACTATAGTCCACAAAGGCCTTTGACTAGCTTGTTTCAGGACATGTGCAAGTTTCTTGTACTCCTATGTGGAGAAGAGAGGTGAGAAAGCAAGAGAAGAAGAACCTGTACATGTTCACTCTGTGGTTTGCAGCTGTCTGTAGGAAAGGGCTGGGTTTGCTTCCTGAATTCATCTCTCTTCCTACTCAGAGTAAAGAGCATCATTGCAGCACAGCTGCACTGCGTACCACTACATTTTTCGCCCAAGCTACAAAGACAAAGCTTTTCTTGCAATTTGAGCGTAAAAAAGGCAAAAATAAAAATGGAAGAGAACCAAGAGAAATGCACCTTTTTGGTGTAAATTACTCCATAAAAATACTTGCTTACAACATTACATACAAATTTTCAGGTGTTAGCTGTAAGTTACTTACGTAATCATTCTGAGGCTTGTTAACAAAAGACACTCCATTCTGTTGACTTCCCACATAACAGCTAACTCATTGGCATGGAGAGTTTTTTGTGTCTCCATTTCAAAAGACTGTGGTTTGGGAAGTGAGGGGGGTGGTTTCTATTTTTCAAGGTGTAAAATCAAGTACTCCTACTCTTCTGATTTACTGACTTATGTGGCACTTCTTCAGTTCTATGATTGCCTGGCTTATGTGCTCCAGCTCACCTCATGAGATCTAGTTTGTTCAACACAGCCTGATGGTAAATTGAAGGGTCATTATGGGTCTTTAAAAGGTGATTCTTTAGTAACTTTAATGGAAAAAGTTTGCTTGCAAGGCATTCTGTGCTTATGACCTCGAAATAACTGCCAAGAAAGCAAAAGCACTGAAGAACAAGTTGTGCTAGCTACTATGCTAACAAAGGTCATTTTATGACTTAATTATATGAAATATTGAGGGATAATGTCTATCTGTTATCAGATGGGAAAGCACTGTTTTTAAGTAGTGTATTCATTCTAATTGGGGCATTAAGGAGGAAACAACAAAAGCCTCTGAAATAGAAAAGACTTTGGAACATGTTAGATAATTGCAAAATGTTAGTATGGGAACTGAAATGTTAATTTGGTTTTTTCTATTAACATCACTTATTGCAAATGCCAAGGGACAATGGGACTAAGTTATATCAGGTCCTTTTGAAAGCACATCAGAAGATAAATGCTGCTAATGTGGTGTTTTATACCATATCTTATTATCCCGAGGGAAGTTTGAGATAACTGTGTTTAATTTATGTTGGGATTAGTGCTCAGTGAGTAACCCTAGCTCAGCCAAAGGTAAATTGAGTTCCCACTGACTCATTTTTATGACTCAGCCCACATGCTTATTTTTACCCCCACTAGCAAGAGCACTTGTTTACAGTGATCAGCATTTAACCAGAGAAGACACTAAAGTGAACAGACTCTTAATATTTCCTGATCCATCCAAAAATTGGAAGTATTCTCCTTTATTTTTAGCCTTTTCTAAAATAAGAAAATTCAAGTTACTCATGGATTGTCTGAATCTGCAGATGACTTAGTCCTCACATAGGTCTAAAAATGCCTCTCCCAGACCACTTTCTCTCTCTGTAGTCTAATATTAAAATTTTAATGGAAAAGGATCTTCTGATTAATTACATTCTTCTTTTTTTTTTTTTTAACTTGCTTAGGCTTTTCTGCAATTATAGCTCTACAGTGAGGCACTGAATTTCTCTTTTTCCTAGCTTTTTGTAACTCCTCTGTTCAAAGGTCACTGTCTGTGGGGATTATAGAGACAAAATGGATTTTATAGGTGGGGCTTTTTAAGAGGTGTATATGACTAGACCACACACACTCTCTGTGGGTGCACCTGCATTTGGAAAGGTGCACAGAAGGAAGGACACATTCACACCATCTTTCCCAGCAATGATGCTCATGTTTACTGGCCCTAAATATGTGCTGTGGATGTGTAGAGCACTAAGTGCACCCACATTGCATCTCTACCCTTCACTTTGTCTTATATGCACAGCTCCAGCCTGCTTTCACCCCAAGCAGAACTTCCTGAGACTCATCCCTGGAATACTCCCAAGCATCCCACCTAAAAATAATTCACACCAAAAACGACAGCACATCCATGTGCTGACTTGCTAATCCAGATCAACCAAGCTGGGTAGCTGGGACAAGAGTCACAGAAGGATTTAGGTACCTAAACTTAACAGATTTTAATTTTAGGAGCTGTTTTCATAATTAATGAAGACGTACAAACTGTACCCTATCACTGAGTAAGAATAGTTGAAGGCTGGGTGGGTACACAGAGAAGCAGCATCTGTGCTCAGCTCTTCTGCACTTTCCTGCACTTTCTTGGGCATTGGCATTTGGATGATGCTGAGAATTGGATCTTGTCAATCACATCCATCAACATTTCAGCTGTCTGTTTTGATAGAGACTTTAATCTGTACTCAAAAGTGTGGCCTCTAGTCATAGAGGTAAGTTAGCAGTAAAAGTTTTATGTCACATGTAATTAAATAGATGTAGTCTTCCTGTGTATTTATTGTAAATTTTGTGTAAGCCTAACAGCAGGAATCAAAACTGAGGTATCTTCTTTCCCAGCTGATTGCCTCAAATGAAAGATTCCAGTCATTTTCCTTAAATTTTTTTTGGCCTCATGAATTTTAATTTGTCTTTTACTATGCCACAGATTCAAAAAGAAGGAGTGGATTTTGACTCTCCCAAACCCTGAAAATGACAACGTTATGGAGATGGGATGTAGAATTAAATCCCTTCAAACCAAGGAGGCCAAGAACAATTTCTGTCTCCTAGCTGATTGCTTCTACAATTTTTTTTTTGGGGGGAATGAGGCATGTGTTATCACCAGCCATTGAATTTTTCAAAGGTCTAAGCTCCATTCCGTCTTTCAAGAGATTTATTTTCTTTCATTAAAATGATATCTTCCCCCACACCCTTCAGAGACTTTGTTAATGCTAGATGTCTGATCTGTGGTAGATGGAGAAGATAGATTCAGACATCTAAACTGTGGAGAATATTAACAGTTCAGCTCTAAATTATAATTTTATCATTTCCTTGAAAACAAGCATATTAAGGCTTTGTGGGCCAGAGCTGAACTAATATGGTTGTGATTTCAGTCCTCTATAGTAATCATAGATCTGTATAACTTGGGACCTGAAGGGAAGGCAGCCATCTAATTTCTTGGAAAATTTCTATTTGCAGTTTTGCAAAAGCAATCTTAGACTACTTAGTCTAGGCATCTGTTTTAGAAGAAAACATAAGGAAACATATGCCTGTGCTAAATAGTGATACTTTTTGTGCAGTACCGTGATTTTTTATTTAAAACATGCATTATTCTGTAGAACAACGGGGTGGATGGATTATTGAGGAGCTGTAATGGCAGTTTTGGAAGAGATATAGGTACAAACATCCAGTTTTGGGGAATAGAGATTATGACTGAAACTGCCATTGATTTACTTACAGCACAGCAAAAAGGCATACACCTTTTAAAGTGATTAATCTAAAATTGCTTCAGGGTGCTTTTTTTTTTTAACATTTTGCCATGCTGCCCACTGAATTAGTAGGAAGGTATGTTACTAATTTACCACCTACAGCGCTAATAACTCACATCTAGGAATCTGACTCAATTTTGCTTTCCAGACAGAATAACCTTAATTACCTTGGAAAGTGTGTTGTAGCAAACTCTCTGAGTTCTGCAGGCATCTCCTACATTTGTTTAGTCCATTTTGTATCTATATATCTATATCTCTCTATATATCTACATGGATATATAGAGATACAGATATATATGTTATATATAAACACGAGACCCCACTTGATCAACATGTCAGTTAAAGCTATTGTCAGAATTCTGTCTTTTTTGACCATAGAGCAGTCAGCTCCAGGCCTGCTGGACACAGATGGGATCCACCTGTCATTAAGGGGGAAAAGAATTTTAGCCCATGAGTTGGCAGTGCTGAGAGGGCTTTAAGCCCAGTTTCAAAGGGGAGAGGGAATAAGACCAGACTCACTAGAGATGAGCCTGGGGTGACAAGCCACTGTTGTGGGTGACAGGGACAGCCCAGCTGAAGTGCATCTGCAGCAACGCACCCAGCAGGGGTAACAAACAATGGGAGCCATGGCAGCAGGAAGCTGTGATGTAGTTACCACTATGGAAATGTGGTGGGATGGCTGGAGTGCTGCACTGGATGGCTACAAGCTCCTCGGAAGGGACAGGTGAGGAAGGAGGGGCTGTGGGGAGAGTTTTGGCTGTACAGAGCTCAGGGGCAGTGGGGATAAGGCTGAGTGCCTGTGGGTGACAGAGGGAGGGACAACAAGGCCAGATCCTGCTGGGAGTCTGTCACAGAACCCCCAGCCAGGATGAAGTGAAATATTCTCTCAGTGGATGTTTCATGATCATTAGCCCTTGTTCTTTTGGGAGAATTCAATATTCCAAATGTCTGCTGAAAACTCGGCAGTGGAGAGGAGACAGTCCAGGAGGTTCCTAGAGAGAGTGGAATGTAACTTCCAGACACAGCTTACAAGGGAACCCACCAGGGCATGTCCTGCCAGACCTGCTGTTCACAAACAGAGGGGGGCTGTGGGACATGTGGTGGGCAGAGACCATCTTAATCACAATGACCATGGAATCAGTCACAGAGTTTTTGATTACTGGAGAAGTAAGCAAGAGAGTCAGAAAAATACTTGGACTTCAGAGGGCCGACTTTGGCCTGTTCAGGACACTGGTTCAGAGTCCCCTGGGAAACAGCATTAAATAACAAAGGGGTCCAGGAAGGCTGGACATACTTTAGGAAGGAAATATTAAATGTGCAACAGCAGGCCATCCCTATTTGCTAATAGACAAGTCTGGGGGGAAGATCATCCTGGCTGAACAGGAAGCTTTCAATGTAATTCAGGGGAAAAAAAGAGCATTTATGACCCCTGGAAGAAAAAGCAAGCAACTCAGAGTGAGTACAAGGATGTTGCTAGGTTTTGTAGAGAGAAAATTAGAGAGGTAAAAGCTTAGTTAGAACTCATCTGACTTCTGCTGTGAAAGAATAAAAGTGCCTTTAAAAATACATCAACAAGGAGGTACAAGGAAAATCATCATTTATTGGACATGGGGTGCAGGGGGAACATTGTCAGTAAAAATGAAGAAAAGGCTGGGTTGCTTGTGTCCATCTTTGTCTCAGTTATTAACAGAAGGCCCAGCTGTCCTCAGGGCAGCCAGCCCCCTGAGCTGCAGACAGGGATGGGGAGCAGAACAGACCCCATGCAGCCCAGGAGGGAGTGGTTAATGACCTGCTGTGCCACTTGGACACTCATAAGTGTGTGGGACTGGATGGGATTCTCCCAAGTACTCAGGGAAGGGAGGAAGAGCTCACCAAGCCACTCACCATCATTTATCTTCAGTGCTGGTTAACCAGGGAGGCCCCAGACACCTGGAGGCTGGTCAGTGTGATGCCCATCTACAGGAAGGGTTGGAAGGAGGATCCAGGCAATACAGGCTGTCAGCCTGAGCTCAGGGCTGGGGAGATTTATGGAATAGATTATCTTGAGTGACATCCAGCAGCACTTACAGCACAGCCAGGGGGTCAGCACAAACGCTGGCCCAGCCAGCGTGGGTTTAGGAAAGGCAGGTCCTCCCTGACCTCCTGGGCTCCTCCTATGACTGGGTGGAGGGCTAAGGCCATCAGCTGTAGCATGGCCCATAGGTTGCTTGCTGAGGGCTTTTTTGCAAGTGCACCCAGGAGCAGCAGCTGTCTGTGATGTCTTCTGACCTGATCTCACCTGGGCACTGCGGGTAGCAGTGGTGGCTCTGCGTTGAGTACTCATTGTGGTGCCACTTAACAGCTGCTCATCATGTGCTGCACTTCTACCACCCTCTAAATAATCCTGGGGCTTCCCAAAACATCTGTGGCTGTTGGTTTTGGTGCACAGGTCTGCATCTGAACAAGTAGGTACCTGGTGTATGATGCTTACAGTGCACTCATGGGTTTTGCTTTATTGAGAAGTAAATAACTTGTGAACTAATCCTGCTTTGTTCAGCTGTAGGAGCCAAAAGCAACAGTAAGGGTGAGCTTTGAATATCTCAGAAGTCTCTTTTGGATTTGGCAATTATTATTACTGCACGAGTTGCTATTTGTTTATGTTGCTTACTCACAAGTTTCACTATATTAATCTGGCAAAAAGCAAAGGAAAAAAGCTGTGTGATTACAGCTGTTATATACAAGAGCACCAAAGAAGTATTTTGTTTTGCTTTAGATTTGTTCCATAGACTGAAGTTAATTAATGGCATGACAGATAGGGAAGATCATAGGGAAGTATATTTTCTCCTGCTTTCTCTGCATTTTTTACTGTTAAATAAGGCTATAGAAATTATCATTACCCTTTTAATTTAAAAAGTCTTAAATTAGAAATGCATTAGGCTTCTACCAAGAATGAAACTTAAAAACTTAAAAACATGCCAGTTATAAATTATTAAGAGAAATAGTTCATTAGCAATTCCAGATTTAAAATTGGTATTTTCAAAATAGCTTGTTTAAATGCATATTAAAAAAAACAATTGTGCTTCTTAGACACATGATTGACTTCATTTTTTTATTGGCTAGTCACATAAAGAGAAGCAATTTATGTGTAATACTTGTTTTCATTTTCTTCGTTGGTCTTATGTTATTAAAATAATAACGTAAGAGGAGATAATTAACCTTCTCAAAAAAAAAATTCGTCTCACTGATTCAGCAATTAAACATAGGGAACCTGTTCAAAGGCATGTAGTTGAACTGGACTCTGAATAAATATACAGTGCCTCCTTAATGTACTGCTCACGCAGAAGATATTGTGCTAGTAAAGGGGACATTGCGTTGGGATGTTGGGGCTGTTGTGTTGTGCATGCCAACTATTCCCAACGTGCAAAAGAGGACACCAAGATTATCCTACAGGTTTATATGAAGTCTAATTTTGAGTAGACTTTTACTACCCAAAACCTATTTTTTCCAGAGAACATGACAGATTGTTTTCACTGATTAGTTACAGTGTGAATATCTCATCCGCATTTACTATGTTCCCACTAAACTGGGTGGGGTGAGGGGTCGGAAGGGGGTGGTAGAGCTCTTGCCTTAGCTACTGTGATAGCTCTCTTTAAGCAAGTATCTGACTGTGTTCAGAATTTCTTTCTGTCTTCAGTCTGTTACTAGATTGTCTGAAGAGCAGTACCAAGTCGCTGTAGTTGGTCCCTTCCACACCTGAGCTTTTGCCTGCAAGGGGGCTTGACAGATTTGGCTGAGATCAGCCTTCCTGAAATCAGGGACAATTCCACTACAGGTCACCAAGTGACACCCAGAATTTTTCTTTGCCCTGCACATTGAGAAGCCACTTAGCAAAATCATGGGTGGGCTGATGTTACAAATGTACAGAAACAACCACTGCAGCAGTAAACCTCCACATCTGACTGAGGATAAGTATTGTTTGCACTGGGCAGTGTGACTGCAGCTGCAAGGCAGCCAGCTCAGATGCCCAATAAGCACATAGCTGGGACCACAAGTGGTGTCGGGCAGGCTGTCCATCCGGAAAAATTTTTGACCAGGTCCCTCCCACCTTCAATGAAGGTACCACTGCTAAAGTTAGCTGGCACATAATCACACAAAAGGCAATTGTTCTTTTATCTGCATCTACATTGCAACAGAATGAAAGTGTTACTTGTCTTTATTCCTATCTTCTTTGATACCTCAAGTAATGAAGTCTTACAAAGTATCTGCAGCTTGACAATTCTCAAGCAGCAGAAAGATAAAAGGTGCACCTGACTTGGCATTTCTGCTGTGCTTATCAAGTGAGAATTCACTGGACATAGTTTCTTCATCAGAATACCTGGGATCATTTAGCACTACAATAAAAAAGAGTGACAATCATAACACCGTTGTCAGCATCTGGTCTTCATAAAGTGTCTAGACTGTATCTTCTACCAGTGGCAAAAACTACATCTTTTTTCCTCTGATTCCTTGTCTTGCCTAACAGCTGTGTCATATTTTGAGGGTTGTTTTCCACTAGAAAGCAGGCAATCTTCAAAACTAATAGCTCTTTACACTGTCTTTTTTTTTTTTTTTTTTTTTTTTTTTTAGCATAGCACTAATCCCTGTTGGAGGTATTTTTCATTGCAACAATGAAAGACTAATATAGAACTTCATGAGATTAAGTAGGATCTGCTGAGTCCCTGGCTCATATTTTGAAAACAATACTGCAAATTTTAATATGCATCATTAGTTATGAATTTTCATAGTAGAGGATTGAGTTCTGTAGATTATGACAAAAAATTTGCAAAGAGAGTTAATAGCTTACATAAAGCCAATGACACACTTGCAAAAAGAAAGACAAGTTCTGGGACTTGTAAACCTTTACCCAGTTCTACAAAACATTCCTTGCATTTGTCGTTAACTCTGTTGGTAGAATTATGCAATATTATGCTGTAGTTGTGAGGACTGCTTGTATTTTTATATGTTTCATAATTTCTTTTTTATTTTTTTAAAAAATTTATTTTATTCAGAGTGATTCTAACTTATTAGGTGGCTTGAAATAGAGAAGATATCTGAAAAGGGAAAATTCTGCTTTTAAAGTGTTATGGAATATTTTTTCCAGCACTGACATATTCATTTCACACAATACATATAAAATATGATTTATTTTTACAGATTCTTTCTCAAATTTTTACATTAGTGTATTCTTTTCTAAGTGCCTTTTATATTTTTGTTGCATCTCATAATGTGTTTTCCCTCAACAGATGGTGTTGCTGAATGCACAGCCAAGTTTTTTTAGCACCTGTGAGAACAGGCAAAAACATACTGTCCAAGATATCCATAACCACCATACAAAAACCAGTATATTAAATGAAATGGACACAAATACATCTTTGTTTTTAAATCAAGAATTCATTCTATGAGATTTTGAACCAATGTTATCGCTTACGAAAAATCCGTGACTGACTCTGTGCAACGATCCTGCCAGATGCTGATGATGAGTTTGGTTTAACAAAGGAAATGATGGTGTGAGCAAACACGCTCATTTCTTTCTTGCACAGAGGTAGGGACATAGAGGTGTGATCTGCTTTGGCTTGGTTGAGAAGTGACATGTCATTAAGCCATGGTAACTTAGTTACTTTCAATTATTTACCCACAAAGTTCTTGCAGAAGCAGCTTGCTTTAGAGGAAAACAGGACCTAATCAACCAACCGTCCACAGGAGACTTCACTTCTCCAGGCTCACCTTATATGGATAAAACCCAATGAAAGCACCATCTACCCAGACAAGTTTTGTAGAATTGTAACCAGAAAAAAGCCCTGAAATGTTTGCAATGCATCTAGTTTTGTGGCTAACTTTTCACTAGCTCAAGCCTGAAAAGAAATAAAGCCAGCTAATAGGCTAGGTAGGTTGGTTGTTATTATTATTCTTTATTATCAAGACAGAAAAGAAAGATCATTTGTTGAACAAGCAGTTTTGTCTTAGCCATTCTGTGTTTATTGTTATTAAACTTCTCAATGCATATGCACAAAATTGGAGAACTATTTTTTATAAAATAATTTTAATACAGGCACAGAAATAAGCCACCTTGAATTTTGACTTTGCTTTTTGAAGAATGTCAAAGCAGTACCTAACATCTGCAACTTATTTATCCATACAGAATTGAGGCATTGTTCCTTTTAGGTACTTAAGACACTGTTACAGGCAGTCCAGAATGGGTAAGTAATAATAGAATAACTATGTGATTTTTCTCCTTTTGAGACAAAGCATGAGTTTAGAGCAAAGGTATGTACATAATCCTATCAAGTGTTGCTTTTAAAGAGGCTAAATTCCACTTCTGAAACCCTCAAGTATCTTCAGCACTTTTCTTTTAAGGTCACCTTGGTAAACCATTGACATGTAAAGTGATTAGTGCCAGTTTTCCTTTTACTAATGGCTGTGTAATTTTTAATCAACGCTTCATTGTTGTATGAAGCTAACAATCTGATTTGGAAATTTTCTCATTGTACATTGTAGAATTCATTGGGGTTATTGCTACGAGGGAAACTGAGATTAAGAGGTAAAACAGACTTTTTTAGTGAGGAAAACTGAATATTTTTCCTATTTTGAGCAGAAGTACCATGTTTACTGCTTAGACACACAGCCACCAGATTGATGTGGGTGGTATAAAAATCTGGGTGAAAGAAGCACACCTTGATGTCACTGCCTTAAAAGCAGTGACCTGTATTTATAGGATTATATAACACTGATGTAAACACTATGTACCAGAAGAGCAGAAAATCTTATTTTAAAGTGCCTTCCCTCAGCAGCTTTCAAAAGCCAAAAGTCTGCATGTGGCAAATAGAATCACAGAATTACAGAAAGTGCTAAATTGGAAGGGACCTCCAAGGATGATCTCCAACACCATCACTGAGAGTTCATGTGCCCAAGAGCATTGTTCAAAGGTTTCATGAGCTCTGGGAGTCTGGTGCTGTGACTACTTCCCAGGAGAGCCTGTTACAGTGCCTCATGTTTTTTGTGATGGCTTCTGTAGCGGACTGGGTGGATGCCAGGCACTCACCAAAACTGCTCTATCATTCCCCTGTGCAACTGGACAGGGAAGACAAAATGTAACAAAGGTTCAGGAGTTGAGGTAAGATCCAGGAGAGATCACTCACCAAATACCCTCATGGGCAAAAGGGACTCCACTTGGGGTATTAATTGAATTTGTTGCTAACAAAATCAGAACAGGATAATGAGAAGTAAAATAAATCTTAAAAATGTCCTTACCCTACCCCTTTCTCCTTCTAAGGTTCTACTTCCTACCAGCAGCACAGAGAAAGGGGAAATGAGGGCTACACTTAGTTCATCACACATTCCTGATGCTGTTCAGGGAGTGGAATCCTTTTCACTACTCCACTCTATGGATTCTTTTTCATGGAGGACTGTTGTCTATAAACTTCTCCAGCATGAGTGCATCCCATGGGCAACAGTTCTCCATTAACTACTCCAACGTGGATCGTTCTTCTACAGGATGCAGTCCTCCAGGCACAGACTACTTCAACCCAGATCCATCACAGGGTAACAAGTCCTGCCAGGAGACCTGCTCCAGCATGGGTTACTCTCTCCATGAGTCTGCAGGTTCCTGTCAGGAGCCTGTTCCAGCACGAGCCTCCCAAGGGGTGCAGCCTCCTCTCAGGCATCCACCTGCTCCAGCCTGGGGCTTGTTCATGGGATGCAGATAGAGCTCTGCATCCCCATGGACCTCTGTGGGCTGCAGGGGCACAGCTGCTTTACCATGGTCTGCACCAGGGGCTGCAGGGGAATCTCAGCTCTGCTGCCTGGGGCACCTCCTGCCTCTCCTTCTCCACTGACCTTGGTGTCTGCAGGGCTGTTCCTCTCACATATTCTCACCTCCCTCTTCTCTGGCAACAACATCTGCACCTTTCCTTAAATCACAGAGGCATTACCACAGTTTCTGGTTGCCTTGGTCTTGGCCAGTAGAACATCCATCCTGGGGCCAGCTGGCAATGGCTGTGCAAGACGTGGAGAAGGCTTCCTGCAGCTTCTCACAGAAACTCCCAGTGCAGCCCACTGCTACCAACCCTGGCCACACTAATGCAGTAGAGCAGGGGTTCAGTCAGACACCAGAGCAGCTTTCAAATATTTTCTTAGTTTCTCTAAAATTAGTGTTTTGATACTTGTAAAAAATTCAGTGATAACGTTAATCTTTAAAATTCCAAGATAATGTAATTTATTTATGTATGCAGCTTACCACAATATAATTAATGTTTAATGGCACTTACAAGTAAGAAGTGCAAATGTGCTAAATATTCTGAAGTACGTTCCAATTCTAGCAAGGGTTCAGAGAGCAAATACATAACAAACTGACACTGATTACTAATCCTATCTGACATAGAGTTTTAAGATATTTTTTTGTCAATGAAAAACATGAAGTGACACATTCAGAAATAGTTTCTCTACTAAAAGCCCACATAAGGATAATCCTTTTGTTTCTAAAACAAAAAGTAAAATACACCCCAAATTAGATTATTGCAATGAAAACCACAAATATCTTACTACATCAGTTTTTACATTAACACCACTCACCAATTTTTAAGTTATAAATTAAATGAAAAATTAAGGAAAATCTGTTTCATGCATTTGAGTTATCAGCATGTACCTCACACATGGTTATTTCTATTTTTTTCTATGACTCTCAGGTTATTTGAATTGATTTTAAATCCGATTTTACTTAATCTTTTCCTAACCAGGCATCCTGCTTAATCATAAATGTTCATCTATGCTAGCAGAAAATGCTGAAGAGAAGGATTCAAGTAATTCCTACCAAAAACCCCCCAGATATTAACAGAAGATAGCCTATTTAGGAGAAGGGTTTTGCAATTTATCAAAAATCTATGGAACAGCAGAACAAAGTTTGTCCAGAAAAGTCCAGGGTTCCCTCTGAACTTTGATGAACTTAGTCAAGACTTAACCAGAAAACTTCTGATTTTTGAGAAAAAGGATGGATTTAGGGCTACTTCATGTCAACAGCATCCCCGAACGCTTGGGATTTTTACAGAAAAGTCTCATTTTATAATGTGTATGCCTTGTACACTACTGTCTCTTTCCTTACTTGTTTAGTAAGAAAATGTTGAGTCGCAAGCATGGTAAATCATAATTTGGAGAGCTAGCTCAGCAATTGTTTTTATGGACTACTAATTATAGAACACTTCCCCACAAGATTTCACACTGCTTTCTGCAGTTAGACACTTGCAAAGTTGTAATGTCCTGTGTCTTGGGGAAATTTAGCTTCACAAGTGCAAATAGTTACATCTAGTTTCTAAGTATAATCTTACACTTTCACACTGTTTATTTGTAGAAGATATATTGAACAAATACAGAAGAGAAATTAACTCTACACTTTTGAAGATGGGTAGACTGGTCCACAGTAGGATTTAGGATTGGTATTAATTGTAAAAATTTTGTCCATTAAAATAAAAATGTTTACTGAAATAAAATTAAATTGTTTTGAAGGCTTCTAAATATTATTTTTACATTTTATCATAAAATATACACATATTTAAAGGAGATGGCAATAGTTATTTATTTTAGAGGTATTTAAATCTGATTTTTTGTGGAAGCAGTGGGGATAGTGGCTCCTCAGTAGGCAGTTTGTAGTTTTTGACTCTCTGGAAATACCTTTTGGAAGACTTCCTAGCTCTCCACCCAGCAACAACACAATCATAATTATTCTTCCATCTGGCATATATTTTATTACTTACGATTTATTGTAATACCATTTTACTTCTAACATTTCTTAGATAACACTAGAACGCATTCAATAATAGCAGTTGAAAAATGCTCTGTTCAAACTACCACATGGTCTACCTATGAATTTTCGAGGGATTTTTAAAGTTCTCAGCTTTCAAACTCAACTCTTTGAAACAAATATTTGTTAGAAGGATGCACCTTCAATTGCTGGCTGTAGCTAAAGGATACTGGGACTCGGAATCAAACCTGCAGAAATTCATTGTTCCTTGACCCTTTTCTCCCCAAGCCTTCATTGGTATTCCCACAGAAAATGAGAGCTTTCCAGGGTTTATGGCATGTGGGGATGTTGGAGGCTTTACCCAACTTCAGGTGCAGTGAGTGACTGCAATACAGATATCTCTGTCTGCTTAGGAAGATGACAGAATTTCATCCAAAGAAAGCACGTTTGCCACTTATGTACTGGGGAGATCATGGGCTGTAATTTCCACAAAAGCCTTTCCACACAGCATTTGAGGTGAGGCCGTCACAGTGCAGAGTAAAGGGGGAGAATCCCTTTACTCAGGCTGGTGATGCTATGCCTGATG
>VWZP01007306.1:132307-197950 GCA_013396995.1 Dicaeum eximium | reverse complement strand
CGGCCGCACGTACCTGGCGCTGCCGCCGGAGCCAGCGGAGCGGGGCGCGCGCGGCGCCGTCACGGGGAGCGCGCGGCCGCTCCCGGCCTAGTGCCGCGCGCGGCTCCGCCTGCCCCCTGCTGGCTCCACTTCCGGGGTCCGCGCGCGGTGACGTCAGCGCCCGGGGGCGCGGCGGGGATCCCGGAAGTGGAGCGCGAGGGGCGGCGGCCTCGCCCGCCCGAGAAGCGTGTGGGGAGCGCGCGCGGCGCTGGGGCGGGCGGGGCCTGTCGGTGCTGCCCGGACACCGAGACTTGGGGAGCTCTGGCGGAATGAAGGCACCAGGCGGGCCGCGGCTGCCGGCAGCGCCGACAGGGACCAGGCTAGTGCCGGCATCTAGATCTCGGGCTGTTGCTCGAGCGCTGGTAGGGCTCACAGAGAAAGTCGTGTTTCCACTCCCAGCTTTCCATTTTGATCACATAGGAGTTTGTGAAGAGAAAAGACGATAAATTTTTTCATGTTAGATACCTCAGGCATCTTCAGAAATACATGAGGACGGTGTCGCATTGGCTTACAGTAGAACACTGATCGCCACAAGCAGTTGCAAGTCTTTTGTACTTGCATAGCAAGAAGCACCTTGAGTTTGATTACAACGATACCGTGTCTTCCTCCCTTGAAAAGCTCTCCAGAGCTGGTGAGATGACTGCTGAGAAACTGCATGCTGCAAATGCTGCCACGGTTCTGCCTGCACAGGATGGTTGTGAGCTGTTCTGTGCCAAGGACATCTGAAAACTGCCACATACCATGTGCGCCGCCGAAACGTTTCGTCCCCTCTTATATCCCGGTCATGACTGATGCCAAAATTCAACAAACCAGAGCCACGGACAGGTAGGGCTATATGGGAGAAACATTCTTCATCAAAGTTGCTCCCAGCTGCTCTCTCTGTAATAATCCAAAGCAGCAATCTTGTATTTTTGCTCTCAGTGCAATAGTTTGGGTAGTTAGGAGCCTTTAAAGGCCATTTAGTCCAAGCCCCTCTGCAATAAGCAGGGACATCTGCAGATGAGGTTGCTCAGATCCCTGTCCAGCTGACCTTGAATGTTTCCAAGCATTCTTCAGCCTCTCTGGGCAATGTGTTTTGGTGTTTTCCACAATACTCAAGGAAGGAGCAAGTGAAATACTTCTTCAATCCAGAAGATATTATAATGTCTTACAGAACTAGTCTGTTTATATTTTAGAAATTATGTTTGAGCCTCTCATATTGAGACTACTTTCCCTGTCTTTCCCACGTTAGAAAAAGGTAGCACTTAGATGCTACTTTTGGTAGACATTGGTGAGACATTAGGGATACTACTGATGTAAGCAATCTTGTCCTCCCATTTGAGGTTTATTCCATCTCTCTTTGCAAGTACTGCTAAGTGGCTGTCCTAGTTTAGGACAAATTTTGGGGAAAAATCTCCAAAGGAGTCCCCTTAAAGGACAAACAAACCCTCCGCCCCTCCCCCCAGCACTCACCGGGTTCGGGAGGAATTGCCTCAGAGGGAAAAAAGTGGAAAAAACTTATTTATTAAGGAATAACAAAAAACACTCCCCAACACAAGAAAAACAGTCCGAGATGACAACAACTGTTTTCACCAGTCCGAGAGGGGGTGAGCAGTCTCTGCCGGGGAGGGTGCAAAGCGTCTCTGCAGACTCCGGGCGAGTTCCCGACGTTCCCGAATCAGGGCCCGAAGCCGGTCCGATGTCTTCGGGGGGGGGGGAAAGAGAGAAGAAGGGGAAAAAACAAAAGCGGGAAAAAACAAGCAAAAGCAAGCAAAAAGCAAAGCGAGCAAGCGAGCCAAGCAGCCAAAGNTGGGATACACAGTTGAAAATGTCCTGTCACCCCAGGACAGTGGCAAAGTGAACCAGGTTAGTAGTGACTCACATTAAAAGTAGTCAATATTTATTTGTTGGGGTCTTAATCGTCACCATCTTAATGGTTCACCATCATTCTCCATCTCTTGCAGTACTCACACACACAAAAAAAAAAGCCCACATCTCAAACAATAACAAAAAACCCCAGTAGAATATAGAAGTCTAGATCAAGTTTCAGGGTAGTTAGTGTTAGTAGTACAGCTAAAAATGTGCTGTATGTCTGATCTTAATACAGCCTTTTGTAATTTCAGGTCCAGGGAATGATATAAGGAGGGCAACTTTATCAAGTCAGAGGATGTTGTGGGTTTGGAGATGCTTGACCCACAAAGAGATGTTGACCACAGATTTGAGGCTCTTCAAAACTTCAAAGCTCTACAAAGAGGTAACAGTTGGAAAGGGCCGGTTTCCAAGATTTGTAGGACTGCTTCTGAAACTCCAAATATCCAAGTGAAGAGGAACCAGAGGTAGTGTGTAGTTAATAGCCTTTTGCTGGAAGCTGGGCTTTTATGTTCTGTTTGCATGTAGAACTGTGGAGTTCTGGTATGTTCATAGACTTCTGTGAGTTACAATAATACCAGTAATAGGCTAATACTAGCAAAAACATCTGCATGCCTGTTGAGTGCCAGGTTGGATAGGGCTTTGAGCAGCCTGGTCTAGTGCAAGGTTCCATGCCCATGGCAGAGGGGTTGAGACAAAATCATCTTTAAGGTCCCTTCCAGCCCAAACCATGTTTGTTATGAGTCTCTGATTCTATGCATGTCTGATAAGGTTCTTGAGCTCACTTTTTAAAAATACAAAATTCAGCCTGTGACCTAATACCACCCTGTCAACTAGACCATGGCACTGCAGGGTTGGTGACTTCACTACTTCCCTGTGCAGACCATTCCAATGCCCCATCACACCTTATTCCTAATGTCCAACCTAAATGTCCAACTTAAACCCTGGTGCAGCTTAGGACTGCGTCCTTTTGTCCTGTTGCTGTTGCCCAGGACAAGAGACAGACCCCCATCTGCTACACCCTCCTTTCAGGCAGTTGTAGAGAGTGACAAGGTCTCCCCTGAGCCTCCTTTTCTCCAGGCTGAACAACCCCAGCTCCCTCAGCTGCTCCTCAGAGGACCTGTGCTCCAGACCCTTCACCAGCTCTGCTGCCCTTCCCTGGACACGCTCCAGCACCTCAACCTCCTTCCTAAACGGAGGGGCCCAGAAATGGGCACAGCACTCGAGGTGCAGTCACACCAGTGCCAGCAACAGGGGAAGATTGACTTCCCTGCTCCTGCTGGCCACACTATTCCTGATACAGGCCAGGATGCCATTGGCCTTCTTGGCCACCTGGGCACACTGCTGGCTTTTAATCAGTCTGGCACTGTCCTTTTCTGCCTGGGTACTGTCCAGCCACTCTGTCCCCAGCCTGTAGCACTGGAGAGGGACTTGTTAAACCTCCTGTCATTGGATTTGGCCCACCTACCCAGCCTGTCCAGGTCCCTCCAGAGCCCTCCTACCCTCCTGCAGATCAACATTCTTGACACTAGCTTGGTGTCATCTGCAAATTTGCTGATGGACTCAATGCCCTGATCCAGACCATCAATAAGGATATTAAACAGGACTGGGCCCAACACCGATTCCTAGGACACGACCAGTGACTGGCCACCAACTGGATGTGGCACCATTCACCACTACTCTCTTAACTCACAGAAGAGTGCACCTGTCAGTTATGTATTCAAGATTATTAAAACTGCTTTCATTTCAGTTCACAGTTTAAGCAAAAACATAATTTGCATGTGTGGGGTAAGTGAAGGTAGGTTTGAAACACTCTGATGCAGTGGAAATCAATTTAATAAAATATCTTCAAAAACTCAGACTTCACCCATGTCTGTTAAACAGAGCTGCGTTTCAAAAAATGAAGAGTAAAGAATGTGGTTTATGAAACAATAGTCCCCTACAAAAAGCATAAATGACCATATAATTAAAACTGTCTTGAACTACATTTAAACGCATTTAGTTAATGACTGCCAATGTCTCTAGTCTGTAGAAGGCTACAGACCTAGTTGAAAGTGGTGAGTGAATTCAATATTTGTTACATTGTCCCTTATGGACATAGATGGCCTCTGAGACTGTAAAGGAAATGTAGGGAATATGACAAGGCTAAAACTGCATAACACATCCTTTTTGTATTATTTCTTTCCAAATAAGCCAGATTGAACCAACTCACATTTAGTTGTTGTGACTCTCCTTGGAATGACCAGTTACTCCATACTAAGCAGATATGAATAGAAAGTGTGAAAGCCTAGTTTTGGCTGGGATAGTTAATTTTCATCTTAGCTGGTATAGTGCTGTTTTGCTTATAGTATAAGAATGTGGATGACACACTGGTATTTCAGTCATTGCTCAGTAGTGCTTACCCTACATCCAGGACTTTGCAGTTTCTCATGCTCTGCTAGTGAGGAGGTACACAAGAAATCATGAGGGGGCATGGCCAGGACATACTTTTCTAGTATGAACTAGATATCTCACATTTGTTTGCCTGGACTTGTTCCCTAAAGGAGTCCTTTCTGTTACTATGCCTTTGTTCTCCCCCTCCCCCCCCAAAAAAAATAGAAATAATAAAACAAAGGCCAGAGACCTCGTTTCTTTCCCATGAAATAATTAGGAATTTAGATTTGAAAGAGAGGGTGTTTCAAAGAGAAAAATTGTCAACTGCCAGTTATATGAAATAATGGCAACACTGCACTTAAAACAGCCAGAGGGCTAAAAAAACCCCAAACCCAGAAACAAGACTCAGATTTTCAAGAAAACCACTAAACCAATAATACTTTGGAAGGAAAGGTCCTGGGATGCACTGGGAATGTGCGTATCATAAGATAAGCAAGATAGCCAATTGATGAAGTTGCCAACTGACCTGGGCAAGTGGCTCTGCCAGTGTCTGTCTGCATCGTGGAAATGAGAAAAGCTGTTCTGAGGGGATGCAGTCTGTGTGACAGAGCATGCAATTTCCAGTGCTGTCAGTATGAAATTTTTTTTTTAATTTAGAGGAAACAGTTGTAACTTGAACCATATAGAAATGGGAGAGGTTACTTTAAGACTTCATCATATCTAAAGAGAAGCACACCAAGGGGGTAAGGTAGTTGTTGATGAAAACTGAAAGGAAAAAACTAATTAAAATATTGTGAATTAAACCATTTTAAACCCCAAAATGTGAGCTTTTGAAGTTTAATACTGTAGCTCAGTGAAAACAGGGAAGAAGCTCCTAAGGTCATAAATATATGCAGGATAAATGGAAAAACATGGAATTTAGTAATGGGTACCAAGAAAACTTGGAATTATTTCAAACTTATGTGAGATAAGAGTCAAAGCATAAAAGGGAAAAAGCTGCAATAGGCACTATTTTTTTCTTCACATTCTGCAATGCACTTCATGATGTGCCCTTTGTTGTCCTAGATCTTATTTGTTTCAATTTATTTTATTTATATTTTTTATCTTTTTAAAAACTGCCAGAAGACCTTCAATCAGCATGACGATACTGAAACAGAAAGCGAAATAGGATGAGAAATTTGGAATGCAGAATATTCCTAGTATTTTTTATTATTTTTTCAATACCACCCAGTCACAATTAAAACTTTATCTACTCCAGATAACACAGTAAAGGTGGGCAGGATTTTAGAAGCAGGTGATAGATGATTGTAGCAAGTAGGATGTCTTATTTTAATAGCTATCCTGCAATGGAACTTCCGTGAGCAGTCTTAGGGCCTCCTGTAGCACTCAGTGCTCGTAGAACACCACGGTCCTTTCTGCTTTCAGTGTCTGGCTCTGTGAGTTACTAACACTATTAGTTCTCAGTCATAGTGCTGCTTGTTAGGAGTGTGCTCACCCGGGCAAACAGTTCTTCACTATAGGGCTATCTGAGTGTACTGAGACTGAGCACTTTCCATTTGCTCAAGTTGGATTTACATTTGCAAGAAATGTGGTCTGTTTTTTCCACTTGAGCTTTGCTCTGCATCCTGAAATGGAAGGATGTGATCCAATGTAGGAATAATTTTCTTTGACAAAAGGATTCAAACGATAGCAGACTGGAGAAGAATCATATTGAAAACTGCATGAAAGACTGTGTCGTATGTACCATCCCATGTCACCTACTTTTTGAATATCACAAGACACTATTTAGGGCTGAGCAATGTCTTGGCACTATATAGGTTTCTCTATGGAGCAACTTAACCCCAGCTCTTGTCAAACCCCAAGCTGGAAAACAAATCAATTTTTTTAGTATTAAATTTGTTTGTTTTGGTTAATGATAGTTCATACTTCCAGAGATGAAAAAAAAAAAAAAAAAAAAAAAAAAAAAAAAAAAAAAAAGCATGGTCTTGTCAAAGTGACTTCTGAATCAAAGCTCAAAAGAAAAGAGAGTGTGAGAAAAAATAATTCTCTTTAGAATTGCCTTAGCAGTTCATTTTCATCTGCTCTTTTGGCTTGACATCGATGGAATTGGCTTTTTGTGTAAAATTTATAGTGCATAAATACAGAGAATGCGTTTCATGAAAAATAAAAATATGTTCATTTTCCCAACAAAGATATTGTTTTACCTTTTCCAAAATGCTTTTCACAATAGTTGAACTAGAAACTTTAGAAAAAAAAGTGAAATACTGAAAACTCACTAAAAAACAATACTGTTGCTGAGTGCTCTGCAGAGCTGGAAAATCTCTTTTTTTGCTTTAAAGATTTCTTAATTCAAAATTCTTATTTAACTTGTTGTTCACACTCTGAATCTGTTTCTTACATCCTATTCCTGGATAATTTATTTTGGTTCCTGCTATTGTGCCAAAAGTATGATATATAAATATTCTTAAATTCATCTTCAGCAGTTTTTGCTGAAAGTTGAACATACATAAATCTGTTGTGACATTCACTCTTATGCTTCATTATATGTTCTCAAGGGTTTTTACAGTCTTTTATGTCTTTGTTTTTCACTTACTGCTTTTGCATTTGTTGTAAAGATTAAATATATATGATATATATTTCAAGCTACCACTCATAATTCTTTGGTCCTGTATATAGTTGTTTAAAAAATGCCAGACTGGTATGAAAAGTTTTGGTGCAATGAAACAAAACTTGAAAACAACACTCATGACAGAACTTTATGGTCTGTGTTCTGCTATTTACTCTGTAGATATATGGGTTTATGATGCAAACCTTGCAAAGTTATTTCACTGCTCTTACATGGGTAAACAATTTAATTGTACTTTAAATTTTGAAATATTTTATCTCAATATAACATTACATGATTTATTTTTGCAAGAATGTACTCAGCATACCTATAATTTCTCCATTCTAAACTATCAATCCCTCAACTCCATAAATGATTTTTGAATAAATTATGTATTTTAGAGCAGATGATTGCTTCAGGGTATTATATAACTTCTAAAAAAAACCTGTACAACTGCCAGCTAAACATTTGTGTACACAGAAAACGGAAAAGCAAATACATGTGCATTTTCTGTTATGTAGTTAAAGGGCACCTTTTTATGGAGGTGCACCTTACAGTGGAGTTATCTGTGTGCTGATACCAAAGTCTGGTGGTGGTACAGTCACTAATTATACAGACCCTGCACAGCTCTTCGAAGTAAAGAACAAACTGCCATGTTCTGGTTAAAGGAGGCCAGATGACTAACATTACATATTTGCATTAATGCAACAACCTCTCTCAGTTTCTTCATTCATAAAGTAGAAGGGCATGTGTGAAATTTGGGAGCCTTAATTGAAATTAATTTTTGTTTGAAGAGATTTAATCCAATTGCCTCTGAAAAAAAAGTCTTCACAGCACTTGTTCGGCCATCAATTTCCACAAGTTAATCCATACCTGCAGGTAGGATTCCTGCCAACAGAATTTCTTTCCCCAAGCCACATCTGGCTTTCCATAGAAAGTTATCTGTCTGACAGTCATATACCAGAGCAAAAACCACCTCCCATTTAAACCTTTTATTTCCCCAATGTTTGTCCATTATCTAGAGGAAAAGCATAATCTTAATCTATGTAATAAAATCCATTTAAGACATGTTAATTATATGGAATATTAATATATTTATACATATACAAAATGTCCTGTACATCAGCAAACAACTCTTTAAAGATTAAATTTCTGAATTTCACAGACAGGTGAAAATGCAAGTGAAAATGATTACTGCATTTCTTGAATGATAACCTTGCAGGTGGTTGGTCTCAATTTTACATTTATTGAATTCTTGGTTCTCTAAGACCCTGTATCAGGTTTGAGAAGGCATAGGCTTTACTGATTAGTATTTAGATATTTGTCGGTTGTAAAAACAGATGTGCTGTGGATTTCCAAGGGTTAGTTTAAAGGTCAGAGAAATTAAAGAAAATAAATCCTGAGGCAAAACACATTAGTTTAAGTAAAAAATATAACTCACTAGCAGCACAGCTCCCACTCTCCCAGATAACAAAGGTAGCTGAGAAAAATGCAAGAACATAGATTCATGTGGAACATAAGGAGCGGAAGTGTTCAAATCCTAAACCTGAAATTATTATCTCTGTGGGACCCACATAGCTTTAGGTCTGTATAACAATCAAGAAGATTAAATATTTGCCCATGTATAACTGAGTTGCAGCAGTACTCACATTGTAAAAACAGAATATTAATAAACCAGTACGTTTGTGAAAGATGCCAGTAAGGCAGTATTGAGGTGGAAAAATGCGTGAATCAAGCTGATCCATGAAAAACTTTGTGACTCTATTTCTCTATGGAAACCAAATATTCAGAAGTTATTGACTTTTACCTCAAAAACACAGGTTATGGGACAAAATGATAAAATTGTTGGATATTAGGCACTCACAAATTGATCAAAGTTGCTTGTATAATCATATTCCATTCTCTAGTGAATTAAGCTAGGGACAGAATATACATAACCATGTCATTAACAAGTATTGTAGAGAACATTCATGGGTGCATTGTTAATCATTCATCAGGTATTTTCTAATGACTGAGTGCTTGTTTTACGTTAATTAAAATTAAGAAGTAATTTTAATCAATGTTTGTATTTACTGGGAGAGCTGAAAAGATAGTATTTTTCTAAAAGGTTGCGCTAAAAGGAAGAGGTTATGTGCTGTTGCAGCAAATCTCCATCATCAATGAAGTTTGAAACCTGAGTTTGGCATGGCACACATGGTATTCTGTTTGACACAGTAACTGGAAAAAAATCAAACCTGATCAAAACCTGATCATGATTATGTGGTTCTTTGCCTTATTTCCAGACAGAGTATAGATGTAACTCAGTGTAGACACTGATGCTATTGTCAGTTGGAGCTCAGAGCAGTCTACTGCTCAATTTATTACTCTATAATCATGGTGGAGGCACCAGCCCTGGAGAGACTGAAAAGATGTGCAGATGTGGCTTGGCAATGCTGGGTTAATAGTTGGACTTGATGCTTCTAAAGGGAAAGACAACTGTCCTTCTGTTACCCAGTGGGTTACTGCTGAATTAAAGCATCAGGGAGAAAGCATAGTGAATGGGGCACAAAGGTCTTCTTTTGTTCTGTCCTTTTTTGGGGCGATTTGTTTTAGGGGGGGGCAGGGGGGTTATTGTTGCTGTTGTTTGTTTGTCTGGGTTTTGGTTTGGTTTAGTCTTTTTCCAGTGTGACTGTTTAAAGATTACAAGGTGTGTGAATTTAAAGGACAACAGCTCGTTTGGAACAACTCCATGTAAGGACATTCATGTGTAAGAGTAAGTGAAAGGGTTTATTCTGGATTAGATGATTTCATTTGCAAAATGTATTTTATTCTAAATAAGAGTTCCCCAGAAGAGGTTTTTCACAGAAAGTATTTCAGTCAGTTTTACCTCATAGGCAGAAAATGTATAATGAGCTGTTTTAACATAACTTTATTCAGTAGGATATATTACATTGTATCTTCTAAGAGATGCTTGCAACCTACAAACAGCTGAAGTTGTCATGGACATTAAGGTTGTCATCCAGTAGTGAAATTTGTACCAGCTATGATTTCAGTGACATCTTGTCAGCTTAGGGATAGTTGTCTATTAAATTTAGAGATACAGTCTTAATTCAGAAGAGCACTCATTAGCATTTGGTAATTGCCAGTTCTTCCTGAGACACTTGTTATAGAATCACTTTCTTCAGGAAAAAAAAAGTATTTGGATTTATTTTTACTTCTTTGCATGAGTCCTTAGATTTTAGAGTGTTTTTCTGTCGGCACCGTATTGTTTCACTTGCTGCAATAATGGATAACAGTCTATTCTCAAATGATGCTGCAAAAGAGGAATAATCTGGTTCCTCCATCATTTTACTGATAGGTATTACAAGGCCTTTAGCCCCACCTGCTCGAGACCTTGCATGCTTTTCTTGTACTGCCTTCTTGGCAAAGTCTGCATTTCAAGCGCTAGAGTCCAAAGGCAGAGGATAAAGCAAGCTCACCTTTACTCATTAGACATAGAATAGTTTTAGAGATTCTGCTTCCGTTCATAACACTGTTTACAGTATGGAAAATTACTTCAGAAAAGTGGCTTTCCTCCAACAAGAACCTCCTCAAGATCTATCTAGTCACTTAGAAATCTCCCTATTGCCATCAAACTATTCTCTCATTTCATATCTAATTGGGCAATGGATCTCATTCCTCTATCTGTCAACTGTTGCCTTGGGAGTGTGAGTAGTGTTTATCACTAGAAATGATTGTACATATTTTTAGGGAGCTCCACAAAATAATATTATATCAGCATATAATTGATGTTTTACTGTACATAAGACCCACTAATACCTCATGAAGACCTTCCAGCTGAGAAGGAAATGGAATATTTCTATCAGCAGAAGCTAATTGGAAGAAGCCAGCCTCATGTCTACCATGCATGGCTGTGATGATGTAGAGGCGAATTAGAGAACATCCACTTGCCATTGCACATTTTTCCTGAGCAAATAGCATAGATACACATTGAATTCCCTCTCCTAGAATAAAGCATGGCCTATGGGAATCTGTCAGGACAGCAGTCACTAGAAAACAGGGCTGTGTCTAAATTTTAATCTATTCCGAAAATATCTCTCTTTCTCCTCTCTTTTTGAGTTTAATTATTATTAATGCAATTTCAATTTTGCCCTGCTTCTGATTTTATTAATTACCTTTCAAAAGATGAAACATGTTAAGATTCGGAGCATTCTGAAGGGGACATTAAACAAACCTAATTAGAGATACTCCATGCCATGAAGCCTCCCATTGAAGCCTGTTTTGTAAAAGGAGCTAAATATATTAAATTGTTAAATGATAATTAGGTGTGAGCATAATGATAATGTATAGTTAACCTAGTTTGCGTTTTCTGATCCAATTAATTTCTATAAATACAATAACTTCCTTTTGAGCTAATTCAGTTGAGCCAGTGAGGCCAGCACTTGCCCACTCAGAAAGGTCTGTTGTGCACAACAGACTTCAGTTCTTACTTTTGACCAGCTTTTCAGGAGGAATTAACACGATCAGATTGCAGTGGTCATGAAACTTTGGGCACACACTGTAGCCAACAAATCTGACTTGTGTTGCATTAATTTATTTAGGCTAAATATACATGTGAGACATTCCTGGATCAATAAGTAGTGTGAAACAGGACACTGCATCATTCTTAAAAATTTAATCTTACATCAACTTTAGAATCAGCAGAACTTTTAAAGAATATAGAACTGTCGTTTTATGAAGAAAAGCCAAAGAAAACAGCAGTGTTACAGTTACAGAAGTATTCCTAATTTACACACAAGCATCTATGGAATACATCTACACAATGGAAAAATGGTCAGCTCTTTCAATTTTCAATTAAGTGTTTAAGTTTAAAGCAAGCAGTCTTGATAAATTAATGGCATGTTACTTAGCAATCTTCATTGTAGAATTTGCATTATTACTGTAATTTTATTGAACAAATACGAAGTGTGTATTCAGCATTAAGTAATATTGCCAAGATGATGTCTCTTTTGTACCCTAAAGGTTATTTGGAATGGTTACACTGCCAGCAAGACCAATCCCTAATATTTCTTGGTAAAAATTGTGGGTCAAGTACAATTTGAAATACACATTTGTTTGCACTCAGATACCATAAAAGATGCATGTATAGGTTTGGATAGGAAAAACATCCAAATAAAATACTGTGCAAAGGTTCAGCTTTTATGGTGTTACGTTCTTACACATGTTAGTCATTGGTCAGTCATAAGTGGGATTCCCCAAGGTTCAGTTGGAGACAATCCTGCTTAATATCTTTATCAATTATTTGGACCAGGGACTAGAGGGCATCCTCAGTCAGTTTGCAGATGACATCAAATTGAGCAGGAGTGTTGACCTGCTGGAGGGTTGGAAGGCTTTACAAGGGATCTGAACAAGTTGGATTAGTGGGCTGAGGCCAGTGGAATGGGTATCAACATCAGTACTTGGGTCAGAACAACCCAAATCAATGCCACAGGTGTGGGGCAGAGTGGCTGCAAAGCAGCATAGCAGAAAAGTTGCTGGTCAACAACCAGCTGAACATGAACCAGAATCTGCCCAAGTAGCCGAGAAGGCCAATGGTGTCTTGGCTGTTATCCAAAATAGTGTGGCCAACAGGACCAGGGAAGTGATTGTATGGATATTCCCACTTAAGTGTAAGTGATTGGTTTTATTCTCAATTAGCTTATTTACTTGTAAAGTTTATCCTCTTCAGAGTTGGTATTTCCCAGAAGGGAAGCATTTTCACAAGAAGTATTTCAATCAGTTTCACCACATAGGCACTTTATGTGCAAAAAGTTAATTATGTACAATAGATTTTGATAAAATAGGAGAAAATATTGTGAACTCCAGTTTCCATGTACAGTAAAACACATTATTTGTATGGCTTGGAATATGTGTGCCTCATTTGTCGGAGTACCAAACCTGCAGTCATGGAAGATCCCTGTAGACATGTTTTAAACCTTTAAATTTCAAAGATGAAATACAAGGCAAAGATAAATGGTTTTTATACTTCATCCCTTCCTTTATGATCTGTAATTACTACACTGGCAGCAGAGGAAAATGTCTAGTTTATTCTTTAAATAATATTTTGAGCATTTTCTAAGCTCCAGTGCCTCACACCCCTTTTGTGTTGCAGTGTTGTAACAAGATCTTTGGAGATTTGTAGGATGCAATTGTCTGTATTTTCATTTTAAATGGTCTGATGCTTTATATGAAAAGAAAAAAGAGCAATTAAGAGGAGAAAAATCTGCATTTCAGATAAGACTTAGACCCTAAATCAGCATTAATAATATGGTTAGGCATGATGCTGCTGAAGCCTTTAGGGGAAAAAAGCACGCCATCATTCTACTGAAGTGTTCTAAGTTATGTCCATAATAGCATCTGGCTGAAAATGTGCTGGGAACATGAATAACTCTGCCCAGATTGCACCCTTATCAAGATCCTGCCAGCGTCCTGCATCAGGCAGAAAAAATAGTTCCACTGGACTTCTAAAGAAAGAAACTTACAGAAAAATTATGGATTATTTCTGTAGAGCTAAACAGATACTAACCATACCTTCTGTATAAAAATGTTGATAGTTTTAACCAGTGTGTAGAAAAATATTTAGTATTCAGAAAAATATATAATATTCAGAAAATTTTGAATATTAAACCAGGATTACTTTGAATATGGAATTTTACTGTATTTATTAAAAAATTAAATTACTTATTATTTTATCAGTTCAGTGTTAAGATAATCCTCTGAGCACTGCCTGCAAATAATTCTTTTAAGTAAAAATATGCTTCTCAAAGCTTCCAAAATTTCTATATAATGTGGTTTTTAAGCCATAAAATACACTGGATGTTAAATAAGGATTTGTGAGGGCAGTAATGTTGATGCATTTTTGATTGGGAATAATGGCCAAGCATACTCATCCTGGAGCAACTCAGACTGTAGCTGTATGGTCTATACCTGTCCCTTTTCATGTATTTTGGGCGATGCAATAAACAAGCACCAAAGGAGAGAAAAAGTCCTTGAGTGACATGAACTGGGGGCAGAGTGACTCCTACTCCAAAGTGGTGGATGGAAACCGGGAGCATTTGCTTAGCCTGTGTCTAAAATTGCATTATTTTCAGATTAATTTTTCTATTTTTAAAACAATTCTTAGTTTATCATTCAGGTTTATGCCTATGCAGTACTGAGATACAACCTATTTGTTTTATGACACTGACATTTTGCTATACTGTTCCTCCCCTTATGCATGTGTGAACAATTGCTTCCTGGATAGGGTGACCAGACAATAACAGGGAAGGGAACACTCCTTAATTTAGAACTCCTAGTCAAGATACTTATTTCTGAGCTTTCTAGTCCTGTGAGTTATGACAATAAGTTAATCCTGTTGAATCCAGAAGAAAGGTGCTACCCAAAATCTGTCAAGGTAATTGTTTTTCTTAATCCTCTGAGATAGGAGTCCTTTGTGTCAAATATGCATTTTTTAAGTGTTCCACCATTATGTCCTCCTCATCTTCAAGATCTGCATCTTCTTTCATCTCCCACCTGAAAGAAAAAATACTTTATTTATTTTCAATGTGTTTTAAACTAGTCTTTAGAACAAGTAAAAAAATACAGTAAAAACTTGTTTTTATCAATTCATTGCTCACCCCAGCCATGGTTACACCAGTTGAGATCACTGAATCACGCAAAATACAACCCCCAAAAACCCTGCCACACAGCACTTGGCATGGGCATGAGGCAATTGACAAAAATTGTCAAAGCTATTACAAAATCTTACTTATATTTACTGTAACAGTACTTTTTTTTCCATTTTATGTGTCACACACACATTAATAGAGGTGGAAACCTTGTAAAACTTGCAGAGAAAAAGTGGAAGAGCTAACACACATTTTGGAAGTTAAGCAGATGCTCTCAATACTCTCTAAGTTTGCAGTGAAATATCACTACATGAAGTCCAACCCAAATATTTAATGTGAGTTGTCATAATTCTCTGGCATTGACAGTACTGTTTTACAGAATACTACAAAACTGACTGGCTCTTTTGCTTCTTTAACCATCAAGTATAATGATCTAACCAGAAATAGATGACATCAGATTGTTCCTTCCCTATGTGAATGCTGATTTCTCGTTCAGGATTAAGAGCTAATGCCACTAAAACTGCAACAGTGAAGGACTGTGAAGATGATTTTTTTTTCATAGTAGTAGTCAAATACAGAACCTTAAAAGTCATGCAGTATTCTGTTAAAGAAAATCAGGATAGTAAATGCAGAAATAGTGCTGATATGTAGTCAGGTAAACTTTGTATAGCTCCAGTTATGCCTACACAATGGTCACTTCTTTTATCAATTCTGTGGATATTTAAGAGTTTGATATCTCTTTAATATTAATCTTATTCTGTTCTAAGTAGATAATAAAGTGTAGGCTCCCAGTTCAGACCACCTGAAGACAAAAGGTAAAACACCAATACTAAAACTAGAAATCACATTTTCAAGTATTAAAACTAATAGGTTATAATTGAGCCATAGAATGATACAGAAATTAGGAGATTTAAAAATCAGCTGAACAATGACTGCTTTTAAGAAACTGTCAGGAGCAATACTTTAGTCCTGTACCCACACTTCTTAGGTCCTCATTCATACTGCAAAAATCAGAAGCCATATACAAGTTTAGATTGGTGAATAAATCAAATATAATACAGAATGGTGGGATGACTATATTTCATTCCTTATATTTGGAAGAAGAAAACAGCCATTATTGGCAATAGAGCATGGTGTACACTGTATCTATTTAAAGCTTACTAAAACCAGGAGGAAGACAAGTGTTTTGTAGTAAAATCTCATTGTAAAAAAACAATTAGGAAAAAAGTATGTTTAATGAACATACATAAATTAGCATATATACTTCACACCTTTATCTTAAAAACGGAATCTGACAACCCATATTACTGCCTGAAGGAGTATCAGAACAAGCAAAGCATACTATGAATAAAATTATGAGCACTGAATGCCTATGATCAAGGTTTTGCAATAATTAACTGCCTATTACTCCACTCATATATGACTGCTATCATACTTAACCTTATGTGTATATTAGCATTAGGTACAATTAATTGCTATGTCTGTCTGCTTCATTCTCTGGTTTATGATGTAAAATCTGGTTGTATGAACCTTCCATGCAGTCACTGTTGAAAGCATTCCCAGTGAATGGTGTTTAACAGGGTTTCCCTTTTCCTTTTGATAAGGTACCTTCTCTTCAAACCTAGGAAGAAGTTGTGCATGCCTTAATTTGAATTTATGGTCCTCAGCGTTATTCAGAAGCACTACTACATGAGCTGAACTAATTAATTTTAATTAATTTGATTTGTTGCAAATTTTTTAGTAGAGGAGCTGTTTGCTTAGGACTGTCGGAGTTACAGAGATAGGAGGTAGAGTGTAGCATTAGACGTGACCCAAAATAATGTATTCCATATCTTCTCTACATCAATCAGTGCAAGGTAGTTTACTATCTCTTTCAGACCCAGAGTTGGCAGGAGAACCTCTGTGTTTTACCCCAGTTCACGGAAAGGGGAGGGGTGCTGGGAACAGACACGTGGAGCTCTCTGTTTTGTTCTTTCCAGACTCTTGAGAACCTCAGAAAGCGGGGCACTCTGACAGGCTGTGAGCCACGGCCTCCCAGGAACTGATGGAATAAAAGACAGACAGCGACCCTTGCCACGGTTGCTATAGCAACCACTGCTTTTGCAGCCTGGGGAGATGTTTCTCTGGACTTTGCACCACTGCTGCTCAGGACAGCTGCCTGTCGCCAAGAGTCAGAGCCGTTCCACAAGCTTCCAGCTGCTGAGGGGGTTTGCCCTATATCTGATGAGAAGTTTCTTCTGGTGTTTCAGCAGTGCCGACTCCTTTAGGAGAAAAATATATTTTCTAGAATTTGTTTTTTCCCTGCTCCCATTGTTGCCTTAGGAAGGCAGCAGTTTTGGAGCCACAGATGCACATTTGGTGTGTTCTTGACTTTGTTCCCCATCTTGGCCACATGGCCCAGAGAGTGGAATCTACACCATTTTGTCTCTGTTCCCTGGGACAGTTTGGGGGACCTCCTTGCATTTGTGGGTGAGGGTGTAACTGTTTGCCTCTATATTTCTTGGTTATTGCTGTTCTCTTTTAGTAGATTGTTTTTTCTTTTTCACATATCTCTTCAAATTTGTCTCTCCTCAGTGGTAGAGGGGATAGGTTGAAAACTAAGGGGAGGGAAGTTACTGCAGAGTCTCTGCCCTGTAAAATTGCATTAAATGAAGACATATTTGGCACCCAGCTAAAAGGGGGTCAAGAGAGAAAATGAAAAAATAACAAATTTGACCAAATAATTTCTATATTGGGTACAGAACTCCCTGGTTACCACATTACTTGGTCCAATCATGGCACTATGGCACCTAACCTTGTATATGCATCCAAATATGTGGAACCATCGTCCCGTGATAGTGCTTTTCTTCAGATCAGGGAGAGGAACTAAGATACAGTTGATGCAGTTTGTGGTACTAGTTTATAGAATGAGAACATCAAAGGCAATGAAGCTCGTTTGGTAAATGCATTCATTGTTGTTTGCCTATCCTGATCTGGGTTGCTATGTCTGGCAATATATGTCTAAATATATTATTTATATTAATAAATAATATTATTTATTAATAATCACATACAGCCTGTGGAGGGAAGAGAAGATAATTTTTCCTTTTGCCTTTCACCTCCTTCTCCCCTTCAGATCTAACACATCACTTCTTGAGAAACCTGAATTCCCTCTAGACACTATGGACACTGTGGGAGTTCAACTGGTTGGGATGGATAGGGACCTGGTCTTCGTCAATAACGGAGGCATCAGCTTAAGGCCTTGGGATGTGGAATGTTAAGGAAGGAAACATCTAGCGGGGTTATGGTGAGAAGCATGGAATCATGGGAGTTATTATGTTAATGTTATTCCATATTAGGCAATGTCTCTAGTTCTTGTTTCTGATTGGTTTTCCATACATGGTTATGTTTGTTGTTCTCACTGATGATTGGTTCTCTGCCCTCAGATATATTGTTGAGTTTGCCCCATTGTCTCGTCTTCGAGGATCATGCCATACAGTGCAAGGCTTTTGCTTACTTCGTTATTTTCACTCATTATTAAAGTTCTTTATTTTTTGGATATCTTCATCATTCCTGTCCCTATTTCTTTTGCCACACAACTCCCTGCCGGTCCGGTCCTGAGGTCACGTGCGCCAGCGTGACAGGACACCATACTCTCCTTGCAGGTTCTGCTTGGTCTCCTCTGTACAGTCTACAACACATTTGGAGTCTGGATGGAGATTTCTAGAGACGTGAGATTTACGATGATAGTCTGTTCCATGGTCCTCTGCTTTATTTCCAGAAATGGTTGCTGTATCTTTAAAGCCTAGGATTGTAGTGTGTGGGACTGGGAAGTGGGGAGCTTTGGGCTTTTGGTGGGCATTTTTGAAGCCTCACTGCCCAGGTGTTCCATGGTACTGCGCGGTTTGGGTTTGTTGGCCCAGGCACAAAGCTTTCTCCTCCTCTGGCTTGGAGAAGCTGCAGCAGCAATTTTTCAGCTGCCTTGAGGTGAACTGAACAGCTGCTGGTCCAAGACTGCAGCAGTGGGACTGGCTGGAGCAGGGCTGCCGCATTTCAGCCTCAAGCCTTAGGGAGCTAAGCCAGGGATGAAAAAGCACACCAAGAGGCTCCAGCCCAGCTGTGTGTCTGCTTTGAAGAGGGGGTCAATGCCAGAGAGTCACCAGGTTTTTGCCTCCTTCTGGGACTCCTCCATGGAGTATCTAGTACCCTCAGCGTGAAAGCCTGTGCTGTCTGGTACCACCTGTCAGGGAGTATAGTTTGGAAGTCCCCCTCTGAACAAATACGAAACTCTGATAAGGTAGCAGAATATTTGAAATAAAATTGCTGTGTCAGTTCCGGAAAGGGGCAACTTACTGCTCTGTGCTGGGCCCTAGTTAATGCCTACCTGCATGCTTCTTGTTACTATACAGTGGCAGCTACGACCAGAAGAGAAGGAGAGCAAATTGGCAGACACCACAGCCACTCAGGCCGCAGTTAAACAAGATGGACAGCCTAAGCTAATAGCAGGTCGCCCCTGTCCAAAGGAGGACTGGGCAAACCCAGTTGCCCAGTAAGACAAGTTTTAGGGAGAATGTTCAAGGGGAACGTCCCTTCAATATGTCATGCCAACAGTACTACCTAGAGCAAGCGGATCACTCTGATGACACATCAAGTTCAGATGGGAAATCCTAATGACTCTGAGATCTTGGAAATTACCACAAACTGGCCTGAAGGTGAGCGTTTTGGACTATCATCTGAAGAGGTGGAGGATTAGGTGGAATATGCTGAGGAGGCCCCACCATATAACTAACCACCGGAAAGTGAGAGGTGACACACTCTCTTCACTGACAGTTCCTGCCACATCATAGGGACAAGTCAAAAATGGAAAGCTGCCATACTGGAGCCTAAGCAGCAAGTCACAGAAACTACCAAAGGAAAAGGTGGATCAAGCCAGGATGAAGAGCTGAAAACCCATCTGGTTTTGGATATTGCCGATTGAGAGAAGTGGCCAGCACTATTCCTTTATACTGACTTGTGGATGGTAGCAAACACTCTGTGGGGGCTGCTGAAATGATGAGAAAAGGCCAATTTGCACTGAAGAAGGAAATTTGTCAAGGCTGCAAAAATCTGGGTAGACATTGCTGCTAGGGTAGAGAAGCTGACCACAGAAGTTTGTCATGTGGATGCCTAGATGCCTATGAGTTGGGCTAATGAGGAGCATTGCAACAACAAATAGGTAGATTGGGCTGCCAAAATTAAAGGTAGATCTGGACTGGCAACACGGGCTCTGTGGGCCTTGGATCAACATGAACTCAAACCCAAAACTTCAGTGTGCTAAAGTTGCTAAAGATTACGGAGAGTTATTTCTAGTTTGGTGGACCCAGGTCATGAGGTGCTTCAGGTCATGAGGGAAGTGATGCAACATACTAATGGGATTACGACTGAAGGGTGGACTTAACCATGGACACCATATCCCAGGTAATCCATGATTGTGAAACAAGCGCCAAGCAGGCCAAGCAGGTAAAACCCATTAGTACAGGACACAATGGGCTAAATATAAATATGGAGAGGCCTGGCAGATGGATTACATCATACCCACCAAGCAGGTGGGTATGATGGATGGATTGCAGCAAACCCACCAAGGGAGGCCCTACATGCTCACAATGGTAGAAGCAACCACTGGATGGCTTCTGAAGCACTGAATACCTACCCTGTACCTCACGCCTCTCCTGTGGCAACATGGCACCCCAGAAGGACATGAGTAAGACAGTGGGACTCATGTTAAAAAGAACCTCATGGACACCTGGGCTAGGGAACATGGTATTCAGTGGGTGTATCACATTCTCTATCACCCACGAGCCACTGGGAAAGTCAAATAGTGCAATGGATTGCTAGAAACCACACCGAAGGCAATGGGTGGTGGAACCTTCAAACACTGGGATCTGTGTTTACCAAAGACCTCCCGGTTACTTAACACTAACTCCACTAACCAAGTGGCTCCACTAAACCAAGCTAGCCCTGCCCAGTCAGAATCCCTGCATATAGCAGACGAAGATAAAGTCCCCATGGTGCATATGGTGCATGTTTGGATTAGTCCCATCTCAAGCAAAGGCAAACCCATCCACGGGATTGTTTTTGCTCAAGGACCTGGTTACATTTGGTGGCTAATACAGAGAGATGGGGAATATTGTGTACCTCAAGGTGACCTGATGCTGGTGAGAACCATCTGTAATATTGAATTATATATGTAATATTGGTTGTTGAATGACACTGCTACCATACGTCATAAAATATCCTCAGCAATGAATACTGAGCAATGAGACTGCTCAAGTTGCACCAGTAATGGACTAAAATAAACGTCTTGGGGGAACAGTCACTGACCACTTAAACAATACCTGTATCAATATAGTTATTTGTACGTGTATATGGCTACAGTTGAAAGGTATGAACATCTGGATGTCATGTGCATGGTATAGAATAACAATGTCCTGGGTACAGAGTTGGAGTTTTCAGTGCTGCTTATTATAAATATAATTCACATCAGCCTTAGGCATGGTTTCAGCAGAGATAATGCCATGGCTGGAAGAGGAAGGGGTCCATTTTCATCTGGCTCACCAAAGCGAAGTGATTAGCAGACCCTGGCAGTGTATGACCTGTGGGTCTCTTCCCATCGCCAAGCCCTCCAGGACATTTCTGCATGACAGCTGAGCTGAGAAGAGGCAGAGGGATCACTCCCAAATTCATAGCTCTAAAGTGATAGCTCCCAAAGTGACCAATCCAAAACTGCAGCCAGGAATGTCTGGGCCAAGGCTGCAGTTTTTGGTGCCCAGTGGGATGATGTCCCTCTCCCCCAATAGGGCAGCAACATGAGGCAGTGGCACTGAAACCAACTGAGTCCAGCTGAGCTGAAAGGGAGTCCAGCAGGTGGCAGGAAGAGGTAGCAAGCGGTAGGAGTGACGTTCCAGACACACACCCCTGCTGTCACACAGAGGGAACAGGAAAACTGGGAGTGCAGGCCTGGACCTGCCCCAGACAACCCCAGCACATCCCATCTCCCACCAGAATCACACCATAACCCCCTGCATTCCTGGTTTGTTTTTTTTTTCTTCCAGAGGGGAAGGTTAAGCCAGGAGAGCCTCTCTACCTCTATTTTGTCTTTGTCCTCTGGGGCACATGAACTGCCTGGGTGGCAGCTATCTTGTGTTCTTTGTTCTCAGAGGAATCAGTTGACTCAGCATCTGTGTATCTAGTGACTTTTGTTTTGTTGTTACTGTTTTCTTCTAGTAAGATGCTATTCTTTTCACTTATATCTTTTTTGCATTTGTCTCTCCTTAGACATGGAGAAGGGAGGTAACATTTCAGAGTCACTGCACCATACAATTGTCTTACACTAAGACAAGGACAACAACTGGAAATGCTAAATGAAATACATTCAAAGCAGTTGTTGCTGGAGGTATAATATAGAAATCTAGCAGTCTTGGCTAATGGAAGTTTAACGAGAAATCAGCAGATTCTTTTTAAAGATAGCGATTTCATACTTGTCAGCATACTTAATTGAATCTTAAACAATAGCATTGGTAAGAATCTTCAATATCATCCAGTTTGGATGTTCTTTAGTGTTCACTTTATAAGAAGTTATCTATCCTAATACATTTTCATTTTGTCCAAAAGTAATATATTTTTAAGGCATTTAAGCAGATTCAATGAGGATAAGAATGTCTTCTGTGTATTCACTTAACACCATCCAGGAATTAAAGATCTATGAAATGAGCTTGACCAACATCTGGTCCTTTATTAATTGAGAAATTTTTCCAGTTTAATGCTTTAAGTCTGGGGAAAATATAGTTTTTTAAGACTACTGGACTGTAAGGAAGAAGGCTGTAACATGTTTATGCCTCTAAATGGGATGAGAAATTACCTTTTGTGTTTAAATGGAAAAAGTGAACGTTTATGAGTAAAAATTTTGTCCAAAATAGATGTTTTTACTAGCATATCAAAACTATGTTACAATTGTCCTGGCAATAGTAATTGATACAAATCCAACTAGCCAGTTGAAGTGATGTGAATATGAACAAATTATCATCAGGAATTACTTTCAAAATGCACGATTCATCAACTGAACAGACAACTTGCATAGTTCTGTTGTTTCACATCATTAGTAACACAGCTCTTAGAAAAAAATCTCAGATTCAGAGGTTGTGGATGTGGGTTGTGAAACAGGCTATAAGATAAACACACAGGACAAAAGGAGCAGGACGTGTTAGCAGGCAACCAGCGCGGAGTCAGGCAAACAGTAACTGTTTTATTTCAGTCTGATATATCTTGGAACATTAAATAAAATCAGCATTTTAAAAGGATACTGGAATTATTTCAACCAACCCATTATACCACCACCTATATTTTGCTAAGAGTTCATTTAACTATAAAAAGATGAATTCAAATGTCTAGAAAGCCCAACATTTAGTGTATTATTCATATTTTTAAAAAAGCATATGTTTAGAATAAAATGCCATCACCTTTGTAATCTTTAGGGAAGCACCAATTTTTTCAAGTCAGTAATAACTTGTGAATGTAGATAATTAAAAATAAATTTATTTTCAAAATATGCTGAAATATCAAATAATATAGATGACATACTGTGTGAACCTGATATGAATCACTTAAACACTTTTTTCTGTATACTGTTCCTTTCTATGTTGCATGTGGCTAATCCAGGGGGAAAAAAAAAGTAGTATATTTTTCAGATAGATACAGCAAAACACATCAGCACAGGTAAACACAGGAATCACTGAAGTTTTCTGCTGGTCAGCTTACACTTCAGAATATGAGGTCAGAATGACTAGCACTGGAAGGGCTTGTTTCTCCTCATAAATAAGAAGCAAGAGAGGAAGTCTTGGCTTGCACATCCACAAGGTAAGAAAGTGCAAGGGGGAAGTATTCGGTAACCTAGGAAGATCAAGTGATTCCAGCTCAGGTTTCCTTAGCAATGTATCAATGTGCTCTCCTTGCTCATAAATAGCATCAATATATCCATTTATGTAAATTGCTATACATAACTATTTTTTGTGATCCTTTTTGTTTCTCTCTATTGAATTGTAGAAAGTAAAGAAGTTAAATGTGTTTGCAGAGATGCAGAGAAAAATTTTCAGTGTACCTGCAAAAAGCATGCTGGGCAGTCCCCATTATTTACTTCTTTAGACAACACCATGACATCTACTGCATGCCTGAAGTTGCTTATCTGACTTTCTGAACTAAGAACACTGTACACTTGTGCAAATGCATATATTTCAAATACATACGCATACAACATACTTTTATATACCTATATGTACACATACACATACCTATACTCATGCAAGTAACAGAGCAAGTAATGATGCAGGCATTCATGAGGGCTGATTTTATGGAAGAAGGGGGTCAGTAACACTATGTTTAAGCTAAGTGCTTGGAGGTAAATATTCAAAGGATTACATCTTCTCAGTAATTTAAAATAACTTGGTAATTGTGGATTGGATTTAATTCTTTTGAGCATTAATATAATTTTTCAAGAATATCAAAGAAGGAAGTATGTTATGATCAAAGTGCCAAAGATATTTTCATTCAGCAAATGCATACGACTTGACTGCCTATGATTACATGATAGAAATGCAGCTACTAAAAATACCCTGCTCTTTACATTATAAGCTACTTGTTCTCTCTCTTTACGCCTCTCCTTTTTTTATTTCAGCTTACAAAGCTTTTCCATTATGGATGTTGAAAACCCAATGTAAATACTTTAAAGGATTAAACTTTCAAATATGGTTACTGTGGCATATGTATGTTCTGTAAATACAAATACAAGATATATCTGCTGAGAAATTATATTTGATAATCACACAGCGTTGAGGCTTAGGAGTATAAAAAATTCATATTCTGTCAACAAGAAACTTTCTCCATTTTTTAAGGAGGGGCTACTACAATAGCATAAAAAGATTAGGATTTTAAAAATATAAGATTATTATGGGTGTAGTATAATACCCTTCTTAATGCACTGAAATTTTAACAAATACTAATTTTCTTAACCTTAGAAGGATTTCACTCAGTTCATAACTTGCAGAAAAAAATGTGCTATGCAAGCAAGACACTTAGGGGAACCAGGAAGCTGACCTGTATTGGTAAAAAATGGTTTTACTCAAATTTAAGCAAATCCTGGGCTGCTAAGAAACCTTGTCCTTTCATGCCCATTATAAAGAAAAAATATTGCTGTTTGGCCTGCACCCAGAATACCCCAGTTTTTCTGAGGACCAAAAAAATGTATTTCGACAAGCCCAGAAATTTAGAAGATGCTTCTTATTTTATTTTCAAAAATTGGTACCTGTTGTCATAACCCTGTCTTACTCTTCCTGAAGATTTCCAGGGACAGACTGAAAATGCAACAACTGACTGAAGCAGAGATACCATCCCAAAGAAGAGCAAAATAATCTGTAGATAAAAATCAACACAGCCCAACAAATAAATTTAAGACTAGCATACTAAAAAAACAGAAAGGAGATGGAGATAGATAAACAGGATCTCTGTCCACATTAGGCTTCATTATTGGTCATTCAGGTCTTTCACTGCTGAGCTGCAATCCTTTACAGAAAGAGTTTGTTTTCATTAGGAACTGAAAAACTAGCAACTTCTCCTGTTCATTCCAAGAAAGACAATATTGCCTACATCAGTGTAAACTAATATTTACATCCAGAAACGAGAAAGCCACAAAAGCTAAGAAGAGAAAGGTAGGTGAAATGATAACTGACAGTTTTGGAAATTCATCATGCGGACTTGACACCTTGCAACCAAGTGGAAAGGGAGAGCACTAGAAGAAATAGCACCTCCGAATGAATTGGCAAAGACCTGTACTTCCTCTGCTCAGTGGCCTTTCCAAAGCCACTCTTTAAACTGTTATTTACTAGAGGAAAAAAGATTAATAAACAAAAGTGAATTTCATCTGTTTTAGCCCACTACAAAGACTGCTGACTCTACAGAATAGCATGCTGAGCTCTGGAATGGAAAAGTGAAGTTATGGAAAGCATCTATAGAAAGTTAATGTCATAAATCTATGTATTAAATACATTTTAAAATCATGCTGATTAATTTACTCAAAATGTATACACATGGACATCTTTTAACTTTAAATAGTTTTCCCTCTATTTCAAGATACTTTGTTTAGAGCAATTTCTCAATATGGGAATAATTAAACAGAAATATGACATAATGAAAAAATACATCTCACATATTTTAATATATCTCATATTTACTGTAATTTTTTCCACTCCTTCATTCTTTAGAAAGTTAAATTCTAGAGTTTTGCTTTAAAAATAATAAAATATTATTTAAAATCTTGTTTTAAAAATCATAAGGCTCTAGTTTTCAAATTAACTCAGTAGAATATTTTAAATTGTAATATTTGCTTTACTAGTAAAAGTAAAGCAAATTTACTAATTTGCTAATTCCTCAGGAATTGAGGAATTTTCTTCTACTTAATAACTACAGAAGGAATTGGCCTATTACATTGTTTTTTATTAATCCATCACTGTTGCGATAGCCAAAACCTGGTGGTATATCTGCAACCAGGAAATTCATGAACACATGCATTTACAACTTCTACTGACAGAAATCCAATTTGGTGAACATTTTTTTTACAGATATATACCTTCTTTAACATAATTTTCAAGAGGAAACACACATTTCATAGCTAAAAATCAAGAAAGTACCTTCAGAAAGTTGAACAGGTTGGCCTTTGCCTGCCAAGACCATTGCAGCTTTGGTCAGAGATGTGAGGGGAACAAGGGAAGGCATACAGCACGCTGTCATGCTGCAGTTTGATACAGTGAGGATTTTACTAATTCCTTAACACATGAGAAAGAATGACTGTGGGATGGTTGTATCTTTCTAATTCAAATGACTCATGGGAGACATGAGAGTGACAGAGAAAGGGTCTCTTATATCCTGGTGAAGTCCCCACCTGCCAGGCTCCTGCCTTTGTCTCTCTGCCTGATGAACTTTAAAAGGTTTGGATTTAATCTTGGAACAGGTTGGGAACATATTTCTAAATCTCAGAAATTCTCCTATGACAGGAATATAATTTATCTGTCAAGTATATAGAAATCATAGAATCATAGAAACATTAATGTTGGAAAAGACCTCCTGGATCATTAAGTGCAACCTTTGACTGAACACCACCATGTGAGCTAAACCATAGCACTAAGTGCCACATTTAGTCCTTTCCTGAATGCTATCTGGGGTGGTGGCTCCACCACTTCCCTGGACAGTCCATTCCAGTGTAACAACCCCTTCAGTGAAGAAATTCTTCCTGATGTCCCACACAGGACTTCTGAACTTCTGAAACTGAACTTCCCACAATGCAGTTTGAGGCCATTTCTTCTTGTCCTGTCATTAGCTGACTGGAAGAAGAGACTAACACCTACCTCGCTACACCCTCCTTTCAGGCTACTGTAGAGAGCGATAAGGTTTCCCATGAGCCTCCTTTTCTCCATGCTAAACAACCCCAGCTCTCATCCAAACTGTGACCCTCCTCATATAACCTGCTTCCTAGACCCTCCACCAGCTCTTTTTGGACATTTTTGGACCCTTTTTGGACTCACTGCCCTGGTCCCACTGGCCACGCTATTTCTGATAAAGACCAGGACACCACTGGCCTTCTCGGCCACCTGGGCGCACTCTGGCTCATGTTCAGCAGCCAGCTGTCAATCTGCATCCCCAGGTCCTTTTCTGCTGGGCCACTCTCCAGCCACTCTTCCCCCAGCCTGCAGTACTGCACGGGGCTGATGTGACCCAAGTGCAGGAACCAGCCCCGGCCCTATGGAGCCTCACTGCAGCGGCCTCGGCCCCTCGGCCCCTCGGCCTGTCCACATCACTGCAGAGGCTGCCCGTGCTCCAGCACATCAACACTCCTGCCCAGCTCAGTGCTGTCTGCAGACTTACTGAGGGTACCCTCAATCCCCTCACCCACACCATCAATAAAGACATTAAGCAGGGCTGGACCCAGTGCTGAGCCTTGGGGATTCCCAGTACTGACTGACCAACTGCAGCACCATTCACCCCCACGCCTGTTATTGTACCAGCTGGATTGTACTGATAAATACAAAACCCAGCCCAGTTTCATAAATTGGGACCTGGGTTGACAGACAGAGAACTTCACCTATCACATTTCATCCTGGGCTGCAAACATCTCACTGGTCAGGAGCTGGGCTCTGTGAGCTGTCTAGACCTGGGAGTTTTGAATTCCCTACATAAGATGGCTCTCAACAGTAAAATATGCATTTGTCACATGGAGCTTTGGCGTGTGTGTTGTCCCTGTCTCCAACCACCAACCCCACGGAACACATGGAATTAAACCCTGGGCCCAGCCTTCCAGCCAGTTCTTAACCCAGTGAAATGTGCACTTGCCCAAGCCATGGGCTGCCAGCTTCTCCAGGAGAATGCTGTGATCAAAGGCTTCACTGAAGTCCAGGTACACAACATCTACAGCCTCTCCTTATTCACTAAGCAAGCCACCTGGTCATAAAAGGAGATCAGAGTGGTTAAGCAGGACCACTGCTTTTTCTAAACCTGTGCTGGTTGGGCCTGATTCCATGGTTGTCCTATAGATGCTGCATGATGGCTTTCGAGATTATCTCCATAACCTTGCTGGACACTGAGGTCAGGCTGACAGGCCTGCAGAACCCCAGGTCCTCCTTCTCACCCTTCTATTGGATGGGCATCACATTGGTCAGCCTCCAGTCATCTGAGACATCCCTAGATAACCAGAACTGATGATAAATGATGGAGAATGGTGTGGAGTCCACTCTTCAGAAGACCAAGTTAGAAGTTTTGTTGACAATCCAGATACTAATTGAAAATTTTGGAACACTGGAAAAAAAAAAAGGGCAGACAGGTAGAGCCTAAAATATCTGGAAAATAGGTATTATTTAATACCATTTTCAGCATTTTAAACAGGAATGTTAATTTCTTTGCAGCTGCTTAAACATTTCAGGAGAACATAGCACTAAGCAACAGCATTAGATCGACACTGACTAGGATAGGTCTGAGATATCAAAAAGATAAAACCCATAATAATTCATTGCACTATTTTAACTCCTGGTAATGTAGTTTGTATTTCTAAAGATCAGAAATCAGCACAAAGCTCTGTGCTTTTATAAAAAGAATAATTCCTGCATAAAAAACAGTCAAAGAAATAAAGAAATTAGGGATATTACAATAAATGAGACCATGAAGCCAAAGTTAATGCAATGTTTCTCTCTTTTTTGAAATTCTAATTTTTGCTACATTTCTGCTCAAAATAAACAGCATTCTGGAGCACCCTGTGCAGTTTATTCTAGGATAAAATATTAAAAGACTAAACAGTTGAAAAGATATTGGAATAGTTTTAATTATTCAGTATTTTTAATGAGCTTGACATATTCAGAAATTACAAAGAGCCTTAGGACCATAAAACCTACTGTGTCTGCTGCAGCTGGCACCTGGAATGTCTATTTCATCCTAAGTAGCAGTTTTTCTGATTTCTAAGTATCTAAAACAGTCACAGATATGGCTGAAACCATGAAAATAGAAGTGGACCCTGTGTAAAAGTATTACATTTGTATTATAATTACAACACTTCTTAGTGAGTGAGTCACTTCCAAAGAAGACATGATGTGCTTGTAATGGCTATTTAAGATTCTTATGAGCATAAGAACGTTTGACAGGTTGTAGAATCCCAGAAGATAAGGGGCTCCAGCACCAATAGCCAGATGGAACCACTGTGAGAAAGAAAAAGATGTGGCTGCAGATGGAGGCTATGCACAGGTAGGGCAGCACTTACCCAAGACACACATCCTTGTTCTAGTTCCTGAAGGTAAGTACAACCCAGCACAGTACAACCACAACAATGAGGCCAAGAAGTAGGCATGGACTGCAGGGGGGAAACAAGGCCACCCAAGACTCCCAAGGCCTCCCACCCATCTCCAGAAAGATCTGAAAGAATGGATTGTGCATGGTAGCTAATTTGCATAGAAAGCGAGACAGCTATGCTCAGGGTGGGGAAAAGCCACAGGAGCGTACTCCCCCTGAGCCTGGATGCGTGCCACATGTCCCTGGCCTTTCTGCTGGCTAGACTGACACTGGAACTGATTGATTGACTGATTGACTGATGATTGATTTCCCTCCATTTTCCATGACAAGCTTGTAATTTATAATAAAATTTGGTGAGTTTTTGTGGACTCTCTGACTTTTATAATTTCTTTTGACCACATGAATCTACAAATCTTGGGTGCTCCCTTTCCCCTAAGAGTGAGATGTCACACAAGCACAAAATGATGACAGGTCTGGCTAATTTTTATCCTAAACTTATACAAACTGTGGTTAAATAAACAGCACACCTACATTTTCTAGCTTAAATAGTCCCTCCCAACCAACTTTTAACACCTCTATTCTCTTTTTCAGATGTGGGCATACTGATGTTTAAAACCCAACTGCAGTGCTGCAGAAAACAGACAAGTATATTTTTCCATCAAAAAGACTCCACCTCTTTCTCATAAAAGATATGTAAAAAGAAGAAAGGGTATTTGTATAGAATTTCATTCTCTGCCTTGAAATTTCTTTTAACTGTAAAGATGCACACTCTAAAATCCACATAGAAAAGTCATTAGAATATCAGGACATGTGGGTACCACAGAAAAGATTAACTTAACATTAGGCAAGTATATGTAAAAAAAAGCACAATGGAGTGTTTGTAAAATGCCTTTAAATAGTTTAATAAAATTGATATCATGCTAAAGTAGGAGAGGAAATGTTTACATATACATGTACATGTATACATGGTATAAGTTTTGCCCATGTTTGTGCAAGCAAAAGATAACCTCCTCTCCTTCTCACATCCACCACTACTGCTGTAAATTCTATCAGCTCAGAGAAGCCAAAAGAGAAGAGACAACATCACTGACAGCACAAAATATGGAAAAGGTAGAAACATGGAAACAGACACTCTTAAGCAGTTTCTTTCTTTTTAGCAAATCTGCAATATTTGCACACAGATCTGCCTTGAAAATTTGTAAACTAGGAATATTCACACATGCAGAGAAGCAAGGTGCAACTCCTTGCACAATACAGCATCACCAAGAAAAGATAAAGGGAATTCCTTCTGACATCTATTTAACAGATGAAAATATTTTTAAGACTAAAAGCATATAAAAACTTCATGGAATTAGCTGAAATCCCACCCTCACCACCCTACCACCCCCCATCCCCCTCCCCGAAATAGAAGGCATGAAGATAAAAGGAACAAAACATATGTGCATAGAAAGCTGGGTCAAAAAAAACCCAATTATATTAATCAGCACACATTATTTGTTTATGCCAGAGAAAATTTTGTCTGGATTAATATTCTCAGTATCTGTAAATGGTATTGCAGATCATAAAGCTGTTAATCATGTAAAAATCAGTGTTTGCTAGACAGACATATCAACTATGGATATTATTAACTCATAATAATTTTTTACAAAAGTCAAAGAGAGCAACAATTTAAAAGGCTCATGGCAAAATTGTATTAAAATTGTTAAGTATGTTTCAATGTAAAAATATAAACCCAAAGAATAAACCACCAAGGAAGTTCTAGTAGTAGTACATCTAGAACTCCATTTGGTACTACTACACTACATAGCAGTGCATAGCAAAATAGAATGGGCACCTTCTGGAAAGTTGTGTAGAAATCTGAGAACAAGATTAGTTGACTTGCTAATAAATAATGTTCAAAATAAAAAGTTTAAATACTGAGAAGAAAAGTCCAGTAGACATATTCTGTGACAGAAATGAAAATATCTTAAGCTTTTCCATATAACAGTACACATATAAGATATGAAGATGACAGTACACATATGCCATTGTACAAGTATCTCCTTGCAAAACATGAGTGCAAGTGACATTTCTCCTTGCACTTAAAAGATGGACAGTGAAATGAAACAGGAGTAATTTAACAGAACAGAATAAATTTTTACATTCTTTTGCAAAAGCAAGAGGAGAGTTTTTGAACACAGCACTGCTGACACAAAGCTGACTGCTGGTGAAAGCTGCAGCCCTTCTTTTATATCCTTTCCTGGGCAAGACGCTAAAAACGTTGCTGGTCAGGAATGGCTACCACATGGCCAGCTATCTGCATGCCCAACGAGATCAAGTCAGTGCACGGGAATTGTTGACACCTTATGCTATAGTCAAGGATTTTATTACCTGAAGTACCCTTTCAGTTAGGAGAAGAAATTTGACTGATTTTTGGTCCTAAGAAACAATATTACTGTTTGCTGCTTTCTTTAGCCTCATTATGCTCATATTAGCTATCTATTCTGTATTAAAGACTCAACTTACAATGAGCTCAGTTTTCATTAATAAAAACCATATCCAAACACACACACAAAGGAAAAAAGCAAAGTAACAACAATTTATTAGGAGTTAATGTGTGCCACTTCCAAACAATGAATTGTAAGGCTCAGCATGTGACAGTTAATGGTCTTCATGCAGGCTGTGTGATAAAGCACAGGATGCATTAAGAAGTCCATTTTTCCCCTTTTAACTGCTAGTTCTATGGTCTCTTTATTTTTCTAAATTTGCTGAGCCTCTCTCTTTCTTTATGTTGTGGTAGTGAAGCAGATTGCTGATAGCACAATACCTAGCACAACACATCTTCTGCAGCAATTTTGCAGGTAATTTCCTCAGGCACAAAAGAGACAGCACGTATAGAACAGAGATAGTCTGTAATTTACTTGTGCATAACAAATTATCAGTTTTGTCACTTCTCTAACAAAATCAAAATAATTTTCGTATCTTAAATTGATTTTTAACTGTGCTATTACATTATTATCTAATACAAGTAGTATAATGCATATTTAATTTTATTTCAGAGATAAAACATTTTTGTAGAAGGAAGAGGAGGATAAACTGACAGAAAGTGAAACAATTCTTCATGTTAAAAATATCCAGCATGAAAACATAGTTGCAAGAAAGGTAGATTATAAAGTATGCATTTATCCAATAATTTTAAATACCATAATTACACTGACTGCTCATCAAAAGACTCTTAAGGCTCATTAAAATCATAAAAGATTTCTAATTAAATATATATTTAAATGAAGTTTCTATAACATATCTACATGGTACTTTAAATCAGACAATAAGGTTCTGGTGAAAAATCTAACTGAAGTTTAGGTAAGAATTAAAGCCTAAAGATGGGGGAAGAGTGGCTGCCTCTTAATCCAAATCGAGTATTACTGTGTTGTATCCATCTTTAGCCTGAACTTGTGCATAAAATAGTCAATCTTCATAAAATTTCATGTGCCAAATATTGTAGTAGTTTTTAAATGGAAATAGTAACTTTCCCAGTTATCAATTGATGCATGTGGCTTTTCCTTACATCTGATTTAATTGATGCTATTAGAAGGGGACAAGACGTGTGTTCCTATTAGTCAAAGCCAGGCTGAGGCACAAGCATCCACCCATGTGTGTTCTTAGTCACTTTATTTTGTCCCTTTCAGACATGACTGCCTCTTGGCCAGCCAAGGCACTACAGCACTGAGGCTTTGTCCAGTGCACTGGGATGGTCCTTCAATACTCATGTATTGACTCCCACTAAGTGCCCTTCTTTCAGACTACGCAGTTTCAAGTCCTTGAGGATTTACATCACTATCTTCTGACCTCAAATAACTTTGCTGTTTCTCAGGTTTATCAACAGCATTGCTCTTTCTCAATCTTATTAAGATGACTGTTCCCCATCCTTGAAGGATGTCACTATGACACAAGATTTCTTGTCTGGTCAAGCTCTTTATTGTCTTTTTGAGAACTGGACCAATGGACATTCACAAGTTTTACAACCCAATCTTCAGCCAGGTACCATAGGTTAAAGCTCAAAATGTATGCAAACATTGTCCATTAGAGTCTGAACTCGTTAAGTGCTATCTATTCACCATGAAAGCTGGAAGGGATATATAGAAGTCATCTAGCCCTGCACTAAAACCAGGTGTAACTATATTGGTTTGCTCATGTCCATGTCCAGAAAAGTCCTGAATTCCTCTATGCACAGAAACTCCACAGCATCTTTGGGCTCTTGCTCCAATGTTTGATGACCTTCAAATCCAGCATTAATATATGTAGCTATCCCTACCTATTTTCAATCTTTGTTGAACTGTATATAATTTGCTACCTATATTTATTAAGCTTTTTTTTCCAAATTTTAGATGTAGTTCTAGCAAAATAGTAAATATGAAGTTGTGTTATGTCTCTAAAAAGGGAGAGATGGCAAAGTTTGGCTTTTTCTCCATGTACTTTCAGTGAACATGAACAATTCAATCTATAGCTTCCTTTAAGGATGCTGAAATCCAGTATGGAAGTTCTCACTGGCATTTGGTGACACTCAAGGGTACAAAAGCTCCCTCTCATGGTCTGATGAAACAAGGGAAAACTCTCTGTGGGAATATCACCTGCAGGTGAGGTAAGGATATCCTTTTACAAAAAAAGTACCTATTCAAAAGAGGTCAATACTCATAGACCTCCAAGTGTACAGGAGTAAAGCATGCAGATAAGATTGTAACAGAAGAGTGACAAGCTCGCATGAAAAAGAACAGAGGTTTGGACACAGGTAAGGGCAAAGCTGCACTGATATATGAAAATGGGAAGAGGAAATATACGTCTTTCTGTCTTTGAGGAGCTCAGAAGATTGGGGTCTGGTCAAAAAAACCCGAACTGCCTCCTTATAAGAGAATTGGAAATGAAGTTCTTTGGTCTTCCGTATGGAGATTTCCGGTGGCACAATACACCTGATTTTTTAATACCTTATTCTCAAAACAGCCACATAGAGAAATGTATCTCTATTTAGCAGACTGCAAAAACAAGAAATAGAAAGATTAGAGTGGCCCATAGTTCACAGTCTTCTAAATTGCATTCTGGTTTTCACTGAAGAAGCAAAGGAACAAAATAATCCTTCAGCTCAGTTTTTTCCTTGTGCTCTATTCTCTTTGCTGCAAATGGTTTCATTAGAAACAAAGAGGCATTACTTTCATAAAAATCACTTGGGGCAATTTTTCTCTGTTGTTAAAGGGATCACAAGAGATGTTTGCTCTGGCTTCCTCATCCCTCCTGGTCACAGTGTCAGGTGAGTTCCTCTGCAACTGGGCAGTATTTTAGCAGTGGGTGAAGCTGGTAAGGCAGACATTCATTTCCAGAGCTCAATTTCAAAGGGAGGATATTTTATAAGGAATCTCAGCACATTAATATTGTGAGAGATCAGAAGTTTTGTCCATCTTTCCTGGCTCTTGAGAGCCTATATTCTAGCAGCAAAGGCTCCCTGTCCAGCCTGAGCAAAAAGAGTGGCACCACCTAGCATGTCTGGGCACTGCTAGCAGATTCTGTCTTTTCAGACAAAATAGTCTGAAAAGACAGAATACATACAGAGTCAATGATTTGAACTATTTTGTAGGATTTTCACTCTTCACTCTTTCTGTCTGCCAACTATATGATTGTTGATTTCCTGTTGGATATCTACTTAGTCATTTCCTCCTCCTCAATCTATCCATGTTTGAAATTCACAGATTCATAGAATGGTTTGGGTCAGAAGGGATCTTAAAGATCATCTCATTCTACCTCCCATCATGGGTGGAGATACATTCCACAAAACTAGGTTGCTCAAAGCCCCAGCCATCAAAAAGCTGTCCTGGACATTCCTCTTTTTTCTCTTTTCCCCTCTCATTCTCTCCAGTCTTTTCTCCAAATGCTCAAGGGGCAAAAGGCAAAAAGTTAGATCTGTTTCCTCCTATACACATAGTCTTCTGTGTGTGTTTACAAACAGAAGGATAAGAATATAGCACAAAAAGGGCTACAAAAAGATCTGAAAAAACCCCCAAAACTGAGCTGCAGTTTTAGCAATCAGCACTTGTAATTAGCCTACATAAATTCTAATGTTTACAGAAATACCAAGACCTCCTTGAAACTCCCAAAGATTAATTAGAAAGTCAGTGTTACAGATTTTTCTCTCTTGTGTAGTCATCTTGTGGATCTTACCATTAAGAACAAATAAATAAATGCTTAGTTAAGTGTAAACTGGTTGATAGGTGGTGAAAAAGAGTGGTCATCTTGGGTTTTATGTAAAAAGGCTATCCTGTCATTTTACTTTGGTGGACAAAACAATACCAAATAAAAGTAAATTATTCAAGTGCCTCGTATTATGAATTATTCAGAAAAACTCACTATTGTATTTCCAATATTAGTACAACATGCAAGAAGTACAGAGCTGCACACAGGGTACACTGTTTTCATATTATTTTTGTATTATCTGCACTAAAAATTTGAAACAAAACCAGGAAATCTACCAAAGCTATAATCTAGTATAAACAAACTACATACACTTTATGTCAAATGTATCTGTATATTGAAAGGTAATGTTATGTTTTTACCTTTCAACCATTGTATTCTCAGTCTGCCTCCAAGGATCACTATGTGATACAGTTACCTTGAAGGAGTACACGGGAGTCAGATGCCCTTTTAAAGCAAGATGAACAGCATATAAAATTTACTGACATCATTAATGCTTTCCACAGATTCCCTGGCACATTAAATGTTATATACTTGCCTCTATCTTGCACAATATGATAATAAACCATCATCACACTTAATTATTTTGTACACAAACCTCCTGACATAATACACAACTTGGGAAGTCAAGGCTATCTAAAAGCCATAATAGCTCCCATTCTACCCCTTTGATTTGCATTTTCTCAAGTAAGTTATAATTTTAAATTACTAGAGGAGGTATGTGTGTACAAATACCATTTGTACACACATAATCAAATATGCATTTGCTTATTATATTTGAGATTACTTAAACCATATTAAAAGACATGAGAACCTTTGACTTGTTCTGAGTAAATAATACAATCTTAGTACACTAAACAGAACAAATTTTGTAAATTTGACACAGGAAAACCTTAATTTTGTCATTTATGTATCTTGCCAAATAAAATCCTTGCTTGTTTAAGTACAATTTTTTTTTTTTTTTGCATGTTTAGGCAAAGAATGGGGCTACCATGGGAGGTTTTGGTCCAGCACAAGCCAGGCAGGAGAGATGCCTACTTTACAACTTTCCTGAAGATAAAAGGAACCTCTGGTTGTTTCTTCTCTTTTCGCTCCCTCCAGGGCAATGGACAGTATGAAAAGAAAGTGCAAACCCCCACAACAATTGAAGCAATGCCTAGCTTCAATTCAGAGGATTCAAGAACCTCTGCTTAACAGAATATTTGACTTTAAATACAGACAGCAGAATTTCTTAGGAACAAAAATAGTATTTAAAAAAAAGTAGATTAAAAATGTACACAAAATCCTTAGAGTCAAACCTGAACAGCATTTTAAGTTTTTTTTCTACAGAAATAAAAAAAGTATATTATTGATAAAATTGTCGGGACAGGTTTCCTATATCCTTTAAAATAAAATATCCACCTGTATTCTGAATGTTGAAATAGGATGAGATGTCAGATGCTAAGCACATCAGTGGGTCTTGGCAAAAGTAAATTTAAATAAGATATGTCGTGTGTTATGCACTGGTAGGAAGCACATGAATGAATTTGACCTGTCAGCTGAAAGTTGAAGGGAGCATGCCCAAGCTTTGATAAATCCTCCTGCTACTTTTATTAATTAACATCCTTAAAAATCTATGGCTACTGAAAGCACCCTTAGTATTTCACTTATTTCTTCTTCTAATCTCTTTTCTGTACCTGGAGTTATGTGATGGAAATTATATTCCTGAATTTCTCACATCACTGCATTTTAATCTTTCTTTTGTTTCAATCCACGTTTTGACAGCACACAAATTTTGTGAGGAAATGCCTGGGCTGATACTTTGAACCGATTCACCACCCAAGTGGCTACATTTGGGCTAAATGAGGTGTGAAGAGCCTCATCTAGGGCCATCTCTGTCTTTCTTCATGTAGCCTCAGAATAGCAGCTTCAGAAAATGATTTGTCACCACCCATCAATAGAAGATAAATTATTACCATTCTGACTTGTCAATGTGCTTGTCTTCACTTTGGCTGGCCTAATGATTGGCAGATCAAAGGGAACATTTCCAGCCTTTCTGGAGCATGATTATGACTGAGCACACTACTCCTCTATGCATCCTAGCCAGTAAAAACATTCAGGGAAAGCAAATTATTTCAATGTTTGGCATCGATGATTAGAGCATTAGCCATGAATGCTAGAGAAGTTTGTATTTGACAGTCAGGACTGTTCAGTTCTGACATTTATCCTCTCATTTTATTGCCTCTAGTAAGTGCAAAGTTGCAGCATTCATGTATGTGCAAAGAATGTGCCAGAGTGCAATAATATGGGTGAGGAGAATGACTTCAAAAAAATCACAACTCTTTGAGGCAAAAAGACAAACTATATGTAAAGCAAAAAAAAAAGTTCTAATTGATTTCACAGTTATTTTCTCAGACATATAAATAGGTCTGAAAATATATGGCTGCATAACTGTTTAAATGGCAGCTTACCTAAATTTTTTCTGAATTTTAAGAAGTCATAGCTTACCTCTTTGGATGAACCCTGTAATAAGACAACAGCTTTTAAAAATCACTTTGTTTTCCTTAGGACACAGAAAAGAAAATAATAAGAGTATTTTCAACAATGGCCACCTATACTCTAGTTTTAAAAAAGCCACATATTCGAAGTCTTCATTAAGGAATCAAGCTTTGCTAACTGAGCACTTGGAACTCTTAAGGGGGAAATTATTGTGTAAATGATGTACTTAATTGTTACTTGGGATATTGGATTATTTTGTTTCTTATAAAAGCAGCAATTAGAAGAATGTTATGTCTCTATAATACAATCACAAAATATTCAATATTTTTGTTAGAAAAGTGGTGCCAGCCTATATCCCATCAGACATCAAGTGCCACAGAAGCAGGGCATGGAATGGATGCTAGGTTAGTGAAAGCACTCGATCCAGATAAGGTACCTGGCCCTTACAACATCTAGCATATAATAGATCAGGGTCATGACTCTCACCCACAGTAAAGCACGTTAACTACCTGTCATGGGTTGGGAAATATATTCCCCAATATTAATAAGAGTGTACAGAATAAGCAAATTATTAACATGGGAGTATTCACCACATGAAACCAACACTCGTTCTATTGCCCTATCTGACTGGCCTTTCCTGCACATGATGTGAGGTGGAACAGAGTAATCACAGGGTCCTGGCCATGCCCTCCTGGCCCCTACAAAAGGAACCCTGTTCTGGCTGGAATCCGCAGGACACAGTCAGAGCAAACTCTGAATTGCCCATGGAATGGTGGTGGGATGAGACTCCTTGGAGGGATGAGACTCTCATACTTTGTGGGAAAAGCTGAACATGTGTAGACGAAAGACTCAGCAATATGAAGACAAGCTAAAAGAAACTGAAGAAAACAATTTCTTTAAATCTCACTAGAATTAGCTGTGGTTGGGATTTTAAGTGAAATAAATGAAGAAATTATATAGAAAACCATAACACAAAAGACAGTTGTTTTCTGTATCTGTTAAGACTGTACAGACATGTACAGACATAACTGGGGATAAAAACTGAGCCAGAAATTATATTAAAGAATGAAACAGATATTATGTGGATAGGTATTTTCAAATATGTATCAACTCAACCATTTCAGTAATCTGAAGTCTGGAGTCAGAGAGAAACACCTAGAAAAAAGATATATTAAAGAGAAACTAAATCCTTTCCCTATTTTTACACTCTCTGAACTGCCTGTCCAGAATATTCAGGGTCCTAGTTTCAGTTCATCCTACAAAAGACTAACTCATTTAGAAGTGAGGGATCTCACTGTCATCTGCTATGACAATGCTACAGTATAAACAGACATAGAACAATTCTTGCACAGATTCAAAAGGCTTCTTTGAAGTTTTAAAGTCAGATATGTGAGAAATGACCGCTCGCTTTAAAATTTTAGAAGGTTTATTAAACCTTAACAAATACAACAAAGGACTGAATAAAGAAAAAGGACAGTGCTGGGAGCATGGAACTAAACTGCCATGTGCTCACCCACAAGTGGCGGCCCCGCCGCTCATACCCAGGGGGTTGCACCAGGCAGCCCCGCCCCGGCGCCTCCCAGATCCTGCCGACTCTTCTTCGCCATCCCTCGGTGCAGACTTCCTTGACACCTCATTGGAGGTCAGGCATTGTCATGCTGCGTCTCCTCAGCAATGACCTTTTCCTATTCCCTGCTGCCCCATGCAAGGGGCACATGGACACACTTCTCTCCACCTGTCCCGGACAACCAAGGCTGTCCAGCGGCACCAACACAGAGCGGGAGAAGCGGACTATGCGGAGAACAGAGGGCATAGTCTGAAGAACAAACCACAATAACATAACCATACTTCAACAAAACTTTTCTTAACGTGCGCACAATATTAATCCCCTAATTGCTAGAATCAATTATCTTATTACCTATCTATAACAGGTACGTAAAAAGGTTTAAAAATATTGGTACTAATGGAAACCAATAATTTTAATAATTAAGGTTCATATACAATTTTTCTACTTAGCTCTGTCTTTTTAAGCACAGAACAGAGACAAATCTCTTATTTCAATATTGTATTTTCTACCAAGCATTCAATGAATGACTTTATATCTAACTTACCACACACTTTAAAGCTTGTATTATTATAATGTATTTTCTCTAATGCTTTTCTCTTGCAGGCATCACTGCCCAGTTGCTTCACAAACACTAAACCAGTATTTTAAAAATATTTGAAACAATATTTAAAACATTTTAAAATACTTAAAACCTTTTAGAAAATATTTAGCCAACATATTTTGAGAGAAATAGACATTACCCTATTTAATATATCACCAAACTGGAACAGGGATTAAAACCAAATTTGACTTTCTACTTTGAGACACCTTTAACACATTATTGCAGAATACTTGGCACCACACAATGGTTTCCTTTCTGAAAGAACATCTCACAGTGATTTAATCTACTGATGAATGCTCACGTCTGTTCCAAGTAAGATATCATAATCTCTGCTTCCAGTAGCCTGATCTGCACACTGCACAAACTCTGCCCCAAGTTGGCAAGAGTGGAAGAATTCAGCACACCATCCAAGTGCTAGGATACCTCCTCTTTCTGCAGCAGCCTGCCCTTCCACACGTTCCAGCCTCGGGAGCCAAGAAGCAGAGGTTATTCATACAGCAGCTCGGTTCATTGTGCAATCTCAGTCCAGCAACAGCACAACCCATGCTCTTCACAGAGTGAAGGTGTAATTATGTGAAAAGAAAGTACTGAATCCTGTAATTACAGCTCTCCCATGCTGCATGCAGAAAATGCTCATGTGTCAGGGTATCAGCTCTGCAATATTCTGTACAGATGTATGTATCTGAGGATAACACATTTTTCTTACAAGCATAGAAGCATATAAATCAAAAATATAATTAATTATTTGGTTGAGTATTTAACTTTATATGGTAATCAGATATACCCGAATTGGAATTTTATAGCTTCATATAGCAGAATTTTCTAAAAATTATCCAGTACAATAATTCTTCTGTCTCCTGACATAACAAGCCAAAATGTTAAATATTCTCTTCCTGTTATACTTTCATAATACCTGCTATTGTCATCAGAAACACAATAGAAGGACCTTACTGTGCATACATTATTTTCTTTTGATTAAACAGGTGCACTAGAATTTAAATAATTTAAAATCATAATTAAATGCCCCATTTTTTCATTGCCTTTTTTAATAAACACACTTTGGCAATTAAATTCTTAAAGGAGACATTTTTTCCTCCTTTTTGAAAGTAAGATTTCTAAATAATGAGAATAGACAGACTTATTCAATCTGGAAAGCTGCAAGACCTTACCCAGACTGATCTGGTTGTATCGTTCGTAAAGGGAACGACTCTTCCACATTATCCATAGTTTTACTTTACTCCTTCACAATGTTTTTGACTTGCTTAAAGTTGCTTATAATTTATAGGCTTCTAGATCAATTAAAAATGAAGGTTTTAAAACACTGAGGTGAAAGATTAATATCCACATTATAAAGAAAGGGTTTTTTTATTACAGCAAAGAGGGGGGGGAAATTGGTTAAATGGCTAAATACTTTTGTGGTAAGAAGTTGCTACAATAGAATCGGATATATTTTAAAAATTTAATATGAGAACCACCCAATACTCTGTATGTCCAGAAATCACTGCAGAACTTAGAAATTCTAAACCATGTTCTAGAAGGCCTACTTTTTGTAGTTAGATGCACCACATCATTTTCTCACAGGCTCAAAGTCAAGCCTTTTAGAAACATCTGGAAGGTAACACCAAAAAAATCAACAGAAGGTATTACTCACTTTCAAAGGATAGGCCAACATGGCAAAGGTGGGAGCACTCTCACACCAAGATAACACACATTGGCTCTAGAGTGAGCTAACACAACTAATGCTCAGTTACTGAGTTTGTAAGCAGGGTTTAAACACTTGAACAGTCTCTGGCTGGCTTTGTAGTGCTCTGACTTGTGTTACAAAAGAACCACAAGTTAGAAATCATATAGCCGCTAGTTAAGATGTACATATGATAACTTTTTTGCAATTGTTTTAGTTAATGATAAATACCGTACATTTTTATTAGAAAAATCATTATCCGCCCTCACCAAGTAATAATTTTGGCTTTAAGGTTTAGAGAAAGGCCATTATCTCAGCTTCTTCCACAGCAAATGCTACTATTTCTGGGTGTCTGACTCTACATGCCACAAGTTTCATTCACCTATCTGCCTTTGAGTAGTCTCTACTACCTTTTTCTAAAGCACACTGGTCAAGGAACAAAACCAAAGGAGAATATTAAATTGGGAAAAACCTGAGTTACTTGTTCTGGCAACAAAACAAAGTATCACTGGGTTTTGTAGAACTGGCATGACAATTATGAGAAGGATAAATATTCATGAAAACTTTTTTTCCAATAACTGGACTTCAATAATTCACATTACAGGCTAGTAGGGTGCATAAGCAATATCGTGTGATGAATATGTGTCAGTAAAGTTCATTGGAAAGGAAGTAACACAGATTATATAGGCATGCAACAATGACCTTGAGAATGGCATTTACAGAGGCACAAAAAATCATCAACTTGCTGTAACATTTAAGTCTTTTGTAGAAAATTTCAGGTTATGAAAGATGCAAGCATGTATTTATGGGGAAAAAACCCCCAAATTATAAGTAGTTGAAAGAAATAAATTACAAGGATTTATTCTTCTAGTATTCAGGTGATTTTCAAATAAATAAGAGTCCTTGAAAAAGAGTACACAATCTCAGACTATTCAGCCTATCAGTATTTTCCTAAGTATGATTTAAAAATAAACTGTTAAATTATTCTTTTCCATTTAATGAAATTTAATGGATGCCAAATCCCTTACACCCAAAACTGAAGGCAACCATATTGCATACATATACATCTCTATACATGTACTACAAACATACATCTGAAATAATACCATAAAACATTTACTTGTAAAAAATACCTCGGTTTAAAAAAGATCAATCTTTTTTATGATTTGAAAAGGTAACTATAGTGTTCTCACTAGTTCTGAGCAAAATCTCAGATATTAAAACTAGACAATCAAAAATCTCTTTTAAAGGATAAAGCTACCTTCCTTAATTATTACATTGAGGATTTTGTAATTCAACAATATAGTTCTACTAATAATTCTGTCTAGAAGAAATTTGCATGTTTGAAATTGGAAACATTTTAAAATACCACAGTTAAATCCTGACTGTAAGAGAAAGTTCTTCTTTATATTTATTTCAGCTTCTAGCAGGTGGCCTTATTTTTTCAATAGTCACTAACTCCATGTATCTCATTTGAAGCAGCTATGTCCAACCTATAATTATTTTCTTCTAAGTAGAGTAATTCATGGTTAATTATTCAAAACGATTCTTCTTCAAAATCAAAGCCACTTCTTGCCATGGCACTTTTAAAATGCATATTATAAATAAAACATTCCTCAATGCAAATTTTTGCAATAAGAGAGTGTCTTTTTTGCCTTCCTAAAATAGCATTAAAATCTTTTTAAGTATCTTTGGAAGTAAGGACTCCGAAAATACCAAAATCATAGACAAAATTATTTACTGCTGCATAGGTACACATATTCCATGCACATTGTCCTGCATAGGATCAGTGTCTTTAACTGGTAGTGACCAGACTAGAGTGTCTTTCTGTGCATAAGATGGCTCCAACAGTAACGAGGAATATCCTGAGACCTCAAAAGCACTGCAAGAACCTAGATCTTCCTACAGTGTAATGTAAGATTTGAACAAATCTCATTTAACTATAGCTTTGCTTATTCACAGTTGATGTAAACTTAATTTGATGTAATACAGCCACCTTACATGACTCAGGCTCCAGAGAGATGTCACTGAAGCCCTGAAATTCATAAATAGAGGCCATAACAAATATGGACAGAGCTTTTACCAAGGCCTATAGTGAAAGGATAAGGGGTAATAGCTTCAAACTGAAAGAGGATAGATTTAGATTAGATAATAATAAGAAAATCTTTACTGGGAGGACAGTGAGACACAGGAACAGGGTGCCTAGAGAAGCTGTGTATGCCCTATCCCCGGGAAAGCTCAAGGATGGGGCTCTGAGCAACCTGGTCTTGTACAAAGTGCCCCTGCCTATGGCAGGGGGTTGGAACTAGATGGTCTTTAAGGTTCCTTCTAATATGGAATTCTACAATTCCATTATTCTTTGCATTTAGAAGTGCTATTGGAAAGTCTGAATAGTTACTCACTGTCTCCATAAGGATTCTCTTCTGAACATGTTTTAGAATGAATTGGTGACCGCACTGAAATTATTCCTTCATTTGGCTGTCCAGTTGGTGAGTGCTGCTCTTCCTCTTCGCTTGAGGTGTGATATGAATGCTCCTGTTTTTCATGGCAAAGTCCATCAGACAAATTTGATTAAAACTAGCCGAGAATTTCAGAGACTACGTCCTGCAGGTTTCACTAACTATGTGATTGCCTGAATTTTACTGTTAGCTAGTGCATAGTCATCTCTAAATTTAGAAGGATTTCACTACTTATATCAAGAGATAAAATTAGGTACCGATTTAATAAACTTGCTTTGAAAACCAATTGCATGCTACATTCCTGCAAATTACATTTGGACTATGTATTGCAAAACATTGTAATCTGCACAACTAGAGATAAAACACCAGTGGTAATAGGGCAACATTCTGGGATGAGTCTTGTGACTGCAATGCCTTGATGGATGTTTCCAGGCTCTCCAGAAGGAATATGTGGGGCAGAAGGGGTCACAGTGTATGTAATGGAAGGAACAGAATGTATGGAGCCCTTGGTTGGCAATGGCACGAGTGAGAGACTCTGAGTAAGAATCAAGAGGGAACAAATAATGATGATGTCAGCATAGGAGTCTACTACAGACCTCCCAGGCAGGACGATAGCACTGATGAACTGTTCTTGGAGGAATTAAGCGACACTTCCACTGGTATCTACAGGTGTAGATGCTGTTCTCTGCAACCTGTGGTCATCCGTGTAAAAGCAGTTGCTTCCTTTCTCACAGTTTGCCACAGTAGGAATTTTCCCCAGGATGCATTAACTGGGATGCCCATACCAGATCTCACCTCCACTAGGCCTGAAATTAGCACCTTCCTGCTCCAAATTAATCTCTTCTGTGCTTACCTCAAGTTCCATCTGTGGTAGCTGTTCTTATGGCAAATTCCTTCTGTGACCTTTGCCTTGTGATCTTTAAGTCTCTTGCAATATTATGATAATAGAATGAAGTAAATTACCTGTTACTAATAAATCAAAATAAAAAGGCAATGCCAGAGATTTCCAAGGACAAGAGCACCAAGACTGAAACTCCCAGAACTTCTGCTGTCAGATCTTGCTAGATCCTGTCTGTAAAGAAAGCTCTGCAACCAAGCACCTGGACATGTTCAGTACTGCTAGAGACTAGCAATCATTTTGACTAGTGGGCTAACAAAACCCTGGTGTACAAGAGCTGTTTATATTCTGGTACACATCATTGCACCAGTCTGAAGTATCATTTCTGTTTAACAAGGTCTCTTTTGCTTTTTACTCCCACTGGTCCACCCAAAATTCTGTTCTAACCAATCTTTCTCCGGTCTGATATCTCATCTTACTGTAGCACATATGACCAGGGATCTTTTAATTTACACTGGCCTCTGATAAAGTTTTCTACCTTATCAGAAGGATTTCTTTCAAAATCATACTCAACTCCCAATGCAGAAAGAGGAAAATCCCTTGAAAATCCCTACGAATCATAAACCAGAAAAAAAATCTATGTTTTGTTTCCTTTCTTCACCCTGATGAAGGCTGACAGGAACTAAAAAATCCCCAAACTGACATAGACAATACATTTAATTTCCAGAATAAAGCAATCAAGACTCAAAGGGAGAGAAACTCTTCTATCTTTTACGTGGAGAAACTGTCTATTTAACAGCATATGCTGTATTATAATGTCCCTCATTGTTTAGGATATTAAGTCTATCAGTGATAAAGAAAAATCACCTTATTTTTCTGCTTATTCAGTTTTTTTGTCTTGTTTTGTGTTTGTTATCTTGCCTCTTTATTTTTGTAAGGAGACTAACTCAGGATTGTTTTGCAAAGAAGTCTGACAGTACTGACATGAATTGCACCAACACAACAGCAGCAGAAGCACAGATTTGGGAAGGAGCAGACCCCCCAGGGGTAGTCTCCTTACTAAAAGAAATGTTAATAGAATCATATATTCCAGCCTGCAATGAGTTGTTATATGTTAACAGTACTATTCACAGTAATAAGCCTCATAAGAGTGCTTTCAGTCCTGCTTTCTCCTGCTCATTGTCAAGAGCACTGATATACAGGTTTGGTAGTCAGTGGTGGTCAGGAAGGCAACACAGACAATTTTTCAGCCTTTTTCAACCTGTCTTTTTTTGCTATCAGATAATAATTACTTCTAAGACTCTTTCATATCCAGAGATAAAAATGTTATTCTTTATTTTCAGCTACCTGAAAATATCTTTCCAAGGATGTTTTTTAAGGCTTAGAACTAGTCATTTGAAAAAAAGACAAATGTATACTGATGAAACTGAATCATGGAATCAGTAAGGTTCGGAAAAAAATCTCTAAAATCATCAAGTCCAACCATTAGTCCAGGTCCAGTATGTTCACCACTAAACTATGTCCCCAGGTGACACACCCTTTTGAGCACTTTCATGGATGGTATTACCACTATTTCCTTGGGCAGCATGTTCCCTTGCTGCTATTCCATGGTAGAGAGTTTGGTAAAGGAGATTAGCAGTGAAATAGAAACATCATGGCAAAATATTTTGGTTACAAACCAAGAAAAAGCAGATACCTGAAAGGGAGTGGGCACAAGATTGTCCCTTGCAGAATATAACAAACCATACTCTGTGTTTAGAGACTGTAGTCTACAAGAGCAGTGTTTTAGAGGGTGATGGAGCTTACAACTGGGCCTAACAAGAATTTAAATATAAAACACAGGAGAGATTAATGTATGAATTGACACATACAGGCAACCAGGGTGACCAGCAAATCACAGCTGAAATGCAAAGAGGAGCTTATTTCATTACCCTGCTGGCAACACTGGGCAGCAGAGGCACATGAGGACACGGGCTCTGTTAGGCTTAGCTCACCCTAGTGAGCAGCAGAGAGGGCTGCTGCCTGCCCCGATAATCAAAGGGCTTCACGCGTGCGCAGTTATCACAAGGCTGTGCTTTTATGATCTCTGAGCTTTTGATCTCTCTCTCTCTCTCCCAGGAGGAGGCTCAAGCATGTCTGTGAGCGTGTGTTATCTCTGCACAGGAATTCTACTTCTCAAAAAAGGCAGAGAACGAACAACAACACTAGGCATAATAAATGGACTTTTTCCCCCCTGGTATTCTTAGCATTCCCAGCTGCAAGGTCACTTAAGTGAATTTACTATCCTTGTCATTGTTCTGCTTTTAACCCTTTTCTACCAGCAATTAACATAATAGATTATGATACAGGCATATATATATATCACAAAACATATGTCTTATGAGTATACTCAATATCTTCTAGGACCTCCTTTCATAGTAATTTAAAATGATTTAAGATTATTTTGCTGTGTATAAAATTTCAGTCCTGCTGAAATGACTGCCACTTCATATTTGCTACAACAATCCTGAATGCCATGTCCAAATTTTATGAGCACCCATAACAACCATTCCCAGATTCATATTTAAATCTACCAAATCAATTAGCTATTGGCTGGTAGCAGTTGGGGTAATAAGTTTCCACTAGAAAAGCTCACAAATAAGGAGATCCCACACTGACTTGGCAACACAGCAGCTTCTGGAAAATCCCTTCACACACTTCAACAAAATGGTCTTCATCTATCTCATATTCCATAGGCAAGGGTAATCCCACAAGTCCAGAATTATTGCTTGTCATTGCTTAGCTGAATGAATCCAGAAGCTATGACTCATCGAGTAAATTTACTCCACATTTCTTCCCCCTCTCACTTAGCCAGAAAGGTGAAGGAAACACAGAGCCAAACACACCTGCCTGTCTCCACCATCCTAAGGCACACCCAGGACCCACCCATTGCCTGCTTCATCAGAGAGACCAGTAACATCTCCCAGAACATCTGCAGGGTTTGGTAAGTATTTTACACTGCATCATAGGAAAAATCACAGGCAATACTGCTGAGGAATGTTGCAGCATGAACTATCTGCTCACAATACTAAATGGTTAATAATGCAAGCGCTCACCTGATAGATCCAATCATTAACTGATCTAATTGTTAGTTTTGCATGTACAGTAAAGAGGAATGTAAACATTTCTCTTTGAATTTCTGCATTTAAAGGAAAAAAAATCCCAATATATGAATGGTAACAGGAGCTCAGTTCCATGTGAGTGGTCAGATGGTGATCCCTTATCTATTTGAGACTTTGTCCAATCATACTCCTAAGAGAAAGCTTTACTTGGTTTTGAAAGATGAATAAGAACCAATAAAATCTGAGTACCGCATTTTCACTATGTATCTGAATTGATGGACTATGACAGTAATATTTGAAATCCTTGTACTACTGCATTGCAATTTCTACAACAGTGAGGTTAGACTGTACATAACCACTCTGGAAGAAACACAAATCCAAGCCAAAACCAAGATACCCTTCTGTTTTCACAGCAAATGCTATGCTGTGGTCACTGGAAGTAGAGAAGCTCTGCAAGTCTTCATTCAGAAGGGTTTTCAAGAATAGACTGGATAAAGCCCTGGGCTGAGCCCATGTTAACCTCAAAAGATTTTTTCCAACTTGAATTATCTCACAAGTCTGTGAGCACTCCAAGCACTTCACCTATTATTGTTGGATTACCCTAAACAAGTTTGCTTTTTCGCATTACTTATTTTTTCACTTGCCAGAAGTCTACATTTAACTCATTCTTGCCTTATTAAGTACTGTGCCAAACAGAAGGTACATCTATGTTAGCAACATTCATTCTCAAGTACTTACAATGCACTTTAATTTCTTCTATGCTAATTAGCCCACATATCCCAGATTCCAGTTCCAGGTGGTCGGTGTGGGAGATAATGGAATCACTAGCATTAATGAAAGGTTAAGACTATTTTCTCATATACTCTGGCTTGCTCCTTTTGAAAGAAAGTTACTGCACAACTACAAATTGTTACAGTTTTATAAAACATATAAATAGGGAACAAAAAATGTACTTTCCTGTCTGATTTTAGGCAAGCAATACATTATTGAAGAAGATTATGTTCAGTAGTGTTGTTTCCAAAAATTTCTTGCTTTTTCCTGTCATGACCCATGTTCAACTATTGCTTATCAGAACTAATTTTTTCCAAAACAAGTAATTGTACAGATTCTGCCTGTTTTGCTGGATTTATTTTTTTGCTAGGCACATTTTAGAATTCTCAACTAAAGTGGACAGCCAGTAAATTTACACCTTTGGTTTCTCTCTTAAAAACAATATGTATCACTGAGGTGGCATCTAGTGTAGTTTTCGTTTTATATTTAAACAAAATTAGAGCATTAACAGTCTGTATTATGAGTGACTTTTACAATACCATGCCATTTCAGCTGTTTCAGCACTACTACAATAGGGTTCTCAAGTTTGTAAAGGTATGCTATTTCAACATGCATTTTGACCATTATAACCAAAAACAGTGTTAGTGTTTCAAATACCAAAATTCCAAATTACAATTCAAAATTCCAAATCCCACAAAAGTTTAGAAAGCTACTGCATTTTCTGTTTCTCACTGAAAATCACTGTGTATAAATTAATTTTACAATATGTGGCATTTTGATTTCGAGAAAGAAAACAAAGGAGGCAGAGACATCCCCTCCCTTTTCACAAAAGAAATGTAGTAATATAGACAACTGCTACAATTTCTGTGACTTCTTAATCAATAGAATTAGCGTACCTGTTTCTTAAGAATATATCTTTAACTGTTTTTTATATTTACAACTACTTAATTACTTCCCTTTGCTAAAAATAAAGGTCATAAAACGCATCTTGAATCTTGACTTAGATTTCATCACTAACCTGCAAGTTATAAAACCTTTAACTGTGTTCCATTTAGTGCATTTAATAGACGTAAAAGCTCACAAGCAATGATATGAAGGGTAATTTACGCTTGCAATGCATTTTTGTCCAATTAATAGATTGCCTGTGTGTTGCACACTTTGCATGACAAAAGAGCAGAATATTAAACTGCCATTTATGAATGCATGAAATTGCACTTTGCAAATTAGAAGTGCCGAAACAGAAATTTTTCACCCTGTTTAGGAAATAAACAGTCCTTAACCAATTAAATTGCATTGTAATAATTCTATGATTTATTGCAAGTTGTTTAACTTTCAAAACTTGGCTAACCCATATTAAGGTCACAATCCATCATGTCTTGCTTGGAAAGTCAGCAAATAATGGCTGTTGTAGTAGCTGCTTTTGATGATAGTATGAAAGAAGTATTAGCACTTGTCAACAAAACTGCTTACAACTTAACATTAGCATGCATGGGCTGCTGCACCTATTTATTATTCTGGCAGCTTCACACATATTGTTACAAGCTTATAAAACATTTTGTCGGGTGGAAACCGAATGTACACTGTTTGGTTTTCTGATAGACTGGCAGCATAAATGTCTGGGCTGACTTAGTTTAGGTTAAGTGTAAATAGAGACACAAATTCTTCAGCCTGTTCTCTTATTGATACTGAAAAGTACTGAATTATTCAGCATCCAACTCTTCTGTTTGTGTCTATCACAGTTATCAATTACCCATCAGTCTTCTTGTCAAAACAGAATGGATTAATCTGGCTGAAAACAAGACAAATAAGTGGATACAATAACAGAGGTGCAGGGTTGCCAAACTGTCAAAGGGAAATCCAGGCAGTGACAATTGCCATCAAAAGTCAGATATCTGGCTTAAGTGAGCAAGTGATTTCCCTTTACAAGGGAATGCAAGGGAATACAAAGAATGCACTTAGCTTACTCTAAGAAAATTAATCTACCTACTTTGCCTACTAATGCATTATCAGCAGTGATAGTCACAGTGATTTTGCCAGTCACAGTGCTCAGATGCCTTTATAGCTCAATGCTTTGTGTGCAAGTTGATACTTAAATATGAATACACACAAAATGTTATTTTTTACATTTATACAGAAGAGAATTTCTTGAATGTGTGAACTTCTGAGTGTGATTACTTGTGTTGGTTTGATCCATTGTACACATACTCTACTAAGAGAAACCAAGTAAATCTCTGAACGCAGGCCGATCGAATACACTCAACTTTTGTTAGATCTAGCCTTCCATTTTCCCCCCAAGCTCTAAATTTTGAATTCCTCCTTGGTTAACTCTTTAGGTCCATCTATTACTCTTGAAAAAACATGCAGATGTATGTGATTTCATTTGTATCTTTAAGAAAAACGTTAGTAACACAGCCCCCAGTATGGAGCAAAGGTTTGGCACCCACTGAGTCATGTTCAGGATTCTACCACAGGTTTCTGCTCTGTTTACCTTCTCCACCTTCTCTTACCCCCAGAGTAATACTATCAGAAAAGACTCCTCTAAACTACTTTAGATAGTGGATTTAAACTATTTTAGCTTCATGCCTGAAGCTTTCCAATCATGGCAGAAGATTTCAAGAGCTTCATACAAGCTAAACTTTTCTACTGTATACTGCATTAAAAGCTTTTGTTTTTAGCATATTTTACATTTATTTTAGAAATTTATCTGCGACCTGATTTTAATTCTTACATAGAAATGGAATACTACATTCTGGACTCTTAAATACATGTAAAAATTTACCATTATTTCCCACTATGTACAAAATAATATCAATAAAGCAGATTATTCACAAAAATCTTGGGACAAAACTAGCACTTGCACATTAAACAGTTTGATAGACGAAAAAATTGGTATCCACACATTTCTACATAAATTATTGTAATTCCTTAAAAGTCAAAATATGGTCAAGAGTATCACCAGAATAATAAATTTTGCAAAAACAAAACCAAAACCACCCAAACTAACAACATAAAATCCAAACAAAACCACACGCAGAATACAAACAAACAAACAAACAAACAAACAAAAAACCCAAAAACCAAAACAAACCAAAAAAAATCAACCCCCTCCCTGAAATTAGCAGAGATATTTTGCAATAATTTCCCCAACAGGCTTCACTCACTGCTGATCTCTCTAAATATTCACAAAAAATACAGTGAACGCCATTATGTCACATTATTTCAGTAAAGTAGTGACATTTACCTGTTATATGTTAATTTTCCAATTTTTTTTCATTTCTATTAAGCATGAACAGTACATGGTTGGCTCTGTTAAGCACTTGGGATCAAGCATCAGGTTTTACTGGCAGACTTTTAACAGTCAAGAAAAGATTGCACTGTTATAAAAGTTATTCAGACTGTACAATTCAGCATTGCTAGACATCTGCTGAGTTCTTTTAATAACTGTAAGACTGTAATGTTAGAATTTATAGACAAGATATATATTCTAGTATTCCTTGTTCTTCTTTTGGAGATATGCTTGTTGGGATCTCTGAAAATTTGTGTGGAATTAGTGTGAGGTCCAGCTCTGATTTAACTCTCTTGATCACTTTTAAGTGAAACAGTGTAAAGAGATCTCAGGATACCTTTCAGAAAGACCTTTCCAGTTCCAACAAGGAAACAACATAAACTTACCTATTACTTAATTCTTGACAAAACTGCTCTGCTCTCTAGAAAGTTAAGAAATCATTTTTTCCCCTGTAACTGGTGAGAGCAACTATTATTATTATAAAAGACATAAAATAATTTAAACAGAAGAAATTCGTTGCTTCATGTCAAAGGTTTTAAAAACTAGTTGTAGAAATCAAACACTGCAATGAAAAGAAAATTGCAGCAGAAGCACTTATCCACTTCAAATGTCAGAGAATAATTTTCATTTTAATATAAGCTTTTTTTATCGTGATTTAAGATACAGATTACTTATTTGTTTACTCAAAAAGTTATTAATTACGGCTACTAGATCTATCTGCATGCTTGAAAACTGTCTAATTTTTCCATGTAATGTCCACTGGATTTCCAGAAAAATCAACACACAAGCTTCATTAACATCTGTCATATGAGACGATAAGGAGAATAATGTTGATATTATCAATCTGTTGAAACACCAGCCCAGATTTAATATTAAGGCAAAATTGCACCAGTGGACATAGCTTGTATAACTTCCAAAGATTGTTTCTTACGGTAAACATCTTTCCATTCTAATCTCACTATGTTTTTCCCCAAAGAGAGGCACATACATGAGGACTAAAAGGATTCATTTTTATTTCTAATACCTGATTATATGAAGATTGCCGCTCATGAGGCATTATCTAGGTGTGAGTATGAAGCAACAAAATGACTGCACCCCTTTAACTTTTATTCTGCAATTCAGGAAAAATAGTTTAACCAAAAACAAGGTCTGAATTTAGGTCTATCACTATTGTGCTTCTGATGTAGAAGCAGAAAATGCAGAATTGAGAGGCCTCTCCAGGGGCAGGGATTTCAGGATGACAATGCTGCTGGAGTTTCCTTTGAGACAGTCAGCAAACATAGCCTTGGCATCCAAGCTGCAGATGGCGAGACCTGACCAAATCTCAGTATCATAATGAAAACTGAAAATATGCAAGAGGTAAATATGTATCAGAGCAGTTGGTGGTAGATTAACATTTCATAAAACATATCTCACTTGATGGTTTCTTGCATTGATTGTTAAATTGTTAGGTATACTAAAGCACACTCATACTAGCTACAAAATTAAAGTCTGCTATGCATGTTATCAAGCAGCATTTGAGGTAATCAAGCTTTTTACATAAAACTGCAAAATCATATTTTGACAGTTTAAGAAAGATTACGCAACAATAAAGAAGAGAATTAGTTCAGTTTATCATGAGGTTTCAAAGGAATTTTCCAAGCCTAAAAGACAAAACAATACAGGAAACTGAGGTAATCCCAAACCTACCCACAGAACTATAAAGGCTAGGATGCCACTAAAGAATGTTTTCAGAATTCCTGCTTTCAGTAACTTTCATTATCCTACTTTCAAAAGCTAAGCAAAATGCAATTGTGGCAAATTATATTATTTTTCCACGGTTTGAACGTTTAGTTCAGAGGGAGTTTCTCCAAAGAATTAAATTAAATATGTATAAAATAGTGGTGTTAATGGTAAAATATTTTCTAAAATGCTGAGAGCTCCCAAACAGAAAGATTTTGAGTGCACAGGCTTTATATTATTGCTTGATATTATTACTAATTTAATTACAAACATAGCAGGCTGTTAAGAAATGTTAAGAAAACATTGGATTTATTAAGCTGTCCACCATACCTGGTCCTGTTACTCACCTGCTTGTTTCAATACAGTAGAATATGTCTTGTTTAAAGCATCATGCTAAGCAGAGTTATTATCAGCTACTTAGCATTGGACAACATTCGTAAGCACACAAGGCCAGATGACACAGTAATTTTCTAATTCCTTTTTAGTATTTCACAGTGTTTGATGTATTACTTCAAGCTAGTTCTAGGCATTTTCTGAAGGAAAAACCCCAGCAGAAAATAGAAAAGAATAGAAAGAAAATAGAAAATAAATTATTGTGAACTGGTGCATTTGAACGGTGCTTTATCTAGTGTAGTCTGTGCAATTCTGCCCCATCTTCAGGCAGGCGATTATCATTGTGAATCATCCATAAAAAGAGGACAAGGATCAGAATTCCCTCTGTGATCACAGCTTATTCCAATTACCATCCTAAAAATACTCATCTCTCACTCTTCAAAGCTTGTATGGAAAGAGAATCCCAAGGGTGGTCTAAAGAGCCCCTTCCCAACCTGCAGCCTGTTATAAATGATAAAAACAAGACCCTGGCTAAGAAACTGACATTCTTAACTGCAGTAATAATGAGATACATGAACTGAAAATTGCTTTTGAAAAATCAAACTGATCAACTGATCATAGCACTTCAATTGCAAGTCAAAGTATCAGAGTAAGCAAAATTTCTCTTTCAACCCATAACAATACTTAAAGAAAGAAGAAAAAAAAATCTGCTGGGTATTGGAACTTTTGGGTTCTTTTCATCAGGAGCCCACATTGGTATTAATAATGTGGGTTGCATTGAGTCAGAGTTACAAGTCTCAGGAACCACATCTTTGTCAAACTCAATGGGAAGGGCTGCTTCCACCTATTCATGCTTTTCACCTAATGTTTTATTTTGAGAGGTTTTATTGGCCTAGAGAGGAAACAAATACCAATCTTTCTACTGAGCACTAATTTTTTTGAGGATGAAGTGTCTGACAAAACATCATTATGAGGAACTTGCTTTCAGAACATACCTATGTACAGGACATTCAGTAGTAGTAGTTTTGCTAACATAATTACACTTAAAATAAATTTTTTCTCAAAATGTCACATAAAGCTTATAAAAACATCATCGAAATGAACAGCAGTTTAAAAATTAAAATAATTGATCAAAATGCAAAACACTGATAAAATTAACCATAATTAATGAGCAGACCTGACACACAACTTCACCGTTTCTAGTGAAAAAATAACTTGGTAGAAAATGTTGTTTAAGCAAAAGTTAAGTCCTCCACAAGAATTTTTTTTTTTTCACTGGAATTCCTTATTTTAAAGCAGAGAATAGAACTAATAACACCCCATCTTATTTCTGTCCATTATTTTTATTAAATTGAACTCTTTCATCTTCCATCAGTCCAGCAACGATATAAGCTTATTGAGCTGCTCACAGATCTTATATAGACTGTGTATTTATTGAATGCCTCATATCTCTCATTATTTTTTATGGGGAAAATCTTTATGCTGAATCTTTGGGAATTTTTATGCTCTGAATCTCAGCGCAGGAGACTGAAATGCAACACTATTAACATGAATCAAATGGAACTTTTCCATTTAACTCAAAATGGAACATGAGCCATGTAAAGACCACCTCAGAAATGTTCCACATTAAACTGCTTGAAAATGCTTCAAAATCTTCAGTTTTATTTTTCAGTGTTGATAAAAATTGTCTAAATAAAGAGTATTGAGATTAGAAAGACTAAGCCGGCATTTAAATATATAGAAACTCAAAATTTTTTGCCCTATGTGAACTTAATTTTTTTTCTCAATAGCTCCTAGGCTGATAAAAAGCACCCACACTGTATTTAGTAATACATTTATGACTATTTCTACTTTAAAATTTTTAATTATAAAAGAGATGGTTGATTATTTGCTTTATTAACTTAGCATTGATCAACGTTTTTCTTATCTTAAATTTGTTCTTATCAAGGTGAGTCTAGCACACAACAGTTAAAACTTATTTATCAATAAACTAGGGTAGGATTATTCTGAATTCAAGAGGTATGATGATAGATTAGATAGTCATAGATGAACTAGATTTAAAATAGATAACCTAATAATAACTAAAAAATCCAGTTATATAATTCTGGGCCCTAGCAAGAAATAAAAACACAACTGGAGAACCTCAGCAAGGACAACAACAGTCTGCTGCTGTGGTTATAGTGGGATTGGTGACTACTTAAAATAGTTTAAAATGCCTTAGAATATGGATGGCATGCAAAAATATTCTTACTTGGGAGTACAAAGATAAAGTAACAAAATTACATGTATTAATATATGCAATAATTTGCATAAACAGTGAATCCTTTGCCGTTTTGGAGAGGGGAAAACAGATAGCAAGAGGTATGAAGAGAACACTGGACTACCTAGCCACAGGAGACAGGCATGGTGCAAAGCTCTGCTCTGCAGAAAAATATTTTAAAAGATGCCAGAAAGGAACTTCTTTTGCAAAAAGTTTTCCAGAAACATTTTAAGAAGGAAAATTTAGAAGGCAGGCATATGAAACCAAAGGTAGGCTGTCGACATCCCTTTCCATTAAATAATTTTCCCATTCACCCCCATGTAGAAAATGCTGCAAAGCTACCTTTTATCTGTCCAGTTTGTGTCTCTTCCTTATCAGTAAGTATTAAAATGCATAGCTCTGAAGGAACTGACAAGACCTAGCTTGCTTACTAAAAGCATTATTTGGCAATCACTTTCAGGATACTTTTGTGTTGTATAAAAGTATATTTTATACCCATTAAGAATTTGCTATCTTTCTATTTCCTGTGTGTTGTTTTCTAATAGGAAAACAAACTCTGTGTATGATCTACACATTAACTGCACACACATTTTCACTGTTTTCAGGTACAATATAAACTTTCTAACCTTGCATGACTCTTTCTGAGCTCTCATCAGCCTGACTCATCATGGGAAATACCATTCAAAATCAGAGAGCTTCTGTATGATATTTCTCCATTATTCTCTAGCCTATTCTTTTTACATACCTAATTTATTTTTGACAGCAACTTCACTTCTAACAGAAATTTCCATTCTGTCTCTAAATCAATATTGCCAATACAGTAATAATTGAGGAAATATATAAATGCTTCAAAATTTTCTCCCCCTTTACTTTGCACTTCATCTGGCAGTGTTCTTACCATTCATTTAACTTGGTCATGATTCTTCTCTGGACTTAACTAACTCAATCCCTGCCCCAAACAAATCCAGACTATATCCTCATGAACAAATCAAGACAAAAACCAACCTCATCAGCATCAGGTTTAAAACTTGTCATCCAAGAGCTGAAAAAGAAGTTTATGTTTAAGTGTCAGCAAAACCAATTTGTGATCAAAGGTTCTTCTGCAGCTGGGAGATCCATAGCATACAAATTCAGCCATTAATATCTGGTTTAGGTATTCTGTATCACTTCAGGGCTATGTAACTCACATGCAGGCACAACAGGACTAATCCTGCTCTTGTGGTAGCATCACTGAAACTGAGCTGGGCCCACCATTAATGTAAGCCACCATGAAGAACCATTAGAGTAGCTGCCCAAATTTCAAGGTACAATTTAGACAACAATCCCTTTGAATTTTCTCTTTCCCGAGTCTCCTGCTCAACAAGCAGCATGATCTTATTTAATGTGACATAAAAGCCTGAAAAATCATTCTATTGAAGTTAAAAACAAGATCTGCTTCTTTATTCCTAAAGACAGGACATTATCTCTTTTTTAAATTCTATCTATTTATCTATGTATCTGTATCAATCTATAGCTTTAAAAAGCATCAGGAATAAATGCCAAGACCATTTAATCTGCTGGGTACTGTAACTAGGCATCCTTTAAAATTTAATTTAAAAATAATGAAAAAGCACATAGCTGGATATTTCCAGCCATTATTTCACTGAGTATAATTCAAGTTCTAATCTTTCTCAACAGAACAGACTAAACAATAATGTAGACTCTGATTCATCTCAGGTGTTGCTCTATATGAATTACGAAGTGTAACTGTTAAAAGAAAAAATGCATGTTTTATTTGAGAACACACAGTTATTATACAGTAATAATTTGTTTAAGTGTACTCTGACACAAGATGCACCTCATCTTTCATCTTTTACTAATTAAATAACAACATCATTAACTAATTAAATAACACAAAATTGAAATAAGCATACAATGGCAGAAAAGGTAACAGATCTGCTTCCTTACTGCCACTAAAGAGATACATGTTAATTGTGAATTAATTTGAGATCATTTAAATACATAAAATCCTTCTCAATTTAAAAAATACCAATTGAGGAAAACACTTTCCCTTCAATTCTTTTGAACTCTCGGATTCTGCCTGTTTCAGTAGTTTATTTATACTAACTGTATGCACATGAGTTCCCAGGTTCATTGAATAACTAGAATTAACAAAATAAACATAAGCACTAAATGCCTGATGAAATTCAAGATATCAAATATGATACTCCATGTGAACTAAATGGCAATATATTTGCAATTTAAAATATAACTCATCATAATGAAAATGTAAAGCAGTAGTTCTGCCTTATTCAGTATGGCAGGTTAGTGATTCCTGTGAAGCTACATTGAAGCAAAGAGTAGATTAATAATTTAATTTGGTTGAGGACTGTGCAAGTGGGGCACTACAGGCTATTACTCTGTAACCAGCTGTTGACCCTAATATGGGTCAACCAATTAGACACCTCTATTTAATTGTTGGTGAGCCATGTAAAACTGACTAGGAATTTTTGTTGCAAAAAACCACAATGGCCTAAAACAATCTCAGTTACCCCCCTGGTGGAGACAGTGGGTTTGATAGAGGCTCACAAAGAAGCTCAGCAAATGAAAATGTTACTAGATCATTTTAGGCTGTGTTCTGTGAATGAGCCTTTTTTCAATATCCCTTGGTAAAGCAACAGCCCTCTCAGATAAACCCCCACAAAGCAAATACCATTCATATGAAGTTATGTTTGCTCCTTGTTATCACAACTTATGCCACTTAATTCATTATTCAATGAATTCACTTTCTTATTTATTAGATGCAAGGTAGCCACTCATCCCTAAAGGCCATGTATGCAAAAGACTGCTTGTAATGCTGTCACTTCAAACCTCTCCAGGCTTTTACATTGCTTCAAGAATTAGGAAAAAAGTAGCAAACAATTTAGATTTATTCATGCTGATATTAAATCTGTATATGATATAGGAAATGAAAGAAACATTACATAGCTAGCTTAAAATCTATTCATACAGATCAACAGAATATATAATTCCCTGTACCTGGGACATTGACTCCTGCAGTATAAAACCCACTAGACAGTATTTTATGTTTTTTTAAGAGATCTGATTTAAAAAAATAAAAAAGTATTTATTTGTCACATTCCTCCGTCCCATTGAAAGGTACCTCAGCCTCTTTCCTCATATATTCATATGCATTTCATATATTCAGTCCACTACCACTATCAGAATTATCTGCTCAAGTGCTGAATTCTCGTAGTGAGCATATGAAAATCACAGATTAAAAGCCACAGATATCAAAGTCCAAAAACTTAAAATATTCTTTTGTTATATAATGGACTATAAGACATATTGCAGCTGATTTCTGTAACTCACAAGTGTGTGTTCTCCAATGTTTTTAAATGTAAATTTTGCTAATGACATTTAATAGCACAAAATAAGATCTTCAACTCTTTTCGTGCTGCAGTAGCAGTCAACAAGATGTTTAAATTTTACTCTGTAACCTTATGCTGTTAGAATCATTAAAATGCAAATGAATTACTGAATTAAAAAGACTTTGAATACACTCAGCACAATTAATATTGTATAAAATTATCTGCTTAATTACACACACCAACATTTATATAAGGCATTGTGAAAAGTCACCAATAAGAAACTGGATGTAAAACTGGCAAGCAAATAGAACAGGCATCTACATACGAAAATATAAGTGGTAGTTTATAGTTAGTACTCTGTGTGGCTATTATTACACAGTACATTCCACATTTCAGTCATTGAAACATTAAAAAGTAAGTATTTTTTCCTAGGAATTCAATCTAATTATGCATAATAATGTAGGACTTACAAAAGCTTACTGTAAATATTTTCCTGATATTAACTCTACTTTTAAAGTTATATTTAGTGACCTGACATTACATAAATAATTGAAACAATAAGAAAAAGAAATCACACCAAAAAATCATCGCAGGTATACACCTCAAGAAGTCATGGAATGACTCAAAATAGCATTTTAATTATAGCAATTTATCGCTGTTTTGCTACAACAAAAAGCTCTTTAAAACACTACTTTATATTTTTCTAAGGGTGTGTTATATGGATTGTGACTTTAAAAATATATGTATGATTCTTACTAATCCTGCTCTTATAGCATCAGTTACACCATCATAATTCAGGAACTCATCCACCTGAATAATTAACCTTTTATTCCTGCAATAGCAAGTACAAGATGTATTGCTTTCATTGAACTCATAATGCGGCAAGGATAGAAATTCATAAAATGTAATACAAGACCCAGTTGTTTTCTCTATGTCATGTAACAGTGTCAGTAGCTGGGCTGTGTGGGGACTGTATTCACGTTCATCTGATATTCTGGAGCAATTCTGAAAACTTAGTAGGGAATAATAATAATAATGAATGAAAACTTTTCTGTTAATATAGAGTCCTAACTTTATTCTATATTGTGCAATGTTTGCATTTTTGCACATGGGAGATTTTAAAAGTCACACAGAGATTTTTGTAGTGCAACCGTATGCTAGATAAAGACATTTAAGCTGTCAGTATAAACTGCTTCTGTTTTCATTTTGCATTTAATTTCAATGCCAGACTCAAGGCATAAATTTTTCATCACCTGCAATGGTATGAATAAAAGATTAAAAAAAGAACTGAGAAGAAATTCTAACACATGCAGTGCATGCAGCACATTGTGCAGACACAGTGTGCATAACTACATGTTTAATTTCCATCACTTTTTCCTATGTCAGGAACACTATTATTTAGTTCATACATCATGCAGCTAATTTCCAGGATTTCAGCTCTATGGAATTCAAATTTATCTAGCTCTGGATAATAATCCATTCAACACTCTTGAAATCTGAAGATGATACACATATAAAGGTCCCTTCCAACCTAGCTGTTTTGTGAATTCTGTGAATATTGGTAAATTCACTTAGTACTTTCTTAATATTAAATAGAATATGTCTCTTCCCATCTAATATTCGTAAGTTAAGTATTATTAAATTTTTTTAACAGCACATATTCTTGCCTTACTTTTTGAAATAGCAAATGAATAATTATTTTCCTATGTTCCAAGAAGCAAGAATTACTAAAAAATTCTGAGCTGACTTCAATTTCTTATTAAGGCTCACTTCATATTTTAGCTGAAGGATGTTATGAATCCCAAGAGGTGACGTCATGGTCTCACTCTGACCAAAGTTTTTTGTTTAGCACTTAAGAGAGATTTTAGGAGCATCTCTGATTTTACTATATTAACACTCAGAGGGGCTTGGATGAAATTCTGTTTATCTCTCTCCAGCAGCCTCTGTGGAATAAAGAAAAGTTCTGTGCAATATACCTTGTTTAGCATCAGTTGCAGCCTTCTATTTATCGGAAAATATCTGAGATTCCTAGTTTGCCTTTTGCCTAGCAGCAAGCTCTCAGGCACACTATACATTCAGTCCAGACAAAAGTAAAAATATTCTTCACTTTGGCACCATTTCTAATAATGTACATCTGTATAGTAATCTCTGTACACTGAAACTAATTTAAGGGAAAGAAAATACACCATACAGTTTTAATATAATAGTGTGTCAAAATTTTCCTAAAAATTAGTTCAAACTGTGGTTTGTAGTGCTTCACCATCAAGAGACTGAAACATCTGAGAAAAGGCAATAATGGTACTACTCCAGTTCCTGGCTTTTTCAGTCTGGGATGAGCACTTTTAATTGGAAAGATACATTTAAGGGATGGTGACTCGATTAATGTGATTTATGGCTGTCAGAATCAGTAGAGGGAAATACAGCATTTTACTAGTTGCTTCTTTGACTTGTAATAAAGCTGGTCCAAGTCACCACTTCTGAAGAACTTTTAGAAGGATTGTGTATAAGTTTTCATTTCTAATGCTTCTGTTAAGAGTTCAAGCAGATAAAAAGAGGTAGCATATGAATAATGAACTATTTTCACATCCAATGAAAACTGCCCACTTGAAATAGACTGTGCCATGCTGTTGGGGCTGTGTGACACCTGCACTTATGACACTCATTTGCATTCATTCTCTACTTCCTCTAAACAAATAAAATTACATTCAGTGTTTCAAGCTGTCAAGGCACAAAAGAAAAATTACGTATTTATTTTTAATGGAGCACCACCAATGGCAGCAAGGTACTTACTACCAATTCGCTTCTCAGTTCCTGGCATCAGCTCTGCAAGGTGCTAAGTATTTTACCCTTGATCATCACAGACCTTTGCTTTACTTCACACTGGACGAGAAACCATCTCCTATGAGGATCTGAACTTACTTTTAAAAAATTTAACAAATTATAGTCTGCACCACACAAGTATAGTCTTACCATATGAGATAGTAAGCAAAGGCTAAATGTGAAAATTTGGTCACCAGAAATAGCTGTTAGAATTTGCAGAATTCCATCTATTTAACCTTTCCCTATAAGATTTGTGACAACGACAAGATAAAGAGCTACATTACAATCTCATTTTTTAACTGTTTCAAAGTGTATAAGTAACTTGGGCATCTGGGCATGGTAACGCTGAGCTTGTATACATCCATCCATGTATATTATATATGTATGTATAAAACACAGAAATTAAAGAATGCAAAACCAGAAGTGTTGTACTTTAAATACATGTAGAAGTGTAGGTTTCAAGAAATTAAACTGAGAGTGGAAACAAGAATAAACAAATATCTTGTAAAGAATATATAAAACAACTTCTAGTTCTTTATACCACTGTTTTCAATCAATAGCAAAAATTGAAAATTATTTGGCAGTTAGAAGGTAACATTTTTTCCATGCCACATCCTTAGAAAAACCAGGATCAACCTTTCGGACTCTAGCTTGTTTCCTAAATTCACAGAAAATACTGCAGTTCAGAAATGGGACGGAGAAGAGAAAGGCTTTGTTAAATGTTTAGGAAGAGGGATCTGAGCAGTCAAACAAACCAGTCCATTAGACTTGAGGCACTTTCTGTTTGTTACAATTTTTTCCATCAACCTGGCATTATTTTTCCCAAAATGAAAGTATGGAGCAATTTTTATAGTTGTGTCTATGGATGAAGTCACTACAGGTAATGATGCACAAAATGTAAATGTACAAGTTTGTCTTATTCTCGTTTGCCTGGAGACGTTGTTTTGATGTTGCTTATACTGCATTCATTTCTGAATTTTCTACATAGGAAACTGGAAAAGTTGGAAAATTTTAGCCATTGTCTGAGTGTTTCCGTGTAATTTTAATTTTAGATTTAGATATTACAGATTTATATTCAATATCAATGATATCAAATTTTGGTGTGTAAATAATTATTCATACAATTTAATTACAGCATAAGCACTTAATTCTAGAACTGCAAAATATAATGAAAGTACAGAAAGTGCTTAAATTAATTTGCATTGCATCAGCTGGGTGCTAATTTTAAAAAAACTGGTGAATATCTGCCTTAATGTTTCTAGGCGATTTGATATAAATTTAGGAGCTACTCTGTGATTTCATTATGAAGTACAGCAACAGAACTTGATGGCTTCTGTCATTTTGAAATGAATGCTTACAGTGTGGTTGTTTCATTCACATTGCTTTTTTATTTTTTATTTATTTCAGACACAAAGCTCAGGAGACTTCCAAGCTTTGAGTCTAGTAGTAATGTCAGCATAATAATTCAATTTCTAAAGCTCCACCTATCTCATTGCTAAATTTTACTTAAAATCACTATATAGTGACAGTTCATCATAAATTTTAATATATAATTAATTACTAATGTATTTTGATAGTATAAATCTAGTTTAATTTAATCATGTTCTAAAGTGCAACATGAAGTTGATAAAAATAATTTTGCAGTATTCTATTTCTGCTTGCCTACTACAAATCAAAGATTTTCTTCTTTTCATAATACACTATAATATGGTTACAAGTGCATTGAAATTCATCTTGTTAGAATGGTAGTAATATATCCCACCAGGACTACTGTTCCTAGTAGCAATTTAAAATAATTATTGTGAGACTTGATGCTAGACATCAGGTTTGCAATAGAATTACAATGAGGGAAGTATATTAGAGACAAAACATTGCTGGAAGAAAACTTCATAATGGTGCAATTTGGAACTAAGCCTCAATTTTACAGTAATAGATTCTCTTTATGATGGCACAAAGGAGTAAATGCACTTAGCAAATTTAAATCTATTATTAATCACACTTTGTCGATTGCAGTGCAGAAAGGAGAAAAGAAATTAGGTTTTTAGTTATATTTCTTATATAAAACAAGTTCTGCAATGAAAAGCATTTTAGAAAAACCTCATTGTTATAGCTCAGAAACACAGCAAGTCTTCATAATTGCAGAGAGTTAAGGAGGTTCAAAAACTTACCAAAATAGTTTTGCATGTCTTCAGGTTAGAAGTTACTCAAGATGGTACACCCTACCTCACCAAAACACTTTCACTTCTAGAAACAGTGAAAGATGAAGTGACTGTGATATTCACAATTGCTTTGTCTAATCAGTCTTCTTAAATGGAGGGAGGATTGTATGATTTTTGGTTTAATTATATCACAATTTTAACAAAGCAAAATATAATCATTTAAGTATCTACAGACTGATTCACATTTTAACAGATCACTGGATGCTTTCAGAAAGATATTTCAAAGAAAGTAACAGCAAGTAACACAATATGGATTTTAGAAAGTTGTCATACTGCACTGGAAACATTTCTTATTCTATCACTGTGAAAAACCCCAGTTTTTATCCCCCTAAATTGTAATTTTACATCTAACATTAAAATAACACATAGGTTTTGTACCTCTCTTCCATTGAAAATTAATCACATTTTAAATAAAAATAAAAAATATATAAAATATATAAAAATATATAAAATATATATCAATATATTAGACTGGCAGATAAAGAGTTGTTTACATTTTGTTGGTTTTGAGGTTTTTATCACTGATTCTTTCAATAAACAGATGTCTGATGGAGACAATTCAGATGAAAATAAAACTTCTAATTTCAGCACAAAATAATGTGATAAAGATACCTACCAC